>CM055114.1:25093768-25568664 GCA_029204225.1 Diphasiastrum complanatum
ACACATGATTACAAACACAAACTATATAAAACTATCTTGGCAATGACGGGACAACTAGGTCCATCAAAAATTATCATAACTTTATCTTATGTAGAACATAAATTGTCACCACGCATGTGTTGTTTACCAAAAAGTATATTCAAACATTTTGAAACGTGATGCTTACAAATGTGAGAATGAATTCTTTAGAACCTTAATCAGACTGTAGACATAATCGTAGTTTCTTGTATAAGGCAATCTCCAAAACCTTTGATGACGTGATTGCAAAGGGAGGGCCTGTGGCTGGCCATAATTCACTTGTTTCTCCTTTCAATCATTCTTTGAGATACCCCAAGAACAAGGCTATGTGAAGCATTATTGTCATCACTCCCATTTCATTATGCGAATTGCATGAGTGCTTCTGAACTTCAAAAATAGGCCAGGTTTGGAATTTGATGGATCTTGGAGGTTGAAAAACTGACAAACTGAGAAATCAACTGATCTGATTGAAAAAAAATTGAGCAATACTACCCAGGTCCTTCAGAAATACAAGGATATTGCTATTAAAATATGCAACTTAGAATCTGCTGTAGGTGAACTGTAGTTGTTCTAGTCCTGTGGTAGTTTTTGAGCTGGTTTCAGAGTAATGCAAGGTTGTTTGGCTAAGCCATGGAATAGTTCTGTACATAAAGGCGATAGATCTACTTTCTTCCTTCCTGCGGAAGGATGCACTTCATACTCTTGAACAAGCCTTCCCACAAACAGGCAGATCATATTGTAGGCAAGCGTGCTGCCAGGACAGCTTCTTCTACCCGATCCAAACGGCACAAATCTGTAGTCATTGCCTGTAATCTCCAATTTCTCATCCATAAATCTTTCTGGGCGAAACTCTTGTGGGTTATCCCAGTGTTGAGGATTGTTAGCAAGCCACCAGGAGTTTACCAGAATTTTGCTCCTTGCAGGAATTTGGTAGCCTCCGAGCTGAGCAGGACGCAGATTCATGTGAGGTAGGAGCAGTGGAACTGGTGTGTGGAGGCGTAAAGTTTCTTTTACAACAGCCTGAAGATATGGCAAGCTGGGGAGACGAGACTCATTAACTGGCATGCCTATACCCAGCACTGACTGTAGCTCTTCGCGTAGCTTTTGCTGAATATGAAAGTTGTTTGCCAGTTCCGCAACAACCCAGTCCAGAGGCACCAGTGTTGTATCAATGGCTGCAAAAAGGATCTTGTTCAGACGTGGAGATGTGTCTTTTCAAATATAATCTGAGGGATTTTACAGCCTTGAATAGATTATATTTCATGCAGTCAGGGATCGAAGTAGTCAAATGAGCAGCTCTTTACCTGCAATGTTTATGTTTACCAACATGTAGAGCACTTCGTCTTCTGATATTTCTCCTTGCTTCTCAGCTTCAAGAATGGAGTCGATCGCAAATTTCTCCCTACCTTTACTATGTACTCCTTCACGTATCCTGTTTCTGCAACAGCGATTCCAGATGAAGGTTCAGAACAAAATCAAAGTAAATGCAACGTCGCAAGGCTGTTTCTCAAAGACAAAGGCACCAAGTACAAATTGCAACAAAAAAAAGATGTAATCTTAGCCAATTCCTGAACATGCTACCTATGTTCTTCTACCAGTTTCTTATACTGGCTGCGACTCCGTTCTTTGATCTCCTTGCATCTTTTCACATCGCGCCAGATGAAAGGCTTTAAATATCCAGGGACAAAGTCTCCATGCTTTTGATCCAACTTCACCACTAAGGATTTCCTCTCTTCATTAAGTGCTCGGAGCTTCATGAACAAAGCATCTTGCTCAGTTTGAAACTTCCATCCGAAGAGCATGTAATAGACAACACTGTACATCATAAGCTGTAGACGAGGATAAACCAGAATACCATTTGCAGTCTCCTTATTCTGAATACCAATATCTACAACAGCTCTTTCAACTTCCTCTTCAAAAGCTGACCAATACTGATGCAGCCCCCTGTTTGTAAAAGGGGAAGATAGGATTCTTCGTAGGGTTCGCCAGTGTTCTCCATCATCACCAAAAACCACGTCCTTTCCATCTCCCGTAAACACTCCAGCAACGATACTCCTCGTTCGAAATGCGAATTCCGCCCCCTTGTTTTGCAGTACTTCCCTGGCTAGCTCAGGAGATGAGACTGCGACCACACTATTCAGTCCCACTTTCAAACAAATAATGTCTCCATATGCCTTAGCTAAATCTCGAAGCAATAAGTGATTGAAGCTATGGCCCAGCTGCAGAGAGTTTCCAAAAAATGGGACGCCTTTGGGGCCTGGAGGAAGCAGCTTTGAGTTACGTTTGATAAGCAACAACATAGCAAAGAAGCCCAGAAGAAGAAGAAACATAATCTCAAGTGAAGGTGTCGTTTGCTTAAAGTAGAAGGGCCAATCTTTGGAGATTACACCAGCTCTATAAGTTGCGAGTAAAAATATGAAAATGAAGATGACTGCAATATTCGGTCTACTTAACATGTCCATTTCTGCAGTGTTCTATACGGATCTGTGCTTTACAGAGGCTTGATCTTTGGGATAAACGACTGGAAACATAAACAGTGATTATTCATCAAAGAACTGTATCTATATGCCTTTAGGTACACTAGCAGCTACCTCCAGGCAACGGTTGGAATGTATACCAAATTTTGTACTTCAGAGATCCTTGGCTGAATCTGCAGGTGTCAATAATTTCAGCTCACATAATAGAGAGGTCTCAGGGAATCTCTGCAATTTTCTAGACGGATAAATGACAGCTGATACCTTACATCAACAAAACCCTTTATGGTTCATATGTACCTGTCCTAGTAGCTAATTCGAGTTAACAGTGGACATAACTTCGGTACTTCAGATCAGATCCTCAACTGAATCCGTCTGTGCCCTCTTTGAATTCAGCTTAGATAATAGAGAGCTCCGAGGAGATCCCTGGCTCCTACCAACAATTGCTGATTAATCTCTGAGTTGCAACCTCCTAAACGCGTCACACCGCCTATGTACATGCTGTGATTTTGATTTTTTTTCTTTTCAGTTTTCTTTAGCTTTGTCACAGGTGGGTATTGCAATGCCTTTGTTAGATGAAGCAATTCTGCGATGTGGCAACAACCATGACATCCACAAGACTTGAATTCTCCAGGAAGAAGAACAAACAACATTCAAATTATCATGACAGTAGAATCTAGATAGAAAAGAGCATTCTAACAACCTTTTCTTTACTCTCTTTTTTTTGGGGGGGCTGAGTAAATCAAAAAACCGTTCACCTACTACTCCCCCAACCATGGCCACACGAATGAATGTGTCAATTCCAGAACAATTACAAATCACCATAGCATGCAATTTACTATCCATTCACCGGGAGAGGGGAGAGCAGGGCACAAATCCATCCACCCCTTCCACCCCCCTCATGCTCATCTTTCCATACCTGATCATGCCTAGAGAGACATGTGGCACCTTGAGGGGTTGCCACCCACATGTGTAAACCAGTAGCCGGAAACCCAACAAAGTTTCAGAATAGAATCAACATCATTTTCCAAAAACTGATATCATAAAATTTTTGACAACTTTTTATCGTTGTTAAAGATATAGTAGGTAAGTCGTAGTCTGCCATTCTTGCATGATGGCTCTTTGATCGAGATGAAAGGCGATGTGAATACACCGTAATAAATTTATAAAAGGTTTTGAGTGCCATTTATTGAAAGATGTTATCTTTATGGATAATTTTGTTATACAGAAGTTGACTTTAATGTATCACATATATTATCTCATAATGATCCTAGCATAGAGGACTTCCCTATGGATCTTAAGGAGGGTTTGACAAGACTTTAGTGATGTTTTCCTCACGAGCAGCTTTCTTAGGGTACCAAATGTAATTTGTTCCTGCTAGCTCCATTGTAGTGATTTCACCCAACGGGGTTGGCTCAGTTGGTTAGCTTGACATCCAAAGTTTCTTTGGTCTCAAGTTCGAGCCTCCCCTTGGAAACCAAGAAGCATTGTAGTGATTTCTCATGTAAGATTATTCAAAAGAATGAAGATTATCTTTGGGTGGACACATTTGGTCCAATAAATCATCAATCACCGTGGGGGGAACTCCTATATCTTTAGTGGGTAAAAAGGATGAAGGCTTGTCCCTCTATGTCAATCATAAAAAGCTAACTAAAATTATTATGAAAAATAGATGTGCCCGATTATACGATGGATCTTCCAAATGGTATTATTGAGTATTTCACCAAAACTAACCTCAAATTGAACTACCATCAAATAAGAATCAAGGAAGAGGATGCATCCAAAACAAGTTATTCTACTAGGTACAACTATAGTAAGTTTTTTGGCTTTACCTTTTGAGCTCCCGAATGCATCAACATCTTCCAATAGACAATGAATAGTATCCTTCATCTATTTCCAAGAAAGTTTGTGGTGGCTTACATCTTCCAATAGACAATGAATAGTATCCTTCATCTATTTCCAAGAAAGTTTGTGGTGGCTTATCAAGATGACGTGTTTGTCAATGAGCACAATGGGCATCTTTGTACTATCTTAAGTATTTTAGCCCATAAAAAGCTTTATGGTAAGGAGTCAAAATGTAAAAAACTTTCAAATCTAAGCTTTGGTTTTGGGTCATATCATTTCTCATCCTAGCATGTTTCTTTACACATTAGCAATCCAAAACCTTGCTCAAGGTTGGTGAGAGCGCTCAATCTTGGACGCCGCTATGTTGTTTGAGTTTCTATTTGTTCTTCACAAATCATGTCTATTAGAAAGAGGCCTATCAACAAGTTTCCAAAATCTTTGAAAAGCTCATATCTACCTTGGTGTCCAATAAAGTTGAATCCTAAAATTGGCCAAAATGGGTTATCCACATGTCAAGAGCTATACTACAAAACCTGATTGTAGAATGGCAACTATCAGGCTAGTAGCTTTAAAGAGTTTTTTCTTACATTGATTTCTCTAATAATTGCTATGGCACATTCGAGTACTTGTGATATTTGTTGCAAGCGGGAATGTGATACAAGGCTCAGGGCTTCCAAATTTGTCTTATAAATTAGTATCCCAAATCAAAAATTTTAGTTTGTAGGTTCATTCACAATTGGAAAAATTACTATTGTAGTTACTTTCAACAATCATTGACGATCATACAAGGAAGTTCAACCAAGTGTGTTAAGCTAAAATGCTTGATGATTCTTTGAGCTCTCCCTGAGCCCATGGGTAAGGATGCAATTTGCACCAGATAACAAATGAAATTTAAGAAAACAATTCAAGTTACTTCCTCTTGTGATAATGTTTTTTAATATTCAGGGGTCATTCATGTACATGTGTAAGCTCTCATACATATGGCAGGAATACCTTTTCCTTCAATTTTTAGCTTAAGCTTTGCAATGAACTTATTGTTAGAGAAGTTTGTGGCCTGATTGGGAACACATTTGTAAGCTGGTTCCTTGGATGCTACTCGAATTTAGTAAACAATGCTCGAAAAGAAAGTCTGTTAAAATAAGTTACATTGTGAATAAAATACTACTCCCTCTTAATTCAATGTTGGCCCAGCCATATTTGATGCATGTTGGATAATTGTACTTACTACTTAGGATTGAACTCTCCACATACTTATTTGCTCAGAGACAGAACCATTTGGTTTGTATGATTATTTTATGCTAGTTTCAGTAGGTTATTCGATTCTGAGATCAAAGCTCACATGAAAATATCATATGAGCTAGACTTGGCTTCAAAATAATGATGTCTTTGGTCCAATTGAAATCGTATGTTACTTTCATTGTTAAAACAAATGGAACCAAGCACGCGTGTTATTCCCATTGATGAAGAGAATGAAAATGTGGGCTGGATCAAAAAAAAATCCTGTGGTGAACAGGTGACCATATGACAAAATCTTGTGAATGATCATACATCTCCACGTTTAATCTAGCTCTGACAACAGAATCCCCTCAAAAGCAAGAATTATGTCACTACTTGGCCTTTCTTGAGATACTCCTTTTCCATTTCGATATGATTGTCTGACCATTTTGACCAAAGAACTTCCCTCAACGGCCAAGCATCCTGTAGAATAACAAAGAACCGAAAGCTGTTTCTACACTGGGAAGTTCAGTTGGTCAGAGTACTCCAATGCTGGGAGCTGATTCTCCAGATTTTTCAGATCTTTTTCATAGAATGTGTCAAGTTTTCTAAAGAATTTGCTCCCAACAAGCATTCTGTTGTTCTCCAAATGCCCTCCCAAATTACTGGCTTTGAACTGACAACTACGCAGAGAGCATGCAGCTCAGTAAGAAGAGCACATAAACAAGCTGAGACGCAGTAGAATGACTACTAGCAAACTAGCCAGATACAATTCAAGAGACGCACTGGCACGGCCTAGGAGATAATCCTTTCATTACATTCGTGAGTTGCACTGGCACAGCCTAGGCAATATTCCTCTCATCATTTCCTTGAGGATACTATACATCCAAAAAATTCATACTCTTCAACACAATTGCAATGATACACTGCAATTGTAAGACAGAGTATGCTGTTCTCATGAGAACATAAATAATCTACAGAACAAAGGGCCAAACATATTTTGACGATAATCCAATCTCCAGCTCAATGCAGAGATTTGTTGCCATTTCTCTTAGAACAAAGAAAACCTTCAGTTTCAGGTTACTCACTTGCAAGCTTTCCATTCTTTGACTGGCTATACAAGCTTTCATGTGCCTGTGAACATTGAGATGCAAATTCAGATAAGGCTTGAAATAATTCTGGCAAGCCCATTTTAAGCTTGTTCAAGGTCGATGTCCGAGTTACCTGAATCGCATTCAGGTAAATCTCTCTCTCTTTCTCTACCTTTGTTCTCTGCCTCTCCACTTCATCTCTCCTGTCTTCAACAGGACCTCTGATAGCAAACTCATCATTTGCAGAATTTTGGTCTTTTGCTTTAACCAGATTAGCATGTTTTATCTGAGCATTATTTAGAGCCTGTATCTTTCTAGTAAGATCCTTAGTTAAAATATCCAGGTTTTTCTTGATCCGGATTTCTTGGCTTTGCAAGTTTATGATATCTCGAACGATTTTAAGGAACTCTTTGATTGCATGTACCACTGTCCTATCTGGTAATTTGTCAAGAGCATGTTGCCATCGCTGACACAAATAATAGATGCGGGGTTTGGCCCTTGTGGATAATGAAGCTGCTGTTTGCTTTGATTCTCTTTCAGGTCTGAAGAGACTAGTATTAAGCCACTTGTGGAGATTTTGTATGTACTCTCTCTGAGTGTTCATGACAGCAGAAAAATTACTCAGCAGATTATCAAGGGCAGACTCTAATTGCTTTGTGGCCTGCCATTGGAAGTTACTTGTCGATTCTAATGTCTGGTCTTCTGGAATACGCATGAAAGATACAGCATCCCTTTGGTGCTGATGACAAGCAAACATTTCCCTCCACATAATCGTCAACCTGCAGAAGTTTGCGAATCAAGCATGAAAAAACAATGACTCAGATCCTTTCTAAAATCTATGAGGCCTGCAACAAAAGCTGCATATATATTGCTCTGAGTCTTCTCTAACCAGCTTTTGTAGCTTTTTCATCCTTATGAAATACTCTTGGAGAAAGGATGCCTTGGACTCCAAGACATGACCCAAGAGGCAGGCAAACAGGAAATAACAGGAGTCCGGCAATTTTTACTGGTGCCAGGTTGCCAGCTTGCCAAGAATCCATTACCTACAGCTGAATATTTCAATCGCTCATGCAGACATTGATAAAAAAAAATTAAAAAACCAAAGATTATCTCAATATGTTGCGCATGAGTACAATACCCCTGGCAGTAGGTCTCACAAACTTACATTTCTCACAACCATAGAAGTTTGAAGTCAGGACCAATCAAGTGTCTACAACATGTGAAACGAAACCCTGCAGATTTACCATAAATGTACACAACCACCACAGTGTTTATGGTATAGAAAAAATCATTCACAATGTAAGACACATAGTTGCTTCGTTAAAATCTTAAAATTTGAGATCATATTGCATCAATAACAGGAATATAAATCTTCGTCAATATCCTGAAAAGCACATGGCTTCAAGTGCTGCTTGTTGGAGGGTTTGGATTATAAATAAACAGATGCTTAGACACGATACAAATCAGCATAGTACTTCTGGCAATGATGACACGATACAAATCAGCATAGTACTTCTGGCAATGATTTCTTAGAAGTTTTAAATTTTCTATATAAAAAAAGGGTCCAGCCTCTCCTACACAAGACACTCATGCAGCAAAGGGCAATAAACTCCCACAGTAGTGTCAGGCCAAACTGGTGTAGATTCAAATATTTGATTTAAAGTAACAGCATGTGAATCCTCACGGCTAATCATGACGCAGGATTGCAGACTGGAATCTAAGCAAATGCATTAGAAACTCTAACAAGCTTTAGGCTATGAAGCTTTTTGTTATTTCATGTGAAGAAGTCAATATTGCACAAGATATCATTGATGGAGTAACCAAAGTGCCCATGGATTATGGAGCAAACCCAGTAACACTCTTAAGCCTCCCAACGCTAGTGGCTTAATACAAACTCAAGGCTGGAAACAACAGAATAGTGCCATTTTTATGCTTCTTGGTTTTGAAGGGGAAGCTCAAACTTGGGACCAAAGAAACATTGGATGCCAGGCTAACAAAATCAGCCAAGCCCGTTAATAACATCATTTTGTGCAGAAGTGATCCTAGGAACAACTTGCGCAAAACTGGAGATATCCTATCCACCTTACGCAGGATTGTCGTCAGTGCACAACTCTAATCTGCAACTCGTTTACCAGTAGAACTATTATATAGCTCTGCGGTTAAAGATAGCTCCAGAACAAGCACAATTCTGAAATTGGAACAACGGACAGGGCTCCAATAGAGCTTTGACTCAGTAAACCCCATCCATGTGTAGTTGAATATTTTCACAGAACATGTTCCTCATATATGATGTTAAGTAGGCAAAAACCTTTTGAATAAAGGCTGGCGGACTGCAAGAAGCTTAATATCCAATTAACGCAAAGACTAAATCTAGAAAACCCGTCCTTCCTCGACTCTTCATAGCTATTCATGTCTAACTTTTCACAAAACTCCTTTCAAACTTCAGAAGTTTGACTAGTTGAACTCTCATAACTTGGATCAATATAATTCTGAAGAATGCAATTCACATTTGCTTACAAGTGATGCATCACCTTCAATGCTTACCACCTTTCCCAAGCCCAATGCTGACCACCGTAAGAAATGTGAAAGCTCACATTAAGTAAATCTCGTATACTATTGATGACTGTTGCACGCTTTTTGACATGGTGAATACTTATGTCTTGCAACACAGCTATAACTTGTCAAGCTAGTGTTGGAGAGCTGTGCACAAATACTCACTGAGAATTTGTAGACCGCTTGCGGGCTTACAATAATGAACTTACAGCTTTTCGCAGTTCACAGCTCGCTTCTTGATAAAGTCCTGTTCACATACCTTGAGAGTCATCACAGTAAATTGAACTTTTGACTTTCTTTGTTCTCATCCTAGCTGTCATTATCTCGATTTCAGATCAAACCATGATGTTCAAAGAAACTGAAACATTTCAAGCAAATGTTTATAGGGCACAAAATATCTGGAAAGCTTTAGAGAACCAATCCTAGCACAAAACTTTGTACTAGCTTTTCTTGAAGGAATAATTCATGATTAGTTTATCAAAATAATCATTGCTTAGAGATTGTAAGATGAAGTTTTGATCTCCTTAAAAGGCACAATCAAAAAAGTTGCTATTCTTAAAATACAACCTTTCGAGAATATGTAGCTACAGACCAAGAAAACTTCCTAGTTTTGACCATGGTTTCCCGTTCTGGAACAGATCCCAAATTTTTTTTTAAAAATCATAAATATTTGATGAAGGATTCGTCCAACCCAGGTTTCTGGGAGAGGCTTGAGGCCTGCCCAGTCACATTTGCCATGTGGTGAATGCTGACTGACTTAAAATTTTCCTTTCGTACAATCACGGCCTCTGCAGGCTTACTCAGATCTCATTTGCATACAATGGCAGTCTACTATCGTCTGGATGGGAGTGGAGGGGCCTAAATCTAAAAGGCACTGTCAGACCGAAAAAAGTTGTTCAGCTGATGTGTCTTGGTGACCTCACCCAATCGAGTATGAATCGGAAGCCTCACCAGGTGCCTCTTGGTGAGGCTCTGTTTCTTTGTAAATTCTGTAATCTTCTCCCATTGTATATGTATGTGTTAATAACTTTTTCAGATCATGCGCATGAGAAAGGCTGATTGATATATATGTATACTTATATATATAGATATATATGTATACATATATATATTATATATAAAAAACTATGTGTAAACATTGCTCGGCAAAAATGTATACATTGCTGGCAACAATGTCCTGTTTGCTGTCAAAAATGCCACCATTTGCCATCAAAAATGTCACACAAAAAACTAAGTATTTTTAAGAACATACACCTATAAGAAATCGTCTTTTATTGTCTCACCTCCCCAAATACAAATCCTATATTTCCGTCCCTCTATTTCTCTCTTCCCCTCTCTCTCTCTCCCTCACGATCTAACTCTCTCTCTCTCCCTCCATCCTCCTCCATCGGGCCAGTGGGCCTCTGCTGCAGCCATTGAGGATCTAGCCCACAGTCGCTGATATAGCCTTCTTGAATGTTGTAGCCCTTATCGATTGTCAGGGCTGATGTAGACCTCCAAATGCTCAGGTTGTAGCTTGTAGGGCTTCCGCGTCAAAAGCCTCTCTCCCCATAAAAACGTCCTCTGTGGTTCTTGATTTTAGCATTTTGCAATTGAAGCACCTCATTGCTGTTATCTTGCACAATTTTGGTGTGAGCAACTCAAATCTACAAAGTTTGTTTTCAATCGCCCAGTTGTAATAATAAGAAGTTGTGCAGTGCAGCACACTCAAAGCTGCAAGTGTTTCATGCTCAAAAGGAATTGCAAATTGCTTTTCAACTCTCTGTTCAAAGTATCAGTAGATGCAAACATACAGGTTGCAAAATATTTTTATAACTGTGAGGCATTACTTTTGTACTGGAGTCCTCTTCACTCATAGTAAGAACACTGTGCTGGCAATGTGTTTTTGCATTTCTAACTTTTGCAATCGAGATTTCTCATAATATTTTGAACCTTATGTAGTCTCTAGAAACTACAATCGGATCTCTTTTTCATTGCAGTTCCTCATGTAATCACTTAGTTGTTGGGAGCCACTCAGTAACGATTTATCATGTTTTTATTGTCATTCAAATGTCTCCCTACTGTTGGTGCAAAATTCAAATCAGTTGAATTCACTGCTGTGAACAGTGAATGCTTACATTTTGCAAAGTGAAATCTGTAATATGTTTGAATGTGATTTTTGTAGGGGCCCTGCCTGTTGTTTTTAATGGTTTTTTGTTTTACATGCAAGAAGGATTGATTCCTCACAATCAACCGCTTCTATAGAAAACCTGAATCGTTGCACCGTGTTTGTTTCATACCCAACAGGATTGTTTCCTTAAAATTAACTGTTGCAACATCTGATAAGTTGAAATGTGGGGTGGTATAGCAATATGTGCACATAAACGATCCAAAAAAGGGAGCAAAGCAGTCGTGTGCATATTATGATGGCTAAGGTAAGGCCATGTTTTATTGTGTTGTTTTTCATATATATGTGATTTTTTTCTCATTTATAGTTGTTACTTCAAGTGTCTTTCGAATGAGAGTCATGTCCAGCGGATAGCTTCGTATGATGATGTTTGAAGAAAAGCTTGAATGTTTGTTGACATTGCAGTCATTGAGGCCCAACAGCTTGAAAGTTATACAAGGATGAGGTGGCCGGGTTGCCTCGGGTAAGATTTCTTATCACCTCCTATCAGAAAACTGTTAAATCATTGTTATTGTTGTTGCAGGTTTCTTATGGTGATGTTGAATATTAACTTGGATGACAATTGTTTCTTGGATTTTGCTAATACGTCTTATATCAGAGTTCCTCTTGTTAGGGGTTCCTTCACACAATATGTAGAATGTGTAGTCATCTAGGCTTTGGGCTTGGTCTCCATTATGTAAAATGATTGCTGAAAATGGTGTTTCTCTGTTGTTGGCCCCCATGCCTACTTTTTCTATGAGTCATAACCTTGGAAAATACATGTTTTGATCTGTACAGGTCAAACATATAAAGCATAAAGTGTTGAGCTGATTCCCATTACATTAACTTATATTTTGGATTCATGTTTGCTTATGAACCTATATGCTTGATCTTAGCCAATGTAAAGTTATAAGCCTATCATATATTGGTTGGACCCCACCATAAAGTTGAAGATCTAACATGTTTTCTTATGTGGAGCACTTATGTCACACAAAACCATGCAATTTCCATATAAGATCTTTGTCCAAGACTCAAGTTATCCAAGCCAGTTTTGTGTGGATTTTTTCTATCTTTGTCGGAGCTTTGTAGCCCCACCACCTACTCTGTGTTTACTTTATCATCCAGTTATTGTGATGATAAGTTAAGTTCCATTATTTTTTTACGTGTAATCTAGAACTTTATTTGAGGGGATTAGGAGTGCCTTAGATAAGATGTCGAGGGTTTTGCAGATAAGTCAGGTTTGGTGAAAATGAGGAGGGGGGAGAATAGGTGGCCTTAGATCTTATACTAAGGCTATGATCAGTGCTCACTGAATTTTGTTTGCAGGATAGAGGCGCATGATTCTAACAATGTTAATTTTGACGCTTCCAACTTTCGAAGCTTTATATACAAAGATATTCATTCGGCTGTTGGTGTTGTAGAAACCCTTGAGAGCTACTAGGCGATGGCAGTTCTTCGAATGCTACACAACTAGGAGCTTCAATGCTTCCCATGCACTGACATGCAATGTTTACACTCTACCATTTGCTGTATCTTCTCTGTCCCTAGCCCTAAACTCTAAACACACAACTCTCTCTCTCTCTCTCTCTCTCTCTCTCTCTCTCTCTCTCTCTCTCAACCCTAAACCCTAAACACACAACTCTCTCTCTCTCTCTTCAGCTACGTTCCTTGCATGAGGTGGAGTCTGAGGAGAACTTCATCTTCAGTTGCCCTATATATTATGGGATCAGAGGGAGATACCACTGCCTATTCCAAGACATGCCCACTACACTTCGATCACTCATACTCGCTGTGTTGCACTTATGATACCGGAGATGTTCCTGCTACGACATAATATGTACCAATCAGCTCATCATCAGACACATCCCAGCACTCAGGCTCATATTACCTCCTTCTCTAGGAGACACGACTACGGCGAGATACAGAGTCAGACGATGACGATGATGCACTCCCTCACAGATCTCAGAGGCAGTGCACCACTCATATTCATGCTGCAGCTCGCACTACCCGTCCTATCACGAGTGCACACATCTTCTTCCCTCCTACACGACGTCAGCGACGACCAGTACTATCTCATGTTACAGCTCGTATCACATCCTTTTTCAGCAGTAATGCAGGATGATATGCTCTACATCAACTTTTCCTATGCTCCTACTTATTGGCTTCAGTTTTTAGTATTTAGTTACGTTGCTCTATTTTATGCATAGTCTTTGGAGACGTTTATATACGCTCCCACAGTAACCACATACTTGACATGTACTTTTATTTGTCTTATATGCCTTTTGGCATGGAAAAGACCTTAATAAAGCTTTCTTTCTTTCTTTCTTCCTTTTTCTAAACCCTCAACGCACACACACTCTCTCTTCCATCCCTCCTCCCCCTCTCTCAACCCTAAACACACCATCTCTGTCTCTCTCTCTCTCCCCCCCCCCCTTCTCCCTCCCTCTACTACCCCTCTCCATTTTCCTAAACTCTAAACACACACACACACACAAAATGGTTTGATCTTATTATTTCCGAACCACTTCACCTTATCTTTATCCCTTGGCCCTGTATCTAGATCCTTTGACTTTGAATCCGGTACCAATGAAGAAGACCTTATATCTGAAGTTGATGTAGATGTGGAAGTAGTTGCAAACACGATCATCCATAACCTAGTGTTCAAATGGGAAGGCAGGATCACAAGTATCGTAGTAACTAGAGACTTATAGCATGTTCCTTTCCTGACACCTTGAGCAACAATTCTGCCTTTGTCCTTGATGGTGCATTTGTGACAATGAAACTCAACCATCAATTCCTAATCAACGATTTTACCAACCAATTTACCAAAAATGGATTTTACATGATTCTAAGCACATATAAGATCTTTACTGATCTTTTTTCAACTTGATGGTATAATCATGATCACATCACCTTTGCCATGAACTTTGTGGACCTAGTCACTACCCATGTAGATATTGAGATCTACACTATTTCCTTGAGCATTTGAAACCAACCTCTTGGAGTCATGCTAAAATGTTATTTGATGCAAAAACACGAAAATCTACCCGCATTCCACACATGCCTCGTGAGAATGATTTGTTATAATATAAACCATCTTACAATCAATATACTTCAACAAATTTGCTTCAATTCTCCATTATATACCCTTCCTTTTAGATAGGCTAGTTTTTTTTCCCAGTCAATATCTAAAAAGACGAAACCTTACACCAAGGTTATTGTCGTTGGGTTCATTCGAGAGAAGTTGAGAATCCCCCTTGTTTTCCGCCTCCATGTTCAAATTTTGGCCTTCTCGGGACATAAGTGAATAATTCCCTATTGGGATACGATCGCCAACCCAGGAACCATGCAAACCAAAGACGCGACAAGTTTCTCGATGTCGATAGTCGTGATCCCAATCTCGCAGAGGCAGGGGCCCTCCCATACTATTCTCACGACACTCCCTAAGGACGTAGGTAGGTACCTCGGACTTTCGTCCCCCCATGGGCTGGACCATCGACATCCTTTGCGTGATGGCCCTTGACGCAAGTCAAGTCATTCAGGTTGAATCGAGACAGCACAAGTGCAAAATAGAGTTGCCCTTACCCGTGGTTGTACCGTGGTTTTATGGCCATCATGACCACTGGTAGCTCATCTCTTCCCAAATTTCATCCGACTATCCAACAAGAAGTAATTTACCGACCCAATCCTGCCAAGCATCATTCTAGTACTTATCAAGAAAGAACATGGTTGCAATAAATAATGGAGCAGCCAAAGGGACCTCGGGACATACCCAACCAGCATCCGGAGATGTTTAGGTAGGCTAATCTTTTGCCAAACACAAAATTCTCCTTGAAATAAATAAGGGCATGGGCATGTTTTATTGTATACTTTGAGCATTGTTTATATCAAGATCACATCTCTTCTTCATGCTATAATAACATACCATAAAGCTCTTCAAAACTAGGTTGCTTAATAGAAACTAATAAGCTAATAACAAAATTTTGATAGAACTTGGGTAAGTTAATCAATACAACATAAACAAGATCAAGAATAAAAATTGCTTTACCACATGCTATCAATTGATTTTTGATATCCTTGACCAAAGTCACATGCTTTGAAATTGATGTAGTAAGGCTCATACTCACGGTATGAAGCTTGATTGAGGTAGAGACCTCTTGATGCATTTACCATCTCATATAGTTGCTCCACTACAGCACAGATTTCTGTTGTAGTTTTGGCTTCCCTAATATGCAATATCACATTGTCTTTGACCGATATGTTGTAGACATGCGACTCATTGTTTTTCCTATCATACTCCCTTACTCCTCTTTCCCATTGGTTTTGACTCATTGCAAGTCACAATATCCAACCTTATCAACCAAGACATTCCACATCTTGAATACTTAAAATAATAAATCATAATAGGTCACTCATATAACGATCGCCAAGTGAAGATCTATCAAGATCCTGTTGCATGCAACCAAAAGGATACCTGCGGAGCCAAACCACCCAACAAACAGGAAACGGATAGTCAAATCCCTAACTGCTTCAGCCCTGAGCCATGGTAACTGAATGCAAGAGAGGAGAGGATCCTGGCCTTGGAAAACCGAAAACTGAATGAGGAGATGGGCAAGTTCCTACAAGAGATATAGGCCCCAAAAGCTGAGGAATATTTCCTCTAGGATCCTCCAAAACCATCCAAAAGCATTTGACCTCCAAAAGTTGTCAATCACCATACACTAGCTCCATAGGTCCAATTAAAGCATCCGAGCCCTCACAAGGTTGCTAATTACATTATTGACCTAGTCCAAAATGACGAGGCATAACTAATAATCTCGTAAACTAGAGTACTCGATATCCTTGTCAAGGACTCATACTGGACATGGACGTAACAACTTGCTAGTTTACCCAAATCATACTAATTGAGAGTTGCCATCACTAATCAATGGATGCACCTTGGTATATCTTCAAGCCCTAAGAATAGTTAGGCCTTGCATGTCCATGCGATTATTTAGAACTAAGATAGATAAGCCTAGTTGCCTTTAGTCAATTGACCTTGACTTTGACTAAATTTGCATATCCTGGGCTGCAATGACTTACTTGAGTTAGATCCATCATAATTGATCAAGACCAAACTGATGTCTAGATCCCCTAGACCTTGATACACATTCTCACTTGATATTCTCTCAAAGAAGGCATCAATATGAAAACCAAAAATCCAACTCGACAAACAAACACTATAGCAAGGAGAACATTGTTGGCTTTGTTGCTATGGATAGAGAATGCTGTCATTGTTGTTGTGCAAGGAAACAAAGAGCAAGACACCATGACAATCATAGGCAAAAAAAATCATGAGAAGACCACAAGCCTAACGCTTCAGCATTAATCTCACATGCCCTTGATAAAAATCACTCACTCTCAACACAGATCCTCTCTTCCACTTTATCCCATACTCTCTCAGTTTCTCTCACTATCCCTCTCACTATCAAGCCTACCTACCTCTTATGAGAGCTAGGTAATGATAGTATCTACACAAGCATAGATAGCTCTTTCAAGAGTTATTCCAATGCTACTACAAGAACAAGCAAGGAGGAGAGACTCATCATCCAGTGCAAACATAGCGAACCAAGTCTTATTTTCAAAGAAAGGTTTCAAGAAGCACAAGAAGACTCAGAAAAAGAACAATCAAAACCAACAAAAAGCTGAATGAGCAGCCCTCATCTTCCAAGGCCAAGCAATAGTAACCAATGCATCATCAAAAGGCAAAGGAATGCCAAGTAAAGCTAGAGAGTACCAATAAGCAAGCAAAAAGGAGTAGCTAAATGGGAGACGAGCATGGAGAGGTGGAGAGGCAGCCTGAGAAACATACGAACTTGGTGAACTTCAATAGGAGTGGGCCAATCGAAAAAAGGAGATCGAGACGAAAATGACCATCTCATACAAGAAATCCTAAAAACTCAATCTCAAGGACAGCAGAAGAACATTTGGAAAGTTTGGGATTCAGCCAACGATCAACAAGGAGGCAAAACATTCTAAAATAGATGAATATCGCAAAACCAAATACAAGCTACTAATCTAAGATAATGACCACACAAAATAGACTTGCAATTTTTTACTTCAGAGTTTAAAGACAAAGCCTTAGGATTACTAAACATCATGATACTATCTCAAATGCAAATATTAGACCATGTACACATTTTGACAATTTTTGTGAATTGCCTTAGAAACACAAGATTGTCCTTGAGAGGTCAAGCAAAATTGTGGCATACTTCGAAGAAACTCTTAATGTAGGTCTTTATGTACCTTATTGATTCAATTGATATATCAGTTCTTGGAAGACACATATCCTGTTATATACTGGGATACATAACTCTAGATTAAGGCTTCTTGAGCCAACTGACGAGCAGAGACAAGTAAGGCCCTTGTAGATTAATCTAAAAATGTCATTGTCTTTTAAGCAAATTCTCCACATTGATTGATTTCTAATTGTGTCAAGATAGGAAGCATCCAATCACTACAAGCAAGCCAATCATCCATTCAATCCAGTGAAATACATAATGCTAGAAAAGTTCAGCACAATACTCTTCTAGCAGTTCAAGGAGCTGGGGGTGCAACTCGTCATCGGTCAGATTCCTGATAGCTGATAATGTTACATCCATGGCTTGACCAGCAACTATCAGCTCAGTCTCCAAGGCCTTGAGTGATGCTCTTATTTTATCGATTTTATCATCTCCCTCTCCACGAGCATCAAGCTTTTGTAAATGCCTGCGTTTTCTCTCATACTCAATATTGGTCGATTCTAGTTCCTGCACAACAAGACATTAAACAAGGAAAATATTACTACTACAAATACACAGCATTAGAGCTATAATTTAGAACTCCCAATTCATAGACCATCTTGCAAAAGTGTGATGACTAGAGTGAGCTCAACTTCAAAAAACAGATATACGCTCCAGTATTTCTACAATGCACCCAGTTCAGTTCCATGTGGACAGTTTCAAAGAAAGAAAGAAATGCAATTTTCAAGCCTTGCAAAAGTTGCAGCGTAAACCTTGACTTCTTTGTACAATTTCTTCTCCCAAGCATAGAGCTTGTCAAGTGTCGAAGAATGACTTCCTAGAAGACTTGGATCTTCTGCAGTTGAATCTTCACTAGTTGATGCGGAGGTTGAGGTTGAGGCTGATGAAAGAGGCGTTCTAGGAGACCAATGACCACGAGAAACTGAACTGAAGAACCTTGAAGAATGGTCAGCAATACCTGCAAATCGGCCTAATTTAAAAAAAAAAAAAGATTTTCACCTGACTAACCAGATAGGCTAAACCAAACAGCAATATCCAATTTGAAGAAGGGGAAAATAAAAGTGAAGTGAACAACTTCATAATAGCACTTAGCTATTCCTGCATCTAACCGAAAACATTCAAACATATGCAGCTAACAAGAATTTGTACAGATCTTTGATCCAGCACACTAGTTTCACTCAACTTCTTAAGACCAGTCAAGACTTGTACAACCCTTATCGGGGCTCACCAAAACTTTTGATTAGGTATTGTGAAATGTTGGGTGAAAAAAAGTATATAATTTAACTTGACTGGTGCCTAATAGGAGAGTGAAATCATTACAGAAATGGGTAAAAGATGATGACCACACCTCGTAGGTCACCAAAGTTTAAATGGTGGTGTATCTTGCTGGCCTCAAGCACCCTAAAAACATTTCTCCCACTTTCAGAAGCCTTCCCAAACTGTACATCAATCTCTGTCAAAAGTTCTAGCATATTTCTACTTTTCTGAGGAACCCTTGTCTTGGTTTCGTTCATGTCCTTTGTTGTGTACTTGTCTTCAGGTTCCAATTTTAAGGGCTTCAAATTTGTGATTCGTTCATGAGAATCTTCTTGCAAACCTTCTTTTTGAAGTACTTCATTCTGACCCACTTTTGAATTCACATTTTCTGCTTTGACTTCATTTTCTGATTTAACGCCCTCAGGTTCATCCTCCTTTACTTCTTCAATCTCATCTTTCTTTTGCTCTACTTTGATCTCAGGAGGTGGAGTCTGCTCTACTTTGATCTCACGAGGCGGAGTGCCCTCAACCTCCAGAGGAGGTATGTCCTCCTCCTCCATCACCTGCTTCATGTCTTCGCGCTTATACCTTGTAGGCTCTTGAAAATGGATTGACATAGGAGGTACACTGAAAAGATCAAGCCATTCCCACCCAGCTGTAAACATCGAAGGCGGCGGGGAAGGGGAGCCTTGGTATTCTGCAGGTTCCGATCCACCATGAAAGTTAGGTTCCGACTGAGATGGTGGCGTAGGTATATTGCTATAAATGCCAGGAGGAGGAGCATCATTGTACAGATATTCTTGATAACTCCAACTGTTTTGATTATCCGGACTTCGAGAGGGAGATATAGTCACTGTTTCAGAGCCAAAGGGTGTGTTTTGATATGCCATCACTCTAATGGGAGCAAGCACAACCCTTTCAGAGACAGATGGTGTGTTTTCATATGCCCGTGGAGGAAGGGGAGAGACAATCACAGTCTTGGAGGGGAAGGGTGTGTTCTGATATGCCATTGGTTGACGGGGTGTAGTCACAGCCGATGAAGAAGATGCCTCCATAGTGGATGAAGAAGATGCCTCCATATATCGGGGAAGGAAGGGGGAGGAATCAGGTGTACTCGAAACTCCAGGAGACATACTCTGTTGCTGTATGAACTCGAGTTGCGCAAATTTAAGGAATGCAGCTCCGATTGTTTTAAGGGCTGCAAGGTAGTTAGCATGAGCAATTGCAAACCCATTGTGTGACTTCATTGCGCGTTTCACATACCGCATTCGTTGCTTGCATTGTGCCACTACCACCGTATTCTGTACCTTGGAGCCTACACACCCCATCTCTGATGATAAATCACCTATGTCAAGAGATAAATCGGCCACTTTGGCATGTTCGGAGAAAATAGTGATCAATCACAAAATACAGTTTTGACAATTCAATCCTGCATCTGTAATAAGGCCTATATCGGCAACCCATCTCGGACTCCATCAGCTGGAAATGCGGTCTAGGCATGGCAGTGGAAAACCAAAAGGTAGTTGCAAAAGCAAATGACAGAAACCAATGTTTGAACTTAGCCATAGCCGACTCCATGAGCCAATCGCCCCATTTCGATTCCTGGGATAGTATCAAAAATCCTGCAATTGTAAAGAATGAAATTTTATTCTCAACTTAAGACTCAATGGACTTGTCAAGATGAAGCCTATCCCAAGTTGAACCCAAGTATCTGCACATTGTAGGTTTGAAGGTAAAGTTGAGGAGACTAACATCAATCTGTAGTGATAAATAATCACAACTGCACAATGTAGCCTTCTAGAACCTGGCAAGAATATAAAAGCTTATTCCTTCTTAAAAGTCAACAAACGAGGGCATGAAGAAGACACGTAGTCAAACATGCTAAAACCTAGCTGCCACGAAAGGCATACGATCCAAGCTATTCTGCCGCTCCCCTACTATGAACACGAACCTGAGAACAAGCTAAACCCCGGCACAATGAGATATATCTAACATAGCGGAGTTAAAAGCAGAAAAGACAAGTGTAAAAACCTCGGATATTGAGAGGGGAAGCGATGCAGCGGCGGCAGCAGGAGTGACAGGGGGCTCCGATGCTGCAAAAGCTGCTGCTGCTGCTGGTGATGCTCCTGCTGCCTCAGTCAAAGCATCACCACGGGGGAAAGAAGAAGAAGAAGAGTGGCAACAAGACTGTTGCATATCTTCAGAAACAGAACCCCAGGAAGCACAGAAGAAACCTTCAATCAGGGCAGCGGATCAGGCACTCTTTGCTCACACGAAAAACGACGACGGAGGAGCCAAGACCGAAAGTGTAAAGCGTGGCAGAACAGAAGCAGGAGGAGGAGGAAACGGCGATGGCGACGAAGAAGAAGAGCTGAGCTCGCACAGTTCTGCATTCCCCGCTGCCGCTCAGCAGCAGAGACGGAGGCACCTGCTGTACTGCGTCAACTGCGACTGCGCATGTGTCTGCTCTCCGCTCAGTTAGCCGCGCAGCTACCCCATGCCGTCGTACCAGAACAGCACGGCATCCCCACCGTCAGATTCTGTCATCTTTTGAAAACCTAGCCATTGGATATCCTCCAAGTGGGTCCTATCCACGTGGCTACATCCTGAACGTGGGTCCGGAAATAGTCCGTACGATTAGGCCCCAACGGCTGCCGCTCCCACGAAAGCGCGTTCACATGACGTCATGGCCGCAGTTCAACGCTGAACCCCCCCTCCGTCTTAGAAGCACCAAATAGCCTAAGTCCTACATCGCTAGATACCACAAAAGCAGTCAAATTATTTTGCACGTTCTAATAGATAGACCATAGATTAACTTACACCTGGCATCCTGGGCGCGTGGCTAGCATCCAAGTAGGGGAACCGAACCAATATCGTACCATTAAGGCTCTCGGGGGGGGTGGGCACGGAGCTGACGGCCGTTGTCCTGCCGCCGCAGTCCACTGTGGCGGCAAGTGCCTGTCACATGGCGGCAGTAGCCGTGCGCGGTTAGCAGGCCATGGGGCTTAGCTGCGGTACATTGTACTCCAGACCACTTGGATATATGCCACGTGGATCTCAGATAGATACCAATTGTCAGTCGAAACGTGGCAAAATCTGAAAGCTAGTAAAAAATGATCCAACGGCAGAGACTCTCAGGCCATTCAGTGCATTATGGCCGCAGGCAGAGGGTGATCGCTGACGTGTGCTGGCACTATTTTCGTGGGCATCTTTCGAGGTTGGGGTTTAGTCCAATGCGTGCACGCCAGCTATGACAGCAGCAAGGAGTCATACACCAATGATAAGCCTCCACGTCACCAGGGCCTGCTTTTTTTCTGGGGGTGGGGAGTGGGAGCAGTTTTATTACATTCCCTAGAGAAAAGTCCATAATTGCAACTTGACGGTTATATTGTCTCCGGCCTCAGGGGATGCTCTGACTTTTGAAGGGCATCCCGTCCTTTCCAGCCCATCATCCTTTTTCAATTTATGTTCCCTTTTTTTTTTTAATTATAATTATGCGTTCATTTTTTGTTCTTAACTTTCATCCAGCCTAGAAGATGTCCAATGATTCTTTCCTTGACTAAATTGGAACCTTCGTGTTCGAGCCGATCGAGCGGCACACCGCGTAGTAGTAGTTTGGATTTTTGCCTTTGATGTCATATCCTCCTAAGGATGACTTTGATGGATTATTGGAAGATGTGCTCATAACTTTCCTAGGACATCAACACCACGAGTTACATCTACACCAATGACATCCCCAAGCTAGCATCTACATTGTTTGGAGCCAAGTTCCAATGAATAACATGGCTCCATTTACACAAAAATAGATCAAACAACCACTACGACTTAGAAAATTGTGTTCATGAATATTGTGGAACAAAGGCTTAGACGATGACCTTCATGCCTTCAAAGGCTTCAGTCAAAATCACAAACAATTTTTTCAAAGTTGAACTTTATATTGTATCTTCCCTTCTTTTTTGTTCTCGAAAGTTCCTTATAAACTTTAAGAGTCTTACACATCTAGCTCTTATGATGCTTTTGAAATGTGGTAGTGGAAAGCCACTCCGCTATAATTTTGAAAAGAGTACATGATTTGTTGGACGTAAAGACCCACACCTTTTCAAGGAGACAATAGAGTTTAAACTCTGACACCATTGAAATTTGTCCACATCTTGCCACGCTTGCATCCTCAACCACTAAAATTTTTCAAGTGGTAGCTTTCAACACATGCCTAACATCAAGGTTGTAGGGCATAGAATATATTGTGCCTCAAGCACCATCATATATGGGGGGCCTCATGCTCTGACTTTGTCAAGTTCTACAATGTGTATGATTCTAACAACTATTTGTTGCACTTTGATTTTTAATTTAAAAATAAAAGTTTACAATGCCTTTTAACTACACTACTATGCCAACAATATGATCATGTGTGCCCTTTGTATTTCTCTATGGAATTTACCCTAGGCTTTGAAGAGAGTGTCCTAATCAACATGCCATCGTCAAGTTCCAACAATGTCAAACAAGTCCTCCAATAAGTAGGCATGTTGGCGAAAACTTTTGTCCCACCACTTTAGTTTAGCAATTATACTCCAATCAACCACACATATGAGGGCATAAAAGACAAAATGTCAATCTAAAGACATTGAAACTGAGTAGCCTTTTCATAGCATATTTTCATTTGATAAGTTGTAAAGACTTTTGAGATTATGCCTTTCAAGTGCAATTTTACTTTCTGTAATTGAAAATCAAAATATGATTCTTTTCTTTTCTAAAAGCCTCAAGGATTAAGCTTATGTCTTTAAAACTCCAATAAATTACTCCCCAACAATTGGCTTAGGAAGTAAATCTTGCCACCATGAGGATGCCTTGCCAAGAAGAAATAGAACTATGGTTTCTATTATCTTTTTATTATAAATGTTATGGAGATTAGAAAAGCTATTCCACAACGCTAAATAATTTTTCAGTTTCTTATCTCACTTCTCCCTAATATATGGGTTACGTTCAAAATCTAGGGTAGGAGAGCCTAGGAGTCTCATTAGTGTAAGTTACACTTCCATCTATTGATCTCTTGAGCTATTTCAATCATTCATCATTAAGTGTCACACTTGATTGTTGACAAATTTGAAAAGAAATGGGCATAACTCCAACAACAACGACCCTTTAAGTTGCAGAACTTGCGAGAAAAAATGTCAAACATGAGCCAAATGGCTATGATGTTTTTCCTGTACTATGCCTATTAGGTATTGATCACATAGACAAACACAAAATCCAAAGAGCATGGCTTGTTGAAGTGTTAGAGACCATTAATTTCACCAAACATTCATTAAAATCATTTAGTAGCTTTTATAAAATGATGAGAAAGAGATGAGCGCATTCAAAGTGACAATATAACTAAATGCAATAAGACTCTTGGATTGAATTCAATATATAAACACATGAAAGTGTACATGCAACTATATGTGGAGTGCAAATCAATAGCGACAACTATGGCAATCGCATACCCACACTATTGTGATCATTCTGAGTCATTAATCTATACAAATATATACATGCATTGAGTTAATCTTGCAAATTGTCATAAGTATGAACAATGACTGATCTAGCATGTCTACAAGATAGATCGTGGTTGTAATCAGTCTTCGTCTGATTTGTTGCAATATTGTAGGAATATACAAGTGAAATAAGAGGAGCCTCTAATAGATTTGGATTGGCTCACTCTGGATGGCACCATTAAAAATGTCGATCAACATTTTTTAGTGTCTGCATTTTCATGGATCCAGTTATGCCTTTCAGCATTTTCGACACTTTGAAAAAATGTTGAGCTAGCAAAGTTGATAGCGTGCACATCAGTGATATTGTTCAATGTTTGTAATAATTTTCAATGCATTTTACACAAATTGTATATTTGCTGCTTGGAAGTCAAAAATTAATGTCAATCCATTTTTTAGAAAAAAATAAAAATTCAAGCTTTTGTTAACATTTTCAATTTCATATTTATTAATGGGATTTTGTAAGAAATTTTGCATTAATGTGTTTTCTAAAAGATCGCTATTGTATCTCGATTTAGATTACTAGAAATTCACTGACTAAAATTTTCAACTTTCAAGTGTTTACGAGTTTTTCATACATTTTTTAGTCGAATTTTTTGGATCGTTCATCTTCACCAATATAGTTCTAAATCTTTGTGCAGAAGCTTCTTGAGATGAGAAGGGCATACAAAAAAATAATCAATGAACAAGCTATTGTAGTAAGTCCATATTTGTCCACCGATGTTGAGGTAAGATGACTCCATGCAAGTTTGAATGCATTACCAAAGAGAGTATCTCATTTGTTGCCCTTGTGAGAACAAAATGCAAAATTGAAGACCTAAGAGATGAAAAAACTATTGGAATTCAATGCTCAATTCCATCAGGTAATGAGCAACCTGAAATTTGTTTATACTTAATCTGGAAAACACAAAAAAGAGGAAGGATCGAATTTTTCCTAACAAAGGATCAAAAAATTTTGACCCGACATCAAGCTTGGCAAAGAAGGATTTTCCGACCCTGGATCGGATCAGGTCTGTTTTTTCCGACTCAGAGTCTGGTAAAATTTGAACCTTTGTATAAATTCTGACCCTTTGTAAAATCTTAAAAAAAATTGATACTGTATCGACTCAAAAAATCCGAGATTTTTCAATATCCAAAAATTAGAATTTTTTGATACTGTATCGAATCGAAAAATCCGTAATTATTTGAGTCCTTGTAATTCTTCGAGTCGGTGTATATTTTTCAAGTCTTTGTTATTTTTTGAGTTTTTGTAAATTTTCAATACTGTCAAAAATCTGACCCACGTCGCGACGTTGACAGTCCGCCTACCTCTGTATAGACATTCATTGTAAAATAGCCAAGGATGTTCAATTCGATCTGTTAAGATAGCCAAGGATGTCTGGGACATCCTAGCAACACTTTATGACATCAGAGATGTCATTTCTAAACTCCATCTGAAGAAGAAGTTCTTCACATTGAGGATGTCTGATGCAGACACTATTTCCAACCATATTAATACCTTCACTGAATCTTATGGAACAGATGACTACAACAAGATCGAACATTGAGGATTCAGATGCAATATGACTCTTTTATTGAGTCTCCCTGAAGCCTATGAAATTTGGGTCATTTCGACCCAGGAACAACTTACTCTATCAAGAGTTATTTCAATGCTTCCTCAAGCTCAAGATCTGATCCTTAGGCTCTTTACGAGAAATCAGAAGTTCAAGTCAAAGAAATCTATAAAATCTGATTATTCAGACAAAAAGAGCAACATATAGCCAGGATCATATTTTGGCTCAAGGTCGAATTTTAACTCAGGGTCAAATTCTTCATCATTCCAACCTATGCTGAACTCTTCTGCAAATACTGTAAGAGGACTGGTCATCTCATCAAGGACTGCAAAGCACTCAAGTACAACAATGAAAAGAAGAAGCAATTCCAACAACAAGCAAATACTGCCTCAACCAGTCACTCGATCCAACCTGAAGAGAATGATGAAGCTGCCTTTATGACCAGGGTCCAAAATTTTCAGGATATCGATTTCTGGTACCTAGACTCTAGAGCAACTCAACACATGACCCATCATCGAGACTGCTTCCAAAACTACAAACCTTTCACCCATTCTAGAGTTGTGCAACTTGGAGACAACTCAACTCACTCCATTGAGGGTTGAATTTCATAGAGGTGTTGTTAATGTTTTATACATTTAGAACCTTACCAAAAATCTGCTTTCTATAAGCAGAATCAATGATTCTGGTTGTAGGGTCGAATTCAATATAGAGCACTGTACTATTCTTGACAAGTCTAGGAAAGTCCTAGCTTATGGTAGAAGATGTGGCTATCTTTACAAATTAAGTCACTGTTACTCTACTAGTAGTCAAGCTTTGATTTCTACTTTTGAATCAAATCATTTGTTGTGGCATTTCAGACTAGGCCATTTAAATCTCAAAAGTATTCAAGAAATGTCAAATCAGAACTTAGTGCAAGATCTTCCATATATTAGCACATCTGATTCTCCATGTGAATGCTGTATTATCAGCAAGCATGATAGAAGTCCATTTACTTCAGATTTTGTTCATAATTCTAGAGATTTGCTAGATCTTGTACATGGTGACCTTTGTGGCCCAATGCAGACTTCTTCTACATGGGGAGCTTTTTATTTTTTGACTTTTATTGATCACTTTTCTAGGAGAACTGCTACTTACTTTTTGAAGAATAAATCCGATACTTTTAGATTCTTCAAGCACTTCAAGGCATCTACACACCACTAGATGCTCTCCTCAGTCCAATGGAGTAGCAGAGAGGAAGAATTGGACACATATTGAGAGTGCCAAAAGCATGATGGCCCGTGCTTCTCTTCTAAAGAGATTTTGGGCAGAAGCTGTCACTACAACTGCCTACCTACAAAATCGACCCATCAATAAGGCCTTGAATGACAAGACATCCTATGAGGTGTGGATTGGATCAAAGCCATCACTCCCACATATTTGAGTGTTTGGATGCATTGCCTATGCTCAGATCCCTGAAGATCAAAGAGAAAAGCTGGGCGTCCAGCTTCATGCATTGTACTTATGTTTCTGATATCAATCTGAGTTCATGGTTTCACTATTGTTCTGTTCTATTTGCGCATTGTAATATCTGATTCATCTTGAACTCAATCTTTACTAGTAGCTTCCGCATTTTCGATCCACACTTGCTCACCACTTCTGTTGCAAAATATCCATTTTTACATTTTTTTCGACAAAAACATGGTGGAATAAAGTGAATGAAATGGTGAAATTGGTAAGCAATAGAATAAAAGAAAGTAAAAAAGAATTAGGTCTAAGTCATATCAATAGCTATCTAGGACATGTAGTTAATTAATCAAGGCACAAACATTATTCCTAAGATTTGAAAATCTAGAGCTGAAAGAAGCAATTATTAATTTGAAAAAAAAAATTAAGAGAAAAATAGATCATAAAGGTAGTACAAAGGATGTGAAGGGGCTAACTAAAGAAAAAATTGGCCAATTAAATTGTGGGCATGAGTGCTATTTATATTGTGGGCAAGAGTAGGTGACTACTATTAATTTGGTGACGTATCTAATTTGAATGGTAATTAAGAGGCCACTTCTAAAGAGATGTTGTTTTTTGGAAGAAGTTGGTGGTGCACCTCCGGCCAACAATTTGTGTTCTAGCAAGAGATTTGAAGCAACCATGTTTCCATGTAAGCATTAGTTTGTTTGGAGTACTGCCAACTAAAGAAGCTTCACTACCACCGTAAGATCCATCATATTTGAATTTGACCATAAAAGTTAACTTTGATATACATCATGTGGGCATAGAAGTTGTGGAATATATGGGTAATTGAGAATGAAATATGGTAATGAATTAGGGGTCATGAGGTGATGGTAGCCATTGGAAACATGTTATGGCAAAATTTTAGGTTATATATTCTTTCCATGGAATTGTATGTAAACTGAGATATTGCTACATTCTCGAATTTTATACTATTGCATTTCAAATATCCAAGAGCAATAATATCTATAAGAGAGATTGAATGTGAAAGCAATACATAAAATTCATGATTGAATAATTCATGTGAAAATAGTATTTACTAGTACAATGCCATCTATCATTGTTGATTGATATTGTAAAATGGCTATAAATGAGGAGTGAAAAGAGCCAAGGAGGAAGCACTCAACAGAAAAGGAATTATAGTAGTGATATAGTTCATGCTCTAAACTCGCTCGTGCTTTTTGCATCATAGTAAGGTCAATATATAGCTTAATCCTCTTATTTCCAATTTCCTCTTACTCATAGGCTCTTTCTTAAATAATTGATTTCAATTCTAGCATCTACTTACCTTTGCTTTCTACATCATGAAGAGCTATTTTACAAATAAATAGAGATGACCTATGGATCCTTAGACTCAAACCTTCGTTTTTATCTCAATAATACAGTATCTCCAATCTGATTATTGACCAAGACTTTGAATTTCACACTCACCTACGTGAATAAGTAGATTATCAAGGAAGAAGATAGAAAAAATATTAAATGAATTTTCTAAAATAAATAAATAAAAACCATCTTATTTTACTACGCTACATTGAATTCTATTCAATATTCATTTAGTATATTTTTGTTTTTGTAGTCACCAACAACATACATTTCAACATTGAAATTGTCATCCTCCTTCATATGATATACATTTTTCTTTGCAACCAGGTCTACTCTTCTCATACCACACCTTCTCACCATCTTGATCGCTCAACAAAGAATTTTCAATTTTTTCACCTTTAATTAAATTCACACATGCAAATTAGATATCATCCACTCCTTTAATAACAATACTTAAAATAGTCCATTCTTCATGATTGTTCTCCCATATTTTTTATCTTCTTCTGGTAAACTTTGCCATATTAAGATATGCAAAAGAAAATCCAAGACACTAAAAATAAAATAATTTTTTTTAAAAACATTCCATTAAATAGCACTCACATTAATCAGCAAAAAGCAAAATAACACTTACATCAATCAACTTCCATAATCACTTGTCAATTCTTGTGAACTGTTAGTACAAGTAAATGTGTGTTTTCCTTTAAACAATATACCTCCATAAAGTTTTCTTTTTGTTTGTATTGAATTTCTAAAATTCAAATTTGAAGATTCTCCTTCTTTTAGTTTTGAGAGCGAGAAACTTCAAGTAGAACTATCATACTATGTAGTTGAGATTTCCATTATTATGTAACCTGGTTTCACTACATGTGATCTTTCTAAATGGTCATGTTGTGGTCTCTAAAGTGATTGCATACTAGAGTTTGAAGTTATTTAATGGTTGATGATCACTTTAGTATAGATACCTCTATTGACTTTGTAAATGTCTCATAGATCAAGTGAACATCTACTCTCTTTGTGGATTGTTGTTCTCATTAATACAATAACTTGGTCAAATTCATCAATTTGAATTATGAGTCATTTGTATTTTGCACCATTCCATTCTCTTGTATATCTCCATTTGTGGCATTTAGTCTTATTATTTAGTTGACTGCCACTTATTCATCACTAACGTTATTGTCTATATTGAATCAGCCTTGTGAGTTAGGTGCTCATTTTTGGGTTTCATTTTGATCCTAGCACTATTCTTCTTTTATCTATTTGAGTATGACACAAAATAATTCAAAGTTATGATGGACACACACACACACACACACACACACACACACACACACACACACACACATACATATCCATATATATATATATATATATATATATATATATATATATATTCATCATAACTTTGAATTATTCTTATTGTTCTAAAAAAACATTTATTGGTACCCTAATTTGGATGATCACTAAGCAATGAGAAATTTTGGCAAAAAATAGTCATTGTATAATTGATACAAAGATGGCCAACCTTACCTAAAGTTACGGCCTGTCACCTCATAGTAGACTTCTTTGTTGCTAATTTAGAGTAATTCATATTTTTTGGAAATGACAAGCAAACACACGCTCAAAGAATTCAAGAGTGATGGAAACATGAATGTGACTTGTTAGAGGCAATAACTTCATGAGCTATTTATATATTCTACATATTAGAAAAGAGGGAATAAATTCATGAGGTGCTTATCTATTCTACATATTAGGAAACAACATGACCACTTTTTTTGGCATGGCATTCTCATAAAGTATGAACAATATGATATTCAAAGATACACAATTGGAAATAACATACTCCTACACTTCATCATATCAACATATTATGCTCAGTAAATGTCTAAAATCATTTTTTAAGACATTTTTGCCAACAATGTCTCGTATCAATGCTTTCTATTAAGTGCATCTCTCAAGTCAACTTCTACTACAAATTTTCTAACTCTCGAGAGGTATACAAGTCTAAGAGAATATTTTGATAGCTTGTCACAATATTATATTATGGTAAAAGTCGTCATTTTGGGTTGTCTTTAGTACGTGCACCAAAAATGAATATTAAAGACAAACTTGTTCACATTTGCATATATGAAGAAAAAGAATGTTTAAAAAAAGTAAACAAAAAATTGAACTCTTTACAACTTGAAAACTAGGAAAATACAAAAAAGAAAGTTACAAACCTCACATTATGAGTTCATAATAAGATTTATGCTTCTCTTATGAGATTAAATTTGAACAACCTTATGTGCCAAATATTCGAAATCATGTACAACTAGAGTGAATCTAACACAAATCTTTAATAAACTATATAAGTATACACACTTTGATAGTCTTGGGACTTTTGTACATTGAACTTAGACTTTTTTCTCCAAGTTCACTTGCTAATCACATGAGGTGTTGTATCTATATTTTATTCTCATGGACACATGTAATAAATAATGTACAAGAGTATCTACCAAACAAAGACTCCACAATCTCTTCCAACTCCATGAGACTCAATTTCCCAACCTCCATGCACTAGCCATGGAGAAACAACGTAGAAAAGCCTAGCATTACCGTAGTATAAAAACAAGAATCTCATGAAGGGAGAATTGGCATAAGTCCAAGGCACACAAGGGAAAGCTATAATTTCTAGGAGAAGGACCTTATAAGGTCATTGAGATCCGACCAAATGGCGCAATTATACTCACCACCTTCCAAGGAGAATTGTTTGACACACCTGTCAATAGTAGTAAATTACGTCACTACTACCTAGTCAATGTCCAGTTGCAAGACGAACCACGTGCATCGTCCTTGTCATTGCCACCTTCACAAGAAGACAGATATAGTTAGTGTAGCTAGTGCTAGGAAGTAATAATAGGCATGGACTAGACTAATACTAATTGAGCAGATAGTTTTTAAGGTAGATTAGATAGGACAATCAAGTAGATGTCACAACCTTAGAATAATAAAGCTAGATAGTTAAGACTAGAAGTTAGATAGGCATAGCTTAGGTAGATTAGAATTCGCTTTAGAACTAGATAGATGACTAGGTAGAATTAGGCTAACTTCATTAGTTAGTTAGGTGACTTTAGCTCGGTTAATTAGTTAGCCAGCCTATAATCATTTAAATTTAATCATGTAGAAATCATAGGGTTACAAGTCTTGACTAGACAATAGTGTAAATTAGATAATCAGCTAGACTATTAGGTTAGCATGTGTTCGTCAGTTAGTTAGGGCTAGATATCCATTGTAATTAGATTGGTAAAACATAAGTGAACTTTAAAATTAGTTAGGCTAACTAGATAGTGTATGATAGGTTACTCGACACTTTAAATTGCTAGATTTAGAAAGTATGATCTAGGTAGGTAGTTTATTAGTGCCTTAGTTAGCATTTTTTCCAATAGAAGTGATCAATGTTTTTCAAAATAGCAATAGGCAAGTAAAAATTTCCAACCTATAAATACAAGAACATTTTCTGACTTATTACTCACACTATTATTCACAATAATACTTGCCATCTCCTTTTGTTATCGTTTTTACTCACATGCTTCTAACTTTACTCATCAATAGTTCTCCAGCTTCCAAACATCATTTTCTTTCACATAAATACTCGCCAGTTTACTCATGCTTATATTTGCACAATAAACAACTATTCTAGGTGCTTATACTCGCCAGTTTACTCATGCTTATATTTGCACAATTAACAACTATTCTAGGTGCAACTAACCACCATAGGGCAAAGGACGTTGTGGGTTAGAGGCATGCATGCATACCAAGTACTTGCCCAATCAACCACATTTGTGGATTAATTAGCGTTAATGCTTGGTTATTGATTACGATTTCACTATAAGCGTGCATTACATCTTGAAAATAGACATTCGTCCCTCGGGATCAAACTATTGCGAGAAATCTAAAAATAATATATATTGTTATCGTGAATTTCCTTCCTTCCATTAACTCACGGATTCAAGTTTATTCTAAGATCAAGTTGATTACAACTAGCAAGGAACAAGTTTCAATAGACCACTATCTTGCAATAGAATTCCCTAGTTCTGACACAAATCAATCGGACTTGTAATCACCAACTCTTCTACGACAAGAGTGTTTTCTAATTTCCTTCTCTTACATCTTCAAACTAGATATCACTATAATTCTTAAAGGATTTCTATAATATCAAAAATTCCTACCATTTCTAATTCTTGAAATAGGTCCTTCATTTATTCATATAATAGATTCCTCCTGGAATCTATGATAGATGTTTTTATTTGATAACATTTTTTTTATTCCTATTTATCCCCCTTTTAACAAGAAACCATACGAGTTTTCAAGGGGTGCATATCAGTCTAGATCTGCTCTAGGAGAAATTTCAAAAAAAAAGTCAGAGAAAAAACTTGAAAGTCAAGAAAGGTGTTGCATCATTGTAACCTAATACTTATAATTGTCGCAAATATGTGGGATACTATGGTATCGGATTAGTAGAACTCTAATTATAACAGAAGCTCTGATACCATGTCAAAATTTGGTGGAATTAGAGAACTGATCGACTGATAGGAGCTCTGGTAGAAACAGATGCTCTGATATCGAATCGATAATGATAGTATAGCAGCGGAATTGGAGAGATAGATGTTGTATGGATCAGAAGTGAAACAGTTACCATCAAAAACAAGATGAATAAAACAGTAGATATGCGCAATAGAACGAGCAGTAGTGGTGACAAAACTTGTACTCTGATTGAAGAATGAAGAATGACGAATACAAAAGTGTGAAGCAACACGAGACAGTAAATGCAAAAATAGCTTCAGCTGATGATCGTCGATCTGTCTTACAATTGCTTAGCAACTTAGTTACTTAACTAGAATACAACCTACTGAGCATGTTAGATCTATTGATGCTATACATTGATGATTGCATGTCAGTGCTTAGTGCATTGGAAAGCATGAAATCTATCTACTTAATATACTATGGTCGTTATGCATTAGATGGCCATCCTTTCCAACTGTCAATATCTGTACAAATTAGGTGAACTGTCAGTGACGTACTTGAAGTCGTCTGACAATGCATGGATCGACTTTTTCCTGACGAAAAAGAAGTCGACGAAGTTGATTTAGTTGGTAGTTCATGAAGTCGGGTAAGTCGACGAAGTCGGACAAGTCGACTAAGTCGGTTGATGGATAAGATGGAGTTGAGTGAGTGTGAGTTGATGAAGTTGGTGGAGTCGATGTCGAGTTGATGGAGTTGATGATGGAATATATACAAGGAGAAGTCAATGACTTCAAAGACTTTGAAGTCGATAGAGTCAACTTCGGTTGAGTTTTTTTTTTCCAGGATGCTCATTACTTAGTGGATTTGGTCTTGAGCATTGAAATCCAACACTCCCCCTTAATGTGAATCCTGAAATTAAACTTGGATCTTTAGATTTAGCATGTTATTAAATTTGATTTGGTGATCCTTGGACAACGCCTTGGTGAAGTAACCCAGGCTGCATCTGTGTAACCTTCAAGAATATTGGTAGGTTGGCTGTCTTCATAACAGATGCTAAGATGTTTTGTTGTCCGGACATACTTCTTGACCTTCATGAGAGCTTTCCAATGGACTGGCCCTAGATTCGATAAGAACTGGCTAAGTGAGCTAATTGAGTCGAGTGCAGAGCATAGCATACATTAATGAACCGATAATGGAGTGAAATGGATACTACTTCATTTTCTCCTTCTTTGCCTCGGTTTTGTGGAAATTTGCAAAATTGGACCAAGAATGGATCCTAAAATGATCCACAAGAATCTACACAAGATTTAGATCAATCTAGATCAAATTTAGATGAGAAAATCTAACAAGAACAATCATAAATGAAAGGGAATTGTACTTGCTGGTTTCACACGTGTGAAAATATGTCAAAGTACAGACTCCAATCTGAAATCAAAGTACAATATGATAGGAACTCAAAAATATCAAGAAAAATCAAGACAAGTGATGAAATTGACAAGAATTGCCTCCAAAACCAAGATTGGTGTTTCTTGTTGATTATGTCCAAATGTGGCTATATATATACAAAAAGTCAGAGCTCATGGTACTGATCATCCCTCTAATCTCACATGTGTGAGGGTGCTTTGTCATGTGATGATTCATCATGCAAACTTGACACTTGGACAAAACCTTCTATTTTGAGCACTTTTGGTCCATTTTTCTTCTATGTAGAGAACTAGGAAAAACCCTTCTAGAAGTGCAAATTCAACTTCCTCAGCTTATTACACACGTGTGAGTAGACCTCTACACATGGGTTTTGACACCTAATCTCATGATGTGGCATCATGCAATCTCTAGATTGATGCCATGTGGCATATGACTAAAAAACATGATTTTGGCCTTTTTAGCTAATAAAACTTGATTTAAACTATATGTACAAGCTATATGATTGTACTACATGAAAAGTACATTAATTTTACATGTGGAAACAGGCTCCACACATGTGTAATCATCCTATATACATAGATTTGGCCTTGACCAAGCATAATTTTTGCATTTTTCACAGGTTTGTGGACATTGCCCTTTGACAGCTTCAGAACAGGGTCGAGTGGGAAGTAGCTCGATTTGCAATTGGCCATTCCATATTTTTCAACATGTTGATGAGATATCATTGTTGACTAATGAAAATATGTCTGCTGGATTGATCTCAATAGATCTGAATTCTGAGACAATAATGGGCTGGACCCATATCAATCATTCTGTACTCCTGTGCTAGCATGCATTTCATATCCTTCAGTAAATATAAATTGTTACTAAACAGTAATGTATTATCGACATAAAGAGTGATGATAATGAAGAAACTGGAAACAACTAAACATTCGAGTCTGTTGAGTTTGAAATAAAACCATTTTCGATTAGAAATGCATTGATCTTATGAAACCAGGCTCTTCGTGATTGTTTCAAACCATAGAGAGCCTTGTGGATTTTGCACACTAGGTGCTCCTTACCCTTCAGTTCGTATCCCTCTGGCTATGACATATAGATTTCCTCTTCGATAGCCCCGTTGAGGAAGGCAGTTTGGACATCCATTTGATGGACTTCAAGATCGGTTACAACTGCATCGGAGAGTAGAAGTCGAATCAAAATATTCTTGACGACAAGATTGAAGATCTCCGAATAATCCAGATCTAAAATCTAGGACAAGCCTTTGGCGACAAGCCTGGCCTTGTATCGATTCAATCTTCCTTCAGCATCATACTTCGCTCTGAATATCCATTTGCATGGAATCGGGTTTCGATCCTTTGACAGCTCAGTAACAGTCCATGTTTGATTCTCGATAAGAGAATCGAATTCAGTGTCCATTGTAGCTTTCCATCCAAATCATTGATAGATGTGATTGTCTTCTTCATAAACTGAAAAACAAGCTCTGATACCATGTGAAAGATTTTAGTTTCAAACCTATAATAGATCTTTGGTTACAAAAACAAGCAACTCACAAATCTTGCCAATGTAGAAAAATTAGCATCTACACTAAAAATAAGATGCAAACTAATAGATCTTGATCAAACATGAACCAAAACTTAAAGTATTGTTGCTATCCATACAATTACGGTACCCTACTGTATTCCACGTGTGTGGATCTGAAAATAGCAATTAATGATCATTCTACACATAGAATTGCAAGATATCACAAGTATAGTGCACTAATGGATAGTAGAACCCAAGGGAACCATGTATAAGCATGAATGTGAGAGAGAGAGAGAGAGAGAGAGAGAGAGAGAGAGAGAGAGAGAGAGAGAGAGAGAGAGAGAGAGAGAGAGAGAGAGAGAGAGAGAGAGAGAGAGAGAGAGAGAGAGAGAGAATATTCTCTCTTCACAAAGGCTTTGTCAAAAGAGCACTACCTCAGATTCAACGACATGTTGAATCTGAAAATCAAAAGTTTTCAGGATCCAAATTAAGGGGGAGTATTAGAATTCGATGCTCAACCTCAAATCCATTCAATAATGAGCATCCTGAAAAACCAAAAATAGAAGGCTCAAATTTTTGAGCAGAGGATCAAAAAATTCAACATCAAATTTTTTAGAATTTTTTGATATCAGATCTACTTGAAAAATTGTATATTTTTCAAATCAGTGTATATTTTTGAGTCATTGTATAAATTTTCGATACCGTCGGTCTAACTCAATGACTTCGCGTTGACAGTCCGCCCATTTGTACATTCATTAACTGTCATGAGACGGTTGTCATAACTGCAACACAAGGTTGTTGTAGATATTTTGTAGGATATCAATTTTTAGAATCTGCATCAGAAATCTTCTTCTAAATTTTGAATTTTTGTAGCCAGAGTTATCACACTCAACTAGCTGAAGTTATCACTTCAAGCATTGTACTCACTGTTTGATATTAATCAGAGTGCAAATTCTCAGTCTCACTACTGTATCGTTCATTTGCGAATTTGTTTGAATCATTCAATTTTAGCATTCTGCTGCTAACTGTGGCGCTTCCGATCCTATACCAAGCTCGCTCATTAGCTTCCGCTCATTCTCACTGATTTCTGACATGATCATGTTGTAGTCATCTGCTCATAAGATTTTTGAAAGTGTTGAGATGGCTCGAAACACTATCTACATCAAACATTCTAAGAGTGAAGAATTCTTCCTCAAATGGAGTTTGGAAGTGACACCCCTAATGTCGTAGAGAGTTGCTAGGATGTCCCATGCATCCTTAGTAGTCTGAGTAGCACGAATGTGGCTGATTTGAGAGTCTTTGATATTGAGAGTGATCAAGGCAAATACGTTACCATCTCTCAATCTCCATTTGGTGATGATGGCTTGGATCACCTTCTAGCTTGAACTCTGTGCCATCAACAATGTCTCACAATTCTTTGGCAAGTAGAACTATTTTCATCTTGAACTTCTAGAAATGGTTGTTATCTCCATCGAGTGTGTCAATCAGAGATGAACTAGAAGATGGATCCATTCTGGTGTAGAGAGCGAGATCATTGGTAGAAACAACAATATTGAAATACTGTTGGCTATGCACTTGCTGAGATGATATCTTGGTAGAAACAAAACTGATAATTTTCAATAGAAATGCAAATTACTTAACCACCTAATCTGGTACCATGTCATAAGTCTATGAAAAAATAAGGTATCAGATTAGTAGAACTCTGATTATAATAGAAGCTCTAACACCATGTCAGAAATCGGTGAGATTAGAGAACTGATCATCTGATATCGAATCAGAGGAGCTCTAGTAGAAACATATGCTCTAATATCATATCGATAATGATAATATAGTAGTGGAAGTGAAGAGATGGATGGTGCATGGATTGGAAGTGCAACAGTTACCAGCAAAAACAAGATGAAGAAAATAGTAGCTATGCAAAATAGAACGAAGCAGTAGTGGTGACAAAACTTGCACTCTAATTGAGTGAAGAATGATGAGTACAAGAGTGTAAAGCCGCGTGAGACAATAAGCGCAAAAATTGCTTCAGTTGATGATCATTGATCTGTCTTATAATTACTTAACAACTTAGTTACTTAACTAGAATACAGCCTATTGAGCCTATTAGATCTGTTGACACTATACATTGATGACTGCATGTCAGTGCTTAGTGTATTGGGAAGCATAAAATATATCTACTTAATCTGCTATGGCCGTTATGCATTAGATGGTCATTCTTTTCAACTGTCAATATCTGTACAAATTAGATGAACTGTTATGATGTACTTGAAGTCGTTTAACAGTGCATGGATCAACTTTTTTCTGATGAAGAAGAAGTCGACGAAGCTGAGTTAGTTGGTAGTTGATGAAAAGTCGATGAAGTCGGGCAAGTCGACTAAGTCAATTGATGGATAAGATGGAGTTGAGTGAGTGTGAGTTGATGAAGTCGATGTTGATGAAGTCGGTGGAGTCGATGTCAAGTTGATGGAGTTGATGATGGAATATATACAAGGAGAAGTAACTTCGAAGACTTCGAAGTCAATGGAGTTGACTTCGACCGAGCTTTTTTTTTTTTCAAAATGCTCATTACTTAGTGGATTTGGTCTTGAGCATTGAAATCCAACAATAATATCCCAACACATTTTCTTGAATGACTTATCAAATGATCTTCTTTGTTACCAACACAGAGAATTGACTTGTAAATCAGAAAAGGAATTTATTGAAGATTCATGTAAGAGAAACAATTTAGAAAATAAATTCATTAACCATTCTTGTGACATCGTCCAAGGTCAACGGGTAATAAAAATTATCTTCCAAGGAATCACATGAAATCGGGTTAATAAAAGGTAAGAAATTCGCAAATATATTTCTATTATAAAGAAATAGCCTTTCGAGTTTCCAATTTTGTAAATATGAGATATCCATAAGGGGTCATGACCAATATCTCAAATTTCCAACAAAGACCCATTTATGACAACCGTACAATGGTCAACCTAATCCAAACAGCTTCAAGTTTTCCCTTTGGAATGGCCTGCTCCCATACCACAGGTACGATAATCAGTCCACTCTGCCTGGTTTGGGCATTGTAATATCAAGAACACATCCAATAATTGCCCACAAAGCCTGATAACAGGTAGAATCAACTTCGAAATTGTTCTGAACATGAAAAAGAACTAGAACAAGAACACGAGAAAGAAATGAATTTGTAAACAGATTCTAAAGCAGAGAATCTGTCAACATATTCAAACTACATTGGGCCCTTGTTGACCTATTATCCTTATTAATTACTTTGGAGGGCCTAAAGAGAGAATCGCCTTGTTATTAAGGCTAATAGCTCCTTTTGGGCCTACAAAGCTTACAATGGATATTATGCTTTCTTGAAAAGCACTGATGTACTAAAAGTACATGCTTGCAGGCACGTCTCACTTTGGAACACTGTGTTCTTTGGTTTTGAAGCGCGCGACCAGTCCTCACGGCCTCCACGACCTCTCCTCCTCTTTCCTGATTTCTTGTCTCTTTTCAAGCCAAATCAGCTTGTTCTTGAGCAATTTTGGAGCATTTTTTATCCAATCTGAATCTGTAGCTGGCTGCGCCCTATCTCTGCGCGCTGCAAAAACTTTTCAGATCTGTATTTGGCCTTGGAATGACTGAGAACAGTTGGTTTTGCCAACAATTTTTTGATTTTTACCAAGAAACCCTTCTTCAGCTCTTTCCCAAGCAATTCTCAGCTTTACTCTGAGTTTTTTTCTTACAATTCAACCTCCCTGAGGTCGGCCTAGTCCTACCAATCTGATGGGACTGACGGCTGCCCTGTCAATTGCTATGGCCACTATCACTGCTCTTTGAAGCTCCTCTACAAATCCCTTTACGCATAACGACTGTCTATACAATGACTTTTCTTTCCATCTTCAGCCTGCCGTAAACCTCGAACTCTCAAAAGACTACTCTTCTCCTGAGGCTCTTTTCGACGGCGATGTTGTACTGTGTACACTCCCTATACGGCTCTGATACCAACTTAGAATTTGCTTTGCACAGGAACACAGATCATGCTACACAGTAACACAGACAGAAAACACTCTCCACTGCAAGCTCACATAGCAACTGTATTTCTCAAAATGAAATTATATTGTACATATAGTTGTTCACTCAGGCAACCCATGCATGACCCAGGTTGCTGTTGGTGGGACGCGTGTCCCGTCGACTTGCCTCGTGGTGAGGCCAACTGATCCTTATCCACTGATAGGACCCACAATACAGTAGCACATTGATTCTACTTTAGTTCTAATGGATTGCCACTTCACCCACCCTTGATGCACCCTTATCTCCACATCCACTTGCCTTTGTTGAAGATCTGGATGAAGATAGTGCATCACAACTTGAGCTATTCTCCAAGAATTTGTGATATTGGTGACCAATCTACTTATGAATTCTACCAGTCCAAAAGTTGTCAAATTTGTATAATTCCCAGCTGCACTATTGAATTCAAGTCTAGACTCACTTCCTTCAAGCTTTGGAGCCTTCCTGCAGTGAATTTACTTGCTCCTTTACCTATTGAACTCTAGATCATGCTTACTCACCTCACTGACAAAGAAGTAAAAACCTGTAGACTTGTCTCTTTGCATAAAAACTCTTCTCTTGAGACTCCTATTGCATTTGACGCCATCATCTGAATGACCAAGTTTGAACCTTCACGTTGTTCTTCAGAGCAAATCTGGGCCAAGGTCAGTGGACACTTCAAAATTGGCTTTAACCATATGCATCTCCATCAAGCTTGCATACGGAATTGGAAAAGACCTTTCTTCAAATGTTGTTGTGGTGATAAATGCAAGAGTAACTCTTCTGTTAATGCTTTTTTCCTTTGGCTTCATAAGCCCGCTAGAGATGTCGTCAAAGCCGACCTCACTTTCCTGTTCATTTGCCAGCATATATTTGACGCATCCATTGAGCTATATAAAGATCCTAAAACCTAGTTACTTGCCAACCTGGGTGATGCCAAAAATATTCGAGAAATTGAACGTCTCCTAAAATGACCTAGCTTTTCCACCATCCAAGACAAATTTTTCCAAAACACCAATAAAAGAAGTGGTTTTTTCAATCACAATAATCAATCTTTGGTAATATATGGGCAAGGCACGAATAAGAAACGGAAATTTACTACTGTTAGAGGAAAAGACGAACATGGCAGCAGCCCAGAACACACTAAATGGATTTTAGACAAGGTATGAGACAATGTATGCATGTGTAGAGTTATCAATAGCAATTCTATGAATAGTTGGTCCATGCATAGGACTCTATTCTAGGTGAATCTATGTATACGAAACTTAATGGGTCCAAACTCGCCCTACTCCTCATCATGGTTCTTGATTCATTGCCAGGCTCTCACTCTATATTCATGTTTCTTGTTCCTTGGCTTGGGGGTGAGGCTTCTAGAGATTGATTGGATGCTTCTACTTGGTTGGGTGGTTTCTCCATAGTGTGTTATCCTTTGTGTTTGGGATTTGGAAGCAGGATCTAAGGAGCTTCCTTTACAGTGGTATCAGAGCAAGGCTTACAAGTTTGGAGAGGTGGTGCTTTTCATTGGAGCTTGGTGGTATTCAACTAGTATTCTCATCCAAGGAGAGGAGCAAGGTTGCAAGTTGGTGGATCTTCCCAATTTCAATTTGCATGTTCCATATCTCTCTCAAATTTATTGTGGTTTATGGAGAATTGTGCTAGGAAATCAATTTTGGTGTTTTTTTTTTGGGAGTTTTAGCATGTGTAGCTCAAAACTAGCTCAGGATCTGAAATTTTCAGCAAGTTAATACACTTTGAAGTAGTTGAAATTCAGTTTGCATGTTGGATTTTCCCATGTATCTAGATTTTAGACTCTTTTGTGGCCAAATTTGGCTTGTTTTCCATGATTTTGGCACAAAATGGAGGGAATCCAACAAGTTCAGATCAATTGGTTGGTTATAACTCTATATTTTGGATTGCATGTGGATTTGGAAAACGTTCTTGCCATTAAATTCCAATTGGGCATGGTGAAAAAACCTAGAAAGGGCTAAAATTCATGATTTTTGCTTGTTTTTTTTCATGAAATTGGATGGTAGGAGGTTGTTGAGCATCAATTGAAGCTAGAAATATATGAAACATAGTCTTTTGAAGCTATCCTAGAGGATAGAGCCAAGAATTTCAACAATTGGATTTGTAGGAAGTCAAAATTTGTCAAAAATTGACCAATTTGGGTGAATTTTGGGGGATGGATTTCTCTAAATCCATAAGAAAATCATTCTGGATTTTTTCCAGCATGATTTGTATTTCTTTTTACATTCCCAGCAAGCTATCAGACCTGTAAATCGTTGGGAGAGGCTTATTTTCAATTCCATCAAGTTTGTAGCAATTTTGACTTCTAAAAATCAAGATGTTCTCAATCCATACTGCTTCATAGGAGCTGTATGAAGGCTTCATGGAACCCTTAGAGACCATTTAAGACTGTTTGGATCATCACTTTTAGGCTTCGTTGAGTGTTTGCAAGTTTTTGAGATGATTGGCCTTGAAAAAGTGCGCCCTCCTACAAAATATTTGGCTGTTCTGAACTCGCACGTGTGAATAATAGGTGGCAAGCTGACATGGCAACTGTCTTGTTCACTAGGTCTCCCTCTGTACTGAGCTTTACAGCACCCAATTTGGTGTCCTATAGCCAAAGATATGATCATCTGAAGTTTTGCAATTTTGTGAACAAAATTGGTAGAATTTCCAATTGTTCTGATTGCATGCATGTCAATTTCCTATTTTGAGGTATTGTGCTCGCATGGAATGTCTGCATGTGGATTATCTGAGTGATGCTATCATGCATGAGTAGTTTAGATCTGTTTTGAGTGGTCATACTCACATGTACTCTGATGCAAAACTGAATTTTATAGTTGACAATTTCCGTAGAACTGGATTTTTACATAAAATCTCGTAAATGTAGAAAATCAGTTTAATGTTGCATATCTTGCATGTTTGAGGGACATTAATAGAGTAAAGTTAATAATCGAACAATGAATCAAATTTTTGATTTCGATTGCTTAATAACTAATAGTGATTTTTATGAATTTTGAAAAAACGTAAAATTAAAAATAAAAAAAAATAAAAGTGTGAAAACTTGAAATTTTCAGTTTTTTTTCAGTTTCTTGTAATATCTATAAAATTGACTAAAAATAGTGATTTGACCATGCTGGAGTCAATTTCAGTTAGTTTTGGTTCAACTGTACTTCACTATGAGTTAATTTGGTATTAACTAAATTTAGTAATTTTCAGGATAGATATATCGAGATGGCCGAAGAAACTTCAAATCAAGCTGCAAATCTAGATGCGCCATCTTAAATGATGATTTGTCAACAGTTGAATATGGCACTCAATGATATGAATAATCGTAATCAGATGAGAGATCAGCAAATGGAGGTTCTGTTGAATCAAGTCAAATTGATGTCTTCACCCAATCTCGATTTTCAACCGAAGGTTTATGTAGGCGAGAAGAAGGAGAAGAAACCTAAGGTCGTCGAGGACTGGCTGGCCAAGTGGAGTAGTTACTTCAATCTGCACGGTGTTCCTAATGAGAAGAAAATTGAAAGTGTCGTGCTGTTTTTACGCGGCAAAGCGTCATCGTGGTGGCGAGATTTACCGGTGAAGCCAACTACTTGGGAGGCGTTTGCAGAAGTTTTCAAGAAAGCTTTTGTAGTTGCTGATGATGTGGACTACTACCTGAAGTTCGTGATCTGCAAGATGGGTACAAAGAGTTTAGACTCTTATATCCAGGAATTCATGGACCTATGGAATAGGGTTCCATCATTCGATGCGAAGTTGGCACTATGGCAGTTTGTCCTAGGTTTGCCAGCTGACTATCAAAACGAATGCAGCCGAAATGTGCTTCAAAACCTCGAGGATGTGTTTCAGATTACGAAAGCATATGATTACACAGTGGTGGCATCCAGGAAGCAGTTTGCGCAAATTCCAACCACTTTGAAAACCAAGAAGGGTGGTCCAGACCAAGCAAAATATTTTGATGAATTAGATCAAGCAGCATCGGAGCCCAGGAAGGCGAAGAGGAAGCGATTTAAGAAATCTATGTCCCGGGAAAAGGCTAAGAAAGAGAACTCATGTTTCGTCTTTAAGAAGCCTGGACATATGATGAAATTTTGTCCAGAAAGGAAGAAAGTGTCTGCTCACATGATTGAAATCCCAGGAGGAAATGGTAAGACTTTGGAAATTAACCTGACTGATTGTGAGTGTGAATGTTCTTTTAGTACTACTTCTTTCTTGCCTAATGAACTTTTCCGTTTAATTGGCACAATTAAAGATCAAGAAGTGAGTATTTTATTGGACAGTGGTTCAACTCATAATTTTATAAATTCTCGTCTTGTGCGGAAACTCAGCTTGGAAACTGAAGCCAGCAGATATAAAGTTTATCTAGCTTCAGGAGCAGAGTTGGAGACTTGGAACATAAAAGTCTCGAAGCTCCTAGTTTTGATGCAAGGACACATGGAATTAGTTAATTTTCATGTTTTAGACCTAGCTCGTACTGATTTAATCTTAGGTTACGAATGGTTATTTAGTAAATCGCCTTCTCTGTTAATTGATTTTCAGAAGCATGTTCTCACTTTCTAGGAGGGTGATAAGGTAGTTACATTATTTGGCAATAATTGTACATCCGTTGGATCAGATTTCTATAGTTAATGAAATGGAGACATTGGATTATTCTGAGTATGAAGTTTTTTCAATATGTGCTATTCCAGTTGTGGATGTTCCTGAAATGACTCTAAATGGTTGTGAAATCTCAGCAATTCTTAACTCAATAAATTTAGATCATGAACAAGCAGTGAAAGAACAGATCATAAATGAATTTAGGAATGTTTTCCCATTTGAATTACCTCATGGTTTACCACCGTCTAGTTTAGTAGACCACAAGATTGAGTTAATTCCAGGAAGTCAACCTGTCTCTAGACAACCTTATAGGTTCTCTCAGAAGGAGGAGACAGAGATTTCAAATCAAATAGAAAACTATCTAAGGATGGGACATATACAACCTAGTAAATCACCATGGGACGCTCCTGTTCTCCTTAAAGCGAAGAAAGATGGAGGTTTCTGGATGTGTGGGGATTACAAGGGTCTTAATAAAGTGACTATAAAAAATAAATATCCATTACCCAGGATGGATGACCTTGTAGATCGCTTGGGCGGAGCAAGGTATTTCACCAAGATAGATCTCAGGACAGAGTACCATCAAATAAGAATTAAGTCGGAAGATGTCCAAAAGACAGGCTCTCATTCTAGATTTGGTCATTATGAATTTCTAGTGTTGCCATTTGGATTAACGAATGCTCCAACAACGTTCCAGCAAATGATGAACGATTTATTTCATCCATATTTGGGGAAGTTTGTGGTTGTATTCTTAGACGACATTCTCATTTACAGTAAATCCTTGGTTGAACACGTAGAACACTTAAAAATCGTCTTGATGAAACTCCGTCGAGAGTTACTCTATGCTAAAGAGTCCAAGTGTGAATTCTTTAAGCAAGAGTTGCTTTATCTCGGTCACAAGATCACAATAAATGTGATCAAGATTGACGAGGATAAAATCAAGATTGTGAGGCCAATTTCGAGAACTGTGAGGCAAGTAAAGTCTTTTTTAGGCTTGACATTTTTCTTCAAGAGATTTATTGAGGATTATGCTAAGTTAGCAGCAGCACTTAATAATCTGACAAAAGGATTTGTTAATAAAAAAAAAAGAGGAATCAACCTAGTCCGCCTGTTGTTTGGAACGAGAAATTGAATCAATGTTTTGAAAAACTTAAAACAATGATTGTCCGTGTTACAAATTGCAAATCCAGATTTACTTTACGTCGTGAGAACGGATGCAAGTGATGTTGCAGTTGGAGCGGTTCTATTGCAAATGAATAGGCCACTAGCATTTGAAAGCAAAAAATTCATTGGTCCTCAGTTGCGTTATACTACGCAAGAAAATGAATTGTTTGTTGTAATCCATGCACTTAAAACCTGGAGACACTACTTGTATGGTAGTAAGTTTGTAGTATATACGGATCACCAACCTCTTAAGTATTTTTGAAATCAACATGATCTTCGGGGGAGAAAAGCTCGATGGGCTGAATTGATGCAAGAATTTGATCATGAAATCTGTTACATAAGAGTCAGCTCTAATCAAGTTGCAGATGCTCTTAGTCGGATCAGTGAATTGAACGAGTTGTCATTCACCCAGATTTCTACGGATCTATATCTTTTGCTGAGAGGAAAATATAAATCAAATTTTCATCTTGGTCACATTTGGAACATTGTTCAGACCGGAAGAAATGTGGACAGTGTTGAGTCAGAAACACAGGGGACACAACTAACTAAGAAAGATAAGAAGATTGTGGAACAGTTCACCATTCGAGATGGATTACTATTTCGGAATGGAAAAGTTTGCGTACCTGGTGATGATGAGCTCAAACAGAAGATTTTGTTTGAATTCATGACATACCCTGTGCAGGACATCCCAGTATACACAGGACTCTGGACTTGGTTAAGAGAGAATTTTATTGGCCAAAGCTCAAGCCATATGTCGAGTCATACGTTGTTAAATACAAGCCCTGTCAACTAGCAAAGGCTGAATACCATAAGGCTGGTGGTTTGTTGCATTCATTAGATATCCCAGATAAGAAATGGGAAAGCATATCTATGGATTTTGTAGTCGGACTTCCAAAAACCCAACATCAAAATGATTCTATTTGGGTTGTAATGGATCGGTTAACTAAGTTAGCTGCATTCATACTAGTCAAGTCAACTATAAAGGCTTTTGATTTAGTCCAAATCTTTGTTGAAAGATTATTTCGATTGTATGGTCTGCCAAGTGACATTGTTAGTGATAGAGATCCTAAGTTCACGGGTCACTTTTGGTTAGCAGTATTCCATAAACTAGAAACTTCTTTGAGTTTAAGTTCTTCTAATCATCCTAAATCAGATGGCCAGACAAAAAGGACTAATCAAACTATGGAAGATATTTTGAGGACGTATGTTTCTCACAGACAATCTTATTGGGAAGATTATTTCCCACTGGTTGAGTTTGCATATAATAGTAGAAAACATTCTGCTACAGGTTACAGTCCTTTTATGCTTATGTACGGTTTTCAACCTAGATCTCCAGTAAATGTTGAGACGGAGTCTATTAAGATCCAAAAGGTTGCTGATTTTTTGCATGATATGCAATAAATGTTGCAAGGGGCTAAGGATAGTATCCGAGGTGCTCAGGATAAAGCTAAACACTATACCGATGTTAAGAGATCTCCAAGAGATTATAAAGTTGATGACTAGGTATATCTTAGGATTCCAAAAGATTCTAAGATGTTATGTACATGAAAGCATTATAAGCTGTCTACCCATTATTGTGGACCTTTTAGGATTGTACGGGAAATTGCATAACCAACATAAAGTTTTGATAGCCCATTGATGACAGCCGCTATCAGTATAGCTTTAAAATCACGTTTTTGCATACCTCAAAGTGTTAGGATAGACGCTGACAGCCATCACGGCAGACAACCGCTTTTGTGAAGTAGAATAAAAAATATTTATGTGAGGATATGCGCTGACAGCCATCGCGGCAGACAGCCACCTTTGCGAAGTATAAGCAAAAAAAAAAATTGATATTGATCGATGGACTGAAAATGTTCCATGCACATTTTTCATGCTTGATTAAAAACATGTTATAAGATAAACCAATGTACTGATAACCCGCGTTGCAGCCATAACGTATGCATACATTTTTTACACATGCAATGAGCTATATGCGGCCCACAGTCAGATGGCTTTTTACGTACCTAACGGACATGCTAATGTAGCGATCCACCTACGGTTTTCTGTTTGCTAATATCTCATTAAAACAGTACACTCTTTGCACACATACTACGGGCAATAGATAATGCAATTGCTAATCTCTTTTACCTTAATGCTCAAGCATTGCCTTCACAAACTAGCAGTAAACAGAACCATAACTTTTACTCACGAAGTTGCTTGCCACTTTGTCATGAAAGGTCTCCCGCTGACCATTCTACCAATACATTACGCTTTGCATCGGTTAAGATTGAACCGCAAGCTCACACCGATACCGCGTGTTTTTGGAATAAATGAAAGGAATGATGCTTTTTATCGTATCATTGGCAATAGGTGATAACGTTTAAACCATATGCAATGTCTCATTTATTCAATGATATGTGACTCATCCATAAAGTATCCATAAAGTATTGTTGTGGTAATGCATGAAGAATCGAGATAGTAGCGAATATTTCATGGCATTTTCAAAATAACGCTTTCACCTCTATCCAGGTTTGAGCTTTATCACTATTAGCTAAGAATATTACAACCTTGACCTATCAAAGACTAGTGTACTCTTCTTTTAAACGTAGTTTTTGTATTGCTTACAAGATAGGGTTTAAACTAGCATCAACTTAATCCATGACATTTAATAGCACTCATGTTTGGCTTAAAATCCTCTTGGAACACATGGATTTGCACAAGGGTCGTTATAATCTCTTATGTTAGTATGGCATGAAATTGCCCTAACATATTGATGGCTGATGTATATTAAATATTAATAACTGATATGGACTAATCCCAGTTACATTGATCAACATGGCTTGTGCCCTGATACGGTAATATGACGGCTTAGCCTATCACTATAGTTCCACAAATGAATGAGAAGATTGAACTATGAATTTTTCATTTCAACCAAGTTGTTAAGTAGCAATGCTTATTTTGTACATAAAAAACAACTAACATTCAGTGTTGACACATGTCTTCCTCACATACTAACTCTTGTGGTTTTGTGTTGTGGGATGGAGGTAGGTACCAGGTGGATGTCTTGAAATAAGTCTTGCTTTATGGTACTTTCTTGTATTGTATTTCCTTCTCAGCTCTATTTTACCTTGTTGGCTTATGAATAAAGGTTTCAAAGGGTTTAGTCTTGCTTATGCAAGAGGAACTATGTGAATGCTTTTAACTCTCTCATTCATGTGTTTTTCTTAATAAATAGCTTTAGCCTCTAATAGCATTCATAATCAAACTGGTCAATTTTCACTGCCATTCCATTTGATTATTAGATTACTACTATTACTAATTTTATTAAGATTTTGCACAACAAATTGCACATTTGAAGTGCTTCCATACAAGCTTTTAAACTCTCCCAATTGAGCATCATCTTTTAAAGGATATTTCATTGGAGTCACTTTTAGAGCAACAGTTTCAACATTCAGTGTAGGAGCATACAATATGTGTATTTTAAAACTTGTTTCAATGCAAATCGATTTTATAATTAATTTGATAGCAACTATTTTGAAGAGAAATCAAGTCCCAAATCGATTCAATTCGATAGCAAATTTGATATTCACTCATATAGTTTGTGAACTGTCAAACAAATAGATCCTAAAATAACATTAAATAATCAAATGATTTTTGGCTAAATTTGGGTGCACATCTAGTTTCATTAACAAGCTAGAAAACTTGCATTTAACATGCTAGAACATGCAAATACTTGCATAACTCATCAAAATCGCTAAAATCCAATCAAGTATTGTCCTTTCCATACTAAAGTAGTCTGTACAATACCTTCACACGTTTGGAATCAAGTACAACAATAATACATGCATTCTACACATAGAAGTCAACAATATGAAGTGGAAAAGGGATAGAAATGAACACAAATAGAACAAGAAAAATTCTTTACACCGAAAAAAATATAGCATTATTAATTTCTCCATGTTTTTACAACTATTTATAGCAAAAATAATGTCACTTGTTCCCTTGCCAAATATTTCCCTAAATTGGTAGTTTCTAGGTACTTAGCAAAAAAAACCTATAAATAAGTGACTAGTGTCAATGTATCTCAACTAACCAATAGGAATGGGTCCAAATCCGACCTTATCCACTCATATACTTGCTTAAAATTGAAGGAAACTACTTTTAGACCTTATTGAGATTAAATTAAATTTCTAGGGTGAAATTTCACTTTGGCCTCCAAATTGTCAAATTAGACCAACTTAACTAGTTTACAATTTTCACACTCCCTCTTCAACTAGTTTTACCACACTACTTTCATCCATCTTAAGAATGATCTCTATCCTAAGAATAGACCTCCTCTCTATGGTATTGTGATTCTCAAAATAGAAACATTCATAATTGATATAGATAACATTGGGCGCTTCACTATTTCTTACATCAATTTAACATATCAAGATGAAAAACCAACATAGAATGTAACATAGAATCATAATGAATGAATTCCTCCATGCTTCCACCTTCGATATCTTTACAACCAAGCAATAAATGTGAGTGATTAATAAATGCTTGTATGCCTCCTCCATATTTGTCCAAAACTCCCATATATGAGCCTCCATAGCCACCTTTGACATCACATAGCTCTAACATTAAGTTAGGTAAGTAAAGTGAGTCTGAACAACACTTCCTTGCTGCTCCTTTGACCTTACTTGAGTCTTCAATAAGTTTAAAAAACAAATCCAAAGTGCCTTGTCCATTTGATTCCCTTTCGATGCTCTGGACTAGCTCCAAATTGCGACTTTCTCTTTTGTGTTGATGAAGTTCATCAAGATCGACCTCTTGATCTTCCACTTGAACATAAAAACCATTAACCAAGACCTCTTCTCCAAATCCATTAATGACATCCATTCCATGAAGACAACTATCCACTTGCATACCATCATCTACACAAGAAGATGTACCAAAACATGACTTGGAGAGGTATCTCCACCATCACCATCCCAAGAAAAATCTTCATCACCACCAAAAATGTTAGATCGATCAACATCAACAACATCATGCTTATCCACATACTCCTCTTCAAAAAGAACTACTAAAGAAGTGTAAAATTTCTTTGAATTAGGAATGTAACTCTATAAAGTTCTCTTACTTCACTATAGCCAACAAATCTTTCTTTCAAGAATCCATTAGATGAGTTGACATAGCAAGTACTACCAAAGATCTTGATATGCTCCATGATTGGTTTCTTACCAAAAAGAATCTCAAGTGAACTCTTACTATCCAAGTCTTCATTGGACTACTTATTGCAAACAAAGTTAGCACACATCAAAGCTTCACCCCAAAAAGATTTAGGAAGATTTGCATTCACCCTCATGGCAGGTCTTCAATCCATTTGCCAACATTAAGCACTTAATCTTCATTTTAAATTGACTCTCCATAGCGTTTTTGAACTTGAGAAAAACATCAAGAACTTCATTCTTATCCTTTAGAAGATAGTTCCAACAATATCTACTAAATTCATCAATGCAAGTCACATACATCTTTGCTCCACCGTTACTCAAAGCACTAGTACAATGAATATCCAAATGTACTATCAGTGAAAAGGCATCTGAGATCTTGAGCTAGATCTAGAATAAGACAACTTATGTGCCTTTGTCATTGAATAAATCTCACCAACTTGCTTCTTTGCCTTTAAACCACCATGGTTAGAAATAACACATCCATCAAGTTTGTAGAGCTCACCTTGTCTCTTGCCCTTGGCAATCAAGATTCCATTCCTTTTGATCAAGCAAGAATCACCAACAAATTCCACTTTAAGCCCTTTGTCAACCATTTGACATTTACTAAGAACATTCTCAGTAATGGAAGGAATGAACAACACATTCTCTATTCTTGCTTTCCTATTTGTAGATGAGAAAAAAATAGGAATAGTACCAATGCCTTTGATAACAACTACCATTGGCCATATTTATAGCATTCTCCTTTCCTTCATAAGGCACCAAAGAAGTAAAGTACTCTTTGTGACATGTCATATGAAAGCTTGCTCCACTATCAATCCACCATGGATCAATATCTCCATCATTAGTTAGCAAACAATAAGACATCAAAAGAGAATCACCATAATTTTGTTCATCGTCATCAAAGCTAAAATTGCTTTGCTTCTCTCCTTGCTCTCTCTTCTTTTTACAACAATCACTAGCAAATTGTCCTTTGACTCCACAATAGAAACACTTCAACTTTGACTTGTCCTTTTTACCCGACATGTATCTCCTAAGACTTGGTGGTTGCACAAAGATCAAGCATAGATTGAAATCCCAGTTCTATCCCACAAATCTAAGGCAAGAGCACAATGTAATATGCATATATCAACCATAAAGGTACATTCACACATGTGGACACATGTGGAGACTTGTGGAAGACTTGTATGTCATTGTCCATGCTTTGAAAGTATAAGGCATTATTTGTGTGGTACAGGTTTGTATACGCCGACCATGACATTTTTATGTAATTCTGCAATTAGCCAGGTGGATTGAATTGATGTAGGAATTTCACATGGAAATTCGGTACAGAAAAGGTATCAAAAATTGTGTGTCTGATGCATTATCTCGTATATTGTATCAAATGTCTTTTGTGGTCACAGAGAATGACCTAATTGCTGACATCAGATAGATTCAGCAAGAGGATCCTCATTGTTTATTAGGGAGGTTGTGAGAGAGGTAAATTTTGGCCAAGTAGAGTCTCAGAAGGAGAGCTCTAATCTCTTTGATCACACTTGCCTGAAGTATACCATGGCAAATGGTATAGTTAAAAGAAATGGCAAAATCCCCATTCTAGTTAGTAAAGGGCTGTGTAGGGAGATTTTGCATTCATGTCATGATAGTACTGGTGTAGTCATCATGTTGTGGATTGGACCTATGAGATGATCCTATGTAACTTTTGCCCAATATGGTTTTAGGCCTACTAGTCTTGTTACGGTGGGAATTCCTCAAAGTGCCTAGTACAGTTGATTTCTAACTCAATGAGATGATCCTATGTAACTTTAACTGAATATGGTCTTAGGCCTACTAATCTTGTTGCGGCGGGAATTTCTCAAAGTGCCTAGTAGAGTCTGATTTCTAACTCAATGGGTAAAATGCTTGAATTAGTTGAAAAATAATTAAAACAAGCAATCGTGGAGCTAGTGAGAGCCGAGTGCGATCGCCAGTAGTATGGGATGATGGTTATCATAGGAGGCTTGATTAGGCCAGTTTTTGTCAACAACTCCGGTGTACGAAGGTGATTCAATTGTGACTCTATTTAGGAGAGTGTAGAGGGGATCCATGAGACAAAAAGGATATTGGATAGGCAGGAGAAACGTTTGTGTCACTGCTTGATCATTGATATATCTAGTTCGTTGGCATGGAAGACCTTTTGCAAATGCTGCCTGGGAGACCGCACACAGTTTGCGTGCACAGTACCCTAGTTTGTGTTGGAGAGAGAGGGGAAGAATTTATGACGAACATGAACAAGAAACGAACTCGAACAAGAAGTGAACGAGAAACGAACTTGAACAGAAAATGTTCATGCGCAGTGGAATGAACTATACGACTCTCTCCATAAGCATGACTATGCCTATCAGAATGACAAAACTTTAGTGATAGAAATCACAGTCATTCTAGATTACGTAGCCAAACATTAATAGATGAAGCGCCAAAAGAATAATTTGTCGCAAATAGCAAGACAAATTATATGTCGCGAATGATTCGCGAAGAGCTAGATTGTGCTCGACTGATAATTAGTCGTGAATGATTCGCGAAAGACAAGACTAAATGTTAATCGTCTATTACCAGTCAGAACAACCAGAAAGATCAGACAAAATGAATGATAAGCATAGCAATATTAACATAGATCTGAACGTAGAACAATGAACTGTATCAAATTAAGTATATCATGTATACATGTCAATAATGCGGTAGAGCAAAATACAGTAGTGGACAAAACCGCGTGCCCTACAAAGTTTATTACAATATGTAAAAAAAGGAATTAAACCTTAGTTCTGACAAAAATGAAGAATCAATGCTCAGGGCATCTACTTCGTTTATGTCGTCTTCTTCTGCTCTCTTCATGCTTCTTTACACGAATGGTGTCCAATATATATATATTACATAATATTACAAGTGTGCAGATGTGAAAGTACAGAGTGGATGTGTTGTCTGTAGGAGATCATGGATGGCTGCAATCGTTGTCCAATCTGTTAGCGCAATTGCATGGGGTGAGCGTGAAAAGGATGTGACGTCAGCCAATGCTGAAGTGAATGTTGGTGATGATGTGAAAAGTGCGTCACTCTTACAAATGGCCTTAGGACAAGATTTACAAGGTGCCCAAGCTTTTAGGGCACTTTTGGCATTCTGTAAGATAGTGTCCCCTTTTCGCCTATCACCTTAAATTGTGTAGAAACACAATGTCGCGATTCTTTTGCCTTTTCTTCGTCTGTGCGAATTTGCATGTAAATATGCAGACTGCGTGACAACGTTAGTAAATATGCAGCATGAATGGAGGCAGATTAAAATGGGATTTAGGAGAGTTAGAGGGAATAAATCCAAATTCCTCCCTTAATCTAGATCCATGAATGCCTTGATCTTCAGACTGAGCAATGCACAAAATCTATTGTGTGCATTAACACTGAGTGCTTTCGTGAAGATGTCTGCAACCATTTCGCCTTTCCTTCGTTTGTGTGAATTTGCATGTAAATATGCAGACTGCGTGACAACGTTAGTAAATATGCAGCATGAATGGAGGCAGATTAGAATGGGATTTATTAGAGCTAGAGGGAATAAATCCAACAGTTTGGTCATCACAGACGATGTCTTTTTTGAGTGGGAAGGATGTTAGAGCCTTTACTCCTTGTCCTGATTATTTACAGTTTTCAAAGACACATGTACGTTTTGTAATCATTGTAATTACTGAAATGGCTAAGTCACCAGCCTGTGGTGACTTTTATAAGTAAATTGTAAATAAACTGTAATTAGTTGGCATTGGACCTCAGAGAGTCATGCTTAGCACTGGCATGGGGTACTAGGTCATTTATTAGGAGTGGCTGGACTAACCTCCTAAAAAGTAGGAGAATTGACTAGTCAACGAGACACATGTCATATGCTCATTGGGACACTTGGTCTAGTTAATGAGTGGCACATGTCAGGGATGATCGGTCAAACATGACACGTGTCACATGCTCACTAGGACACTTGGTCCAGTGTATGAGTGACACATGTCACCCTACTCACTTGCCTATGTGGCAAAGTACTGCCAAGTGACAAGTGTCGACTGTGCATGGAATTGGCCATGTGTTGCAGGGTTAAGGGGTGCTTGAGAATTGTGTATAAGTCAGCTTAGAGAGAGGCAATCCTAATCATAATCTATGCAGAAAGGTTTTGGAGGAGACAAGGCAACCAGCTCCACCATGTTTCATGTGCTCTGATGTTTGTACATGCAAGAACATCGATAGGGATCGAGATTGCTGATTGTTGCTCACGGGATAAGCTAGGTTTTAAGTGAAGTTTTAGATGTGGAATCTGACAATAACACACCGTAAGGAGGCAAAATTTTCGAAGTCTTCAAAAGAAGGATGAAGGTGCTCATGATCTTGCTTTGAGAGTTAAAGCTTTGAGTGATGAACTAGCATGCATTTAATTAGTGAAAGCATTAAGGATGTGGAGCTTGTTCAAGTTGTTCTTAATGCCTTGTTGGATGATCATGCTAATTTGGTGCAAAGCTTTGCTATTCAAAAGACATTGCCAAGTATGGAGGACTTGCAAGAGGTCTTGGTGGCTGAAGAGTTTAGACTCCAAGCAAGAGGAGGACCATCTTTTACATCTCAAGTTGGAGACGAGGAAGCCATGTTCTCAAAAGGCAAGTTCAAGGGCAAAGGCAAAAGCAAATGGTCAAAAGGGCAAGATAAAGGTGAGCCTTCTACTTTTGTTGGCAAGAAGAAAGATGGATCCAAGCTAAAAAGTTTGTATTGTGGAGTCAAAAGACATTTTGCTAGTGATTGCTTTATTGTCTGATATTGGTCTCAGAGAATCTGCTCCAACAATTATTTAGTGTGACAATTAGAGTGATATTCCATTATGAAATCTTAACCCTTGATTATTAAGATGGGTTTTTTTTTTTGCCAGCCACAGCTCAATCACACTGTTTGTGATGTTTGGCAAAGCAATATGTGCCAAATGATTGGCCAACTCAGCAAGTTTCAATGAATGCATATGATTGAAGTTCTTGTGATATGTCAGTGCACAATCAGTTCTTGTGACATGTCAGCACATAGTCAGTTTATCTATGGAGCTGTCATTGATCATCCCTAGGGCCACATATTGAGATGAGATAGAACTTTCATGTAACGGGGAGGCTAGATATGGCAGCCCTGGTGCTAGGTGAGCGAGATGATTGGCCAACCCAGCAAGTTTCAATGAATGCATATGATTGAAGTTATGCACAGTCAGTTCTTGTGATATGTCAGTGCACAGTCAGTTTATCTATGGAGCTGCCATTGATCTGTGGAGCTGTGGCAGGCAAAAAAAATTTGCCTGCCATAGCTCAATCACATTGTTTGTGAAGTTTGGCGAAGCACTATGAGCTGGATGATTGGCCAACTTAAAAAGTTTCGATGAATTCATATGATTGAAGTTCTTGCGATATGTCAAATGATATGTCAGCGCACAATCAGTTCTTATGATATGTCAGCATCTAGCTATTTGGACTCTAAACAGTCTTGTGCGCTGAGCTACAAGCGTAGAGATGATTCATGACTTGTGAACATTGAGAGAGCAGTACAATGTACTGTGATATAGCTACCATCTTTTTCAGTGACCATTGACTACACATCAAATTGCTTTAGGCTTCGAAGCTGTTCGATGTACAGAATGGATTCTCGGCATTGGCGAGGGAGCTGTGGGTTCTATGGAGCTGTTCCTTGTAGCTCCATCGATCTATGGCAGACAAACCACAATATGATTAGTTTATCACAAGAAGGATTTTGAGTGTCAATGGTTCACTAAGACAATACATGTAATGAGTATTTAGTACTTGAAGCTTCTATTTGGTACAATTGCTAATCACATAGATGTTGCTTATTGAACGACACACACATTGACCCTTACAGATAATGAGGTCCAAAATACATTTGAAAGTAGTACCGTAAGTTTAGGATAAGCATCTCAAGCGTTATGAGTTCCGAGAGGGTGTATGCACAACAAGTGTTTGCATTTTTAACCCATGTAAGTTTTTTCTCCAAATCATTGGATGAACTCGATTTGAACTACTAAATACTTCAATGCCACATATGGCATTGGAAATCCTTGGAATACAACTATGGAAAGCATAGCAGACCTAGAATATTTCATCCAAAATGAAGATGAAGAGGACATTGAAGTGGAAACCTTAGTCTTGTTAGTTCCAAGAATCCTATAATCTAATGATGCAACCAAAAAATGCAATATATCAAAAAATGGAGAACTATAAACTTGTAATAGAATTAGTCTCCAGACTAGTGATCCAAACTACTAAATTAGTAAAGGTTGGAATCATAGGCATCTCTTCCTGCCTTGATCCCAAGCTCCAACTTTGGAAGGTTCATTTACAGAAATCAGCACTCAAAACCTCTATGAATCACATTCTTTTGTGCTGCCACGGCCCCTCTCACCCCCATTCACCTACAGATGGGGGTGGGAGGGGGATGTGGCAGGCAAAAGAATTTCTAAGGCTTCATGACAAGACTGGGCAATGACTGATCTAGCGGCCATATTGTAGCCACTCTATAATAGTGACAGTGGTTGGATTGCATGGTGATTGCTAAAAGCTTTTAAATACGATCTTTCATTGCTGGATTTGTTATGAAGGAATGTTATGATCATTGAATGATGTTGCGTATGTCCCATAGCCAAAATAAGGCTATCATCCAGTCCTTACATGATTATCATGTGCACTCTTGTGGATTGCATGGTGATTGCTAAAAGCTTTTAGATACGATCTTTCATTGCTGGAATTCTTATGAAGGAGTCCTATGATCATTGAATGATGTTGCGTATGTCCCATAGCCAAAATAAGGCTATCATCCAGTCCTTGCATGATTATCATGTGCACTCTTGTGCATGATTATCGTGTGCATGATTATCGTGTGCACTCTTGTGGATGTGCTTGGGTTGAATCAATAGAATGCTTTGATGTAGTAGAATGCACACATGTTTTTGCAATTGGTTTAGAGCAATTCATGCAGGCACATGCCAAAGTTTTCTACACCCATATAAGAGAAGGGCCATAATGGGGTTTTTGGAATTTTATGAAAGTACCAAAGAACCATTCAATGGCTTTAAACAGAGTTTATAATTCAACCCTCGGCCAATTAGCACCTAATCTCTCAAATCAAACACTATTTTACACTAATTTATTGCTCCCAATTTTTTGCAGATGTATGATTTATGATTTTCTACTTTGTGTTCAAATAAGCTTCATATCTTTGGTTGTTCCGAAGAACTTGTCAGACTCATTTGCTTTCTCCAAATTTCATTTGACTGGTTTGGTGTCTTTTCTTGTTGAATTATCATACGAAGACGGGTCTTGATTTTGGCTATATTATTATTTCCTCTTTTTAGACCTTGATGAAAGCTTTAGTGCAATTAAATTCAATATCTTGGATCTTTTTTGTGACATCTCTCTAGTAATAACTCTTCTTTCACCATTTACTCATGTTCCATCATTTGCTTCATGTGTGGTTCAGGTGGGGGAAGGTGTGGAGATAGACCCCATAGAGGCAGACATGGTGGTGGTTCTTTGAATTGTAGCTGACATGGCACAAACTTCAAAATTGTCTCCACCTAGTGAGCCTATAGAAAACGTAAGCATGGACACTTTAGAAGATGCTGAGCAAGATGTCCAAATAAAAGATGTTGGTAAGGGGCAAGATGGATCTGATGATGAATTTGACTAGGACATAGCAGCTACTCTCTTAGAGGAGCATGGAGGAGCCCTACTTCAAAAACTATCAAAATTTCAAAATAGACACACACCAATGTTTCTCTATGTAGGTTAAAGATAAACACAAAAGGTCAAAATTTTGAAAAATGACAAGGATGATTTGAAGAGGGCATTCAGAGATGAGGGATATGTGACAGAGAAGGATATGTTTATAGTGAGTGTATGTTTGTCGGATGGACAAGTTGTTGAAGTGAGTGATGAGATCAAGAATGTTTGGAGTTCCAACTCTATGGAAGTTGATGAGGAATTTGAGAGAGAATTGGAGGATAGCCCTGAATTTTTTGTTCTTTCAAGAAAAATGTTCTTTGTGTGTGTGGGAGGGCAATTGTTGTAAAGCTACCTTTACAAGCTTTACTTCCGGTGCCAGCATTGTCCCCGGCGCCAGTAGCGCCCCTGCTGCTCCCAGCGCCACTGGCACCGGCGCCGCTCCCGACGCCACTGTGACCAGAATCTAGCCGGCGCCAAGTTCCTATGGCTGAATATCTTTGATCGGTTCTAGCGAAGTCCAGAGAGCTCAGATCGATGTGCAATCACCTCACACGATCTAGGCATGATTAAAGGAAGCCTGGGGATCAAAAAAATCTAGAGAGAAAATGACTTTCTAGAGAAAGAAAATCCTAGAGAGAGAAAACGTGCTTTACCAGCCTGGGTAGAGTACTTGGAATGAGGGGAGGTGGCGAATCCCACCAATACTATAGGGGAGTGCGGGTTGCGACTCAGGGCGAGCTCCAACCAAGTCTCAGCCTCCCTTGCTAGAATGTTGTCCTGGCACTCGCCTTGGCATGCCAGCGCCCCGGAGACTAGGGTCGGTCACACACTTGAAATGTAACCTTCTCAGATTTATCAATAAAGTGGGATTTTCCTCAAACTGACTCTGATTACCTTCTGGATTTCAGTCTTCAGTAAAAGCGCCGGTTGTAAGGCCGCTTCAAACTTTTTAATTTGGCACATAGTTGAGGGTCGTATCCCGGGACGCCAGCGGTATGCCGTCGGGACCATTCGGTCCGTGGCGCCAGCGGTATGTTGTCGGGACCATTTGGTCCAGGAACTAGTTGTCTCCATATCTATCGTGGCTTGTGGTTCTGAGTGTTCCTTGCATGAACGTGAATGGGTTAAGCTCTTGGGGAACGGGCTCTAACCTGTCGGCTGAGTTGGATGGCTTGCTTGGGTGGAAGCTACCTATTTATGGCTGTCCAGTCTGGCGTGGTGCCAGGTCGGCTTTCAGCGCTCGTGACGAAGCTTTCAGTTGGTTAAGTTTGATGTAAGTCAGACCGCTTGCTTGGAATGGATGTTACTCGTTTGTAACGAAGCTTCGAGTTGGTTAAGTTTGATGTATGTCGGGCGGCTGGCGCGGAGGGAAGTCACCCACATCGGGACCCCAGATCTGGCATGGCACCAGGTTGGATCTCAATGTTGGTCTTGGAACTTCAAGTTGGTTAAGTCTGATCGTTGTTGGCGAGTTGGCTGCTTGTATGTCAAGTGGGTTTGGATGGCAAGAGTTGAAGGCTAGAAAGCTAAGTCATGGTTCCCGACTCCCTTTGGGATGCCTGCGCTACAGCAATCATATGACAACTGCATGGATGGAAATTGTTGGACATGAGTTTTGGAATGATCACAGCAAGCACATTAGAGTAATGGCCTCCTTTATAGAGCCCGCTGACCCTAGATCTAAGATTCAGCTTGTCACAACATTGTAGAGATTATATCTATAAGTTGTATTTCTTCTGAATTTGATAGAGGTTTATCATAAAAATTACAATATGCATATAAAGACAAACTAACAATGTTTATTTAATTGTATGCTAAATAAGGATGCTATTGTGAAAACAAATCTTAAATATTATCTTTACAATGCTAGAACAATTTGTGAGTGTGGTGAAAATAGTTTTTTGGAGAATTTGACATTTGAAGAGCAAAAAAAAATGGATGTATACAAGAAAATGGAATCCAAGTTTGGAAGAAAACCATGGTATCCACTCACACGAGTTATGCTTGGGAGGATGGAGATCTAGTTTTCTTTTCCTACAATTTCTAAAATGTGTTTACTGATTATATTGCAAGTTTTGACGACATTGACATGGTTTAATTCGATTTGTTTGGTGTAGCCACTGTATAAAAAAAATTGTCAAGCAAAAATAGTACATTTATCATTATCTTTGTCAGATAGAGAGAGGCATGAAAAGGAAAAGACTATTATTCGAGATATATCAAAGAAGTACAAGAGGAAGATGGCAAAGGTTTGAAGGTGTATTTGCATGATGTTCATGATACAAATTTTTCTTGCCCAATTGTAGACTATGCATACTCTTTGATTTTTTGATTGATGTAAGTTCTATCAATTGTGAATCCTAGTTTGGAAAAAAAAAATGGTTTGAAGTTGTTATGGGCAATGTCATTTGAATCTAAACGTTCCATTGTGACTGTAGAATAGCTAAATCAAATATCCACATCAACATTATCTGAGAAAAATAAAGTTGTGCTATTAAAGGTGTTGGCTGGTGATGACAACATAAGAGAAACATGGGGAATGCCTAGGGGAGATAAACCTAATTTCATAGGCTAGATTGCACAAGAGGTTTGGATGTCACAGTTGCTTGACTCTAGTAGTGCATTGTAGGAGGGAATATTGGGTAACCAAATTGGAGAGCCCATTGTGTTTCCTGATGACCCATCTTTGCATAATTATTTTGAGGAGATTAAGGTGGTTCATAGAAGTTACCTATATGAGAGAGTGGCAAAGGACATGTGTTATGTACCATAACGGTACGCCCTTCAGTGACGGCCTCGCAACGGGCATGACGCAAGACTGGAGTTATGGACATGTTTAGGTGCCACGCGTCACCATCCTAGGTGGTCACGTGTCACCGGCAGGACCGTGCTTGATGGGACCCACTGTGCTATGCCTATATAGTGGTGGGGTTTCCCGCGTTCCATTCACTCAGTCTACCCGGGAGTTGGTGGATGGAGAGCACGTGCATTAGCCAGGATGTATCTCCAGGCCAGGAGATGTGTGCTAGGGAGAGCCGAGTGCGATGGCTGGTGGTATGGGATGCCAGGTATCGTAGGAGGCTTGACCGGGCATGATTGTGTCGATTGCTCCAGGGCATGGGGTTGTGACCCTACGGTTGGGCGGTTACGGTGCGTCGTCACTGGTATGGGGTGTGCAGAACCTTCAAGGCAGTCGATGATCCTAGGGAGTTGTAACAACATGGATGTAGTATTGCAAGTCGATGTTGATAAATCTTCAAGGAGACTAATTTTTAGGTACCTATAAGCTTTTATTTGTATGTGTCTATTGTGATTGTTGCTTGTGACTTAGTTCATTATCATTACTATAGTGTGTGGATGTCGTTTTAATTGCATGTTTGTAGGTATTTGAAGTATCTACAAAGCAACGGCCTCTTGAAATCTTTGCCTCCAATAACAAAGGCTTGGTTGTCTTTGGAAGGTAGTTTGGAAGGTAGTGCTAGCATGTTTTCAGAGTACATGCTTAAAGACAAAGTGAAATTGAGTGATTTGGAGAGAAAAAACTACCCATGGTGGTTGGATATGGTGGGAGGTCATTGTTTGGATGAGGAAAATGAATTTATACAGAAGAACAAGAGTGGTACACTGGTTCAGAAAAGCTCATCTTTCGATGATGATAGCATAGTAGCCAACATGCAACAAGAGCTAGTGGAGAATGTGCCTCAAGAAACACGAAAGGGACAAGCTGGTAGACCAAAAAAGAGATGAATGATAGATCTTGGTGAGTCTTTATGTTATTTCTTGTTTTGCACACTTCTTGAACTTTGCATTTGAATTGGTTTTAATACAAGCATGTTTTTTTTTCTTTGGATCATGAGCTCTAATTATCTTTTGGTGTTGGTTCACTTATTAGATGTTGGTGAAGGGGACAATATTGAAGTGTTTGACTTGCCTGACATAACTGTACGAGACAGTAAGATAAGTAAACACACTTTTGATGTTGTATACATGTCTTTGGATTCTATCGTCCCACAATATTGGCATTCATAGGTTGTTTCAAAGTTGGAGATATTGATTTGTGATTATATATCACTTGGGAGCTTGATTAAGAAGGGCAGGACAAATATGCATGAATTTCAAGCAATTAGAGAGTTCTTCAAAAGAAATATTTCAAGGGGATGCAGAAGAAGTGGCACAGATTGTGCATGGTCTATGAATGTAATATTTGGTGATCTCCCATTGGCCATGGTGTGACTGGAGTTCATGAAAAGATTCCATAATGGAATGTCTTGATAGATGATCAGTCATTATATTCTTTGGGATTGTCGTCTGCACTTCTAGATGATTCTCGATGGGTCATTCTTTTTGCAAGTTTGGATTATGTGAGTGTGGTAGAGCAACATGCCAGGGCTATGGGTCTGACCACTTTTCGAAGGTTTGTTGTGATTGGTATGAGTCCATTTGGAGAATGTCAAACCATGGACACCAAAATCAAGGTGACAATTTCTAAGTTTTTTTGTCTATATTTATAATGCTTCCACTATAGTTTGTATACATTTTCTTACAAAATGCTATGTCTTGTTTTATTGTAGATGGATATCCTCACGATTTTCTCCTCCATAGAAATACTTCTTCCCCGCACACATTTAAAACCCCTCATCTGAGAAGTTTGGTAGCATTTTGAACTTGAGTGTAAAGAGTGAATGAAATACTTTGCCATCATCTTCCCAGTCGTGAACAAGCTATCAATAAAAATACCAAAGAGCCATGGAGGGGCACCCTGGAAAAATCTGCGCCATTTATGTTGTTTCTCATGGAGTATCTTTGTCCTCCAGGAGGAACTGTTCTTGATTTGGGATGTGAAACTAGCGCAGTTATGAAGGTAGCTAGGCATTCACACAGGCCTTGCTTGTCTCTCGACTGTGATGATGTTTTGGTGCGAGAGTATCTCATGCCACTAAAAGATGCGGGGAAGGGAAAGCTTGACATGCCATTGGTAGGCAAGGATAATACTCTTGGAGAGGAGGTCCAAACCTTCTCGGTAACCTTGGATTGGTGCGTTTTTTTTACCAAATTTGTTTTTCTACTTTCACAATTGAAATATGATCAATTGCATTATGTTCTGTCCGGCATGCACTAGTTATTAACATATGTTGTATTGCTAAGCACAGGTCCTTGCTAGTGTATGCAGAGTCCATCACAAGAATACCTGAGGAGGATCCTGATTTTGAAGAGTTTCCTCGTGTGCGCACAAAGATTAGGAGGTGATGTCCATTGGTGGATGATGAGGCTATTGTGGACAGGACTTGATCTTCGACAATTAACATCTTTATGACTTGCTTTTTTCAATAAGCATTTTTATGAACTTCCAAGCGTAAAAGTACTTTTGGTGAGTGATTATTGTTTTCATCAAAGTAGCATGTTTGTATGTAGGATTTTTGTAACTCTTCACACAATTTTGTTGTTATTATTGATAAGGTTTATGGACACATTACGATTCTATGCAAAGCACACATACAAATTGATGTTATTATCCAACACACAATGTAGTCTTTGTTTATGTTTGAAACTAGACCACTTATTTTGGACAGCAAGATTCAAAGCTCTCGCATGATCTTTTGATATGAAGTGGTCATTTTTTTAACGGTCTATCAGAAACTTTTTGACTTTGTGCTTAGCATCAAAATTGACGTGTCTAGTATGAAAACCCATATTATTCTATACAATATCAAGAAACTATAATGCTGGTTAGTCTGCCTTTGGCACACTAAATGGCCCTATTATAAATAAAAGCCAATTCAAAACCAATGAAATTTTCATAAACTCTGCTATGTTGTCCATTTTGTTGGACTGCATTTGATTCACATCATGTCCATTCTTTTGCATGGTCTTATGATGCTTATCTTCTACGAAGTTAAAGATTTGGGTCTTGCATCGATTATTTCCTTTTGAATGTCACGCTGCATCATCACACTAGTGGCATACATGTTTTTTTTGGTGAATTGTCGTAGCCTGCTTATTACAAAATTCAATGATTATTGCATTATATGGGATGTTGTTCCCCAAAGAGAGCACAATAGAGAGTAATTCTGTCATTATGGTGGAAATAAGGATATAACGGTTGAAGTACAATGGAATGGTGGTGTGGAAATGTACTGGTTGCAGACGGACATTTAGATAAGGCAGCCAGTACCGCCAATGATGAGAATAAAGTAATCAATCAGCCTAAAAATAAATAATGATGGTTCCATTACATTTGTCTTTCACATACAACAGGTTTTTATACTCAGTGCGCGCTGACTTGAGTTGATTCAACAACCAACTACACAGTGCTGACTTGAGTTGATTCAACAACCAACTACACAGTGCTGACTTGAGTTGATTCAACAACCAACTACACACACATTCTGGTTCATCATAGGTTTCCCATGTTGTACATAACAGCAAATCACAATAAGAATCTACATCTTACTTCATTCTATCCACGTACTATGCAGAACTGTATGATTGTACTAGTATGAAGCAATGAAAGGCATGCTTCAGCATGAATCTTACTGAGGAAATCTATGTATTGTATCATTCATTGTAGAACATGCATTATTATAAAAGTGTGATTCCATTCATAAATGCAGCAATATCTGCATATCAATACATGAAGATTCATTCCTCTTCTCTGCTAAAGAGAAACTAAGAAAGCTATCGTTTAATGAAAACAACCCACAAAGAACAAGACACGCCTCTGCTCTTCGTCTCTTGCAAGCAAGAAGAATGAAAGTTGGAATACATGTAGAATGAGACGTTTTGGCTCATATAGCCAGGAATGAGACTCGTGGAAGAGAAATAGAGCCTGTAACTGCCTTAGGAATGAGCACCAATGCTAATCTGCCACGTTTTGAGTCATGAGGATTAGCCAATGTGAAAGGTCCAAGTGTCTTCTACTAAGCCTTGTCCATTGTTGTCTGAGAGTTACACTCGGAAGAGTGTACTGGTTGAAGCATGAGGACCTGTTGAAGACCATCCATGTGAAAAGAACACCCTAACTGCCTGTTTATAAGATATTAACAGTTCGACTCAAACAGGTTGATTGATCCTGAATCGCATTTGCAGACGGGATCGAGTTTTCAATATGGATGTGGGCGGCTGAGTGTAGATCAAAATAATGAGAGTGAACTGTTGCTCAGAGATCAGATGTAGCAAAATCCATGTGCGCCCTGGCTGGCAGAATGCCTTAAGGTGAACAAGGCCTTAAAGAACATAAGTTGCTTGGCCTTAAACATCACTTTAGAGAATCGACGTCTAATATTTGGCACTTATCATGAATCCACATATAGTGAACTCACAAGAGATGCAACAATTGCCTATTGATAGTGAAACTACCCTTGAACACTCAACGTTTATCTTTTAGTCTTTAATGCAAATGTTGGGTATTCTTAGATGGAATACACATTTCAATGATTGTAGATCATATTCTAAGGGTTGGCCCGTGAAATGCATTTTTCAAGTAGAGGCCATAGCCCTTAAATTCTCATATGAAGGAAATTATGACTTCAACACCAAAGATTGGCCTCACCATGTCATTTATGCCTCAAGCTATATATATGGCCCTTAAGATTATAAAATGAATGCCTCTGCTTATGCCTTTATGAAACCAAAGTTGATCTTAGCAATTGAATATGCCCTTATATGAAGCTCATTCCTAGTCACATAAATAAGTACTTTGAAAGTCTATGCCAGGATATAACTCGAATAATTATAGGTCTTTGAAGAAAGTCGAATACTTCAGAACTAAAGACCTCAAGCTTGCATCCCATAAATGCTATAAAGTGTAAATGACACTTCAAAGTAGTAGATCTGGCAACAATTTAGATAATGCAGCTTTCCAAGTATTCAAGACTCCTTAGATATGATTGAAAAGCCATTAAATTGTATAAAATGCCATTATAGAGTTATGACATGAATCAAACACATCACATGATACATATGTAATTTATTGAAAATGAAAAAGAAAATATATCAAATAGTAGGCAGCTTTAAAACAAACTCTTGCAATCTTATATTTTGTGAGGAGATGCCACAAATTTGTATTTTTATGTGTGTTCTCTCAATTTCACACAACTCTTCCTTTTGTAAACCTAGGAAACACTTAGCATGCTCTTTGACAACAACCACCAACTCTAGCACACAATGATGTGTGTGGATTGTTTTGAAATCCATGATTATACCTATTTCAAATATGTTTGAGATTGAACTTAACGGCAAAGTGAAATCAACATAAAATACATAACTATTTGTATATGGCTAATTAAATAGACGTTGTTTCGCCCAACAATTAGTCCATATATTAATTAGGACCCAAAATTATTGGCTACTAGTAGTAGTTGACCTTTGGGGCTCCATCTACATTGTACAACTACTGTAGTTGTACTATAATTATTAGCTGTAAATGCTTGCTAACTAGCAATCATCATGTTTATTGTGTTCAAGTTGGATAGACATCTCCACATGTTGGGCTCAACTTATAGAATTTTAACATATTTTTGCTCCCAAAAACCACCAATAAGTGGAGGATGGGTGTCTTTCTAGATGTCTCTTCAACATCGTCCACAACAAAAGTAGGGGCTTGACAATGACCATTGCTCGAAAAGTTGCTCATCGCTCGAAGCCCCCCCCTGTTTCCTGTACACTAAGACATAGTTAGAAGTTCTTTAACATTTTGCAAAATGCACTTGGCTACCTTCCAATGTGTTTCAACAAGTGTTGCCATAAATCGATTCACAATACCAACAACATAGCATATATCTGGCCTAGTCATGGTAAGGCAAATCAAGCTTTCTACCAATTTCCTATACAATGTAGCATCAAATGGTTGTGACTCATCAAGCTATGTCCTTTTTTCAAACAAATCCATCATGTTGATCCATGAACACTTCCTCCTCCAAATCTCCATGCTATCTCATGAGGCTGAGAGGTGGTATCACAAGGTGCATCACGATGTCCATCATCAGGAATATCCATAAAAGGTCCATCATCAAGAGGAATTATTACAATAACATCCTTGCTATTTGATGTATCACTCTTCTCAACATCATCATCCTTGTCATCATGAACTCATCCAAGATAACATCAAGGCTAACGTGCATTTTCCTCTCCGAAGGATCAAAGCACCTACAATAATCATAACCTAAGAAGATACACTTCAGTGCTTTTACATCAAGCCTACCCCTATTTTTCTTAGAAATGTGAACAAGGGCCTTAGATCCAAAAATTTACAAATGGCCAACTTTTGGCTTCTTCTTCATAAATTTTTCTTGAGGTGTTATCTTAGGTACAATTATGGTAGGACTCATTATAATGACATGATATGTATGTATTATGTGTGTGTGTGTGTGTGTGTGTGTGTGTGTGTGTGTGTGTGTGTGTGTGTGTGTGTGTGTGTGTGTGTATTCATGAGTACTTGATTCAAAACAATGGTCATTAAAAAAGAATTTACCGTAACTTTGAATACAATTTTTTCTAATTTATTATTATGAGCACATTAACATTTCATGAAAGTGATTGTCAAGAAAGATTTGTTCCATAACAAATGGATAAGTCCAGTAAGCTCGAATGTATCTCATAACTCTAATAAGAGTTTTCCAATGTGTAAGGCCAGGATTGGTCATACACTGACTTAAGGAACTGACTTCAAAAGCTATGTCTGGTCTGGTACAGATCATTGCGTACATAAGAGATCCTATTATCGAGTGATAAGGATACTCATGCAGCTGCTCCTTCTCTTCGATTGTTTGAGGACATTGGTCCTTCGATAATTTGAGTCTTGGGTCCTATAGGAATATGGTGAGAGGACACAAATGGAGGAAGAGAGAAGGAAATAGTTTGCGGAACAACTCTCCCATTATTATGGGCTGCTATAAGCAAGAACAATCTAAAAGATTGTAGTTGCTGAAATAGACTCATAGCTCAAGCATTCTCACTTACAGCATCGTGAATTAATTCATACCCAAATGAAAATGAGTACAGTCCATCGAAGAGATTAGAAGAGGTGTGGTATTATTGTAAATTGGTTTTCAGTATGAAGTTCAGTTCATAGTGTAAAGAAGTGATAATGCAAGTTCCTCAGGTGTCAAAAACAATCATCGTCTGATCATATACTAAGGAGTCATTGACGTTCGCGATCTGATCAGAGTGAGTGAACAAGCATGAACAAGTAGTAAGAGTGTAATCAAATCACAACATCATACATCTACGTTAAACACAGATGATAGAACGTGTTGCTTCTACATTACAATGAAAGCTTGAACAACACTGAATACGTTACAGCCAGAAATGGAGGCATAACTTGGATGCTCGATATCATTCTTTCTGTTGGCGGCGCATCATAGAGAACGTGCGATGAAGATGTACTTATACATCGCATCCTTAATTACAATAAATGTTTAGCTACCAACTATGTACTTTGTTGTACTCAATAAATGTTTGAACTACAACGACGGTTGTACAATGTGTACTTAGTCAGACGAGATAGATGACTTGAAGTCATTGAGGAAGTCAAATGAGTCGGGTGACTCGATCGTCGAAGTAGATGGATTAGTTGATCGTCGAAGTAGCTGAATAAGTCGATCGTCAAAGACGTCAAATACTTCAGACACTTTGAATAATTGATGGTCGATGTTGTCGAAGAAGTCGGAGACTTTGGACACTTCGGATGACTTCAAAGTAGTTGGATTTATAGATCATCGAAGTAGTCAGATAAGTCGAAGATGTCGAATACTTCGATCACATTGGTGACATCGGAGACTTCGGACACTTTGGTCGTCGAGTGACTTGATGGTTGAAGAAGTCGATTGAAAAACCCAAAGGATAGAAGCAAAACTCGAAGGTAGATTTTCTGGTAGAGACTATTCCTCCCCAATCTGAGATGGAGTAGCCTCGCAGGACGAGTGGGTCGATAGCATTTTTATCATAATACAAAATGTGATCTAAACTTCCTTGACTGTATCTCATCACTCTCTTTAATGTTTTCCAATGAGAGATCATGGGATTACACGTGAATTGACTTAACGTGCTAATTGTGTATGCTAGATTTGGTCTAATGAAAGCATGGCATACATCAAAGATCCGATTAGTGAATGAAAATGGTACTTCACTAAGTCGAGTACTTCACTTTCAATCTCAGCACAAGTAGGTTTAGTCAATACTACACTTGGATCCATTGGTGTATCAATTGGTTTGCAATCAGACACATGAAATTTTTCTAGAACATTTTCTAGATATTTTTGTTGGCTAAGATGGATCTTCTTTTAAAGTCTATTTCTAGTAATGTGAATTACTAACAAAGAATGAATAGCACCTAGATCAGTCATGTCAAATTCCTTTGACAGATCACTCTTAGTAGTGTGCAGTAGGAAAGTGTCATTAGACAAAATAAATGTATCATCTACGTAAAGAGCTATATGGACTGAATTGACACCTATATGCTTGACATAAACCTTATAGTCAGCTGAATTGTTTGCAAAACCCAATTGAATAAGATAAGAGTTGATTCTTTCTAACCATGCCCTTGCAGCCTGTAGACCATAGATTGCTTTGTGCAGCTTGCACACTTTGTGCTCTTGGCCTTTGACTTTGAATCCCCTGTTGGAAGGTATATACAGCTCCTCTTTGACGTAGTTGTTGAGAAATGATGTCTTGACATCCATTTGATGCATTTCGAGGACTTTCGTGGCTGCTAACGCAATCAGAGTCATGATTGACTGCATTTTGACAACAGGACTGAAAATCTCTTCATAATCCACTCCTTGGGCTTGAGTGAATCCTTTAGCCACCAACCTTGCTTTCCATTTTGCAATGAAACCATCAGAGTTGGTCTTCTTCTTGAAGATCCACTAGTTGTTGATAACTCTCTTATGAGTGGGGAAGTCGACCAGTGTCCAGGTCTGGTTTGTCAAAAGTGAATTGTACTCGCTTTCCATAGCTTCTTTCTGCTTCACAAAATCCTTAGAGTGTATTGCTTCGGCTAGGGTCTCTAGTTCTTTTGATGAAGTCTAGAATGATTGAGATGTATACCTCTCAGGAACTGTTCGAGTCCATGAGGATCTGCGAACATTCGGTTGACCAGAATGTGATGGCGCTTCTTCTTGAAGTTGTCCAGATCTGCTCGAGCTAGCTTGGTCTGTTCTGGTAATAGGTATTGTCGGTTGCTCGACTTCTGTAGCTGTAGCTGCAAGTTATGTAGAAGAAACATCATCGTTGGAAGATTCCATGTTGCGTAAAATAGGATGAAATGACATGATATCTTTTATCGATAGTTGTCTGAAATTATAGCATGTATGTTCTTGGAAGATTACATCCCTGGAATCAAACGCTACATTGGTAGATGGATCATAAACTTTATAAGCTTTATGTTCATCAAGATAGCCAATGGAAATACATTTATTTGTCCTATGATCCAACTTCTTCCTAAGTTGTTTACGTACATGAACAAAACATTTACAACCAGAGATTCTTAAATGGATGACACTAGGCTTGTGTCCATGCCATACTTCATAAGGAGTTTTATTGTTGACGACTTTAGTGCTCGATCTATTATGCACGTAACAGGTTGTGGCAGTAGCTTTTGCCCAAAACTTCGTAGGTAGGTGCACTTGATGTAGCATAGATCTGACTGGGTTGAGAAGCGTTCGATTCTTCCTTTCTGCAATCCCATTTTGCTGAGGTGAATAGGTAGTTGTAAATTGTCTTCGAATGTCGTGTCCAACCAGGTAGTCGGACATCTCATTGGAGATGTTTTCATCACCACCATCATTTTGGAGTACTTTCACCTTGCAAGATGTTTGGGTCTTAGCCATGGCCTTGAAGCATTCAAAAGCTTCTAATTTGTGTTTAATGAACATAATTGTAGACCGTCTAGAATAATCATCTATGAAAGTGATAAAATAAATTACATCTCCTAAGGATGGAATTGGCATTGAACCACAAAGATCGCTATGTACAAGGTCTAGTACATGCTTTGTCTTGACAAAACATGTTCTGGAAAATTTGCTCCTAGAGTGTTTTCCATAGATGCATGATTCACTAGAAAAATAATTTTCTATCTAATAAAAGAGAGAAATACAATCCATTAACTAAATTATTACAACGCATGTAAGAAAGTGATCTTGTATTCACGTCTCCAAATCGACTATGCCATAGAATAGCATGATCGTTTTCATTTTCATGAGAAGCACTAGCTAATGCAACTGAGTCAAAGAGTACATATAGATTTCCGATTCTAGTGCATGTAGTCAAAGTGGTATCTTCATCGAAGATTGTACACTGTTCAGAAGAGAAAGTAATAGTGTAGCCCTCATCAGTTATCTTAGAGACTGATAATAGGTTCTTAGATAGCTGAGGTACGTGAAGAACATTCGAAACACAAATAGAAAGATCGTTCTTGAATACGATCTTGACTGTCCCCTTGCCTTCCACGCGAATGCTGCTTGAATCTCCGAAATAGATGAATTGATCTCTGCTATAAGCTGTGTACTCAGGAATCATCACTAGCAATAAACGTGTCGACAACTCTCTTCCATAGCAAACACAGGCAGTTGTCGTGGGACTGTCACCTATTTAGGTCGGGGATATCGTTGGACATTTAGTGGGTCCCACCACTAAACCTACTGCTGGCCAAGCCTTACCAAGTGGGGCCTGCCACATTACACAATACATGTAGAGTAATAAGTGCGAGGGCACTGGCATCCTACGTGTATAAGCCCAACCCAATGAGCACAAATAACAAGTTGTAATTCCTAGGAATAAGCAACTAGGGCCTTAAAACTCTAAAATGACATTAGAGGCCCTAAGTCAAGTTGCCAATAAAAAGCTAAAAGGGCCAAAATTGGGGGAATATATATATATATATATATATATATATATATATATATATATATATATATATATATATATATATATATATATATATATATATATATATATATATATATATATATATATATATAATATGTCGAATGGAAGAATGAGGATCCATTTCTTCAAATATCTTCTTGTAATAGCATAGACAAAACAAGTTTTGCCGAGTAGAAATGATAACCACCCAACTTTTGCTTATTCTTGATGCTTTCCTTGTCACAGATCCTTGAAGTCATCATAAAGAAATTCACCTGCAGAAAGATAGCCATCTATCCATTATCTTTTGGGCACTTTGGTTGCATATATATATATATATATATATATATATATATATATATATATATATATATGCCCCCAAAACCCCCCAATGGGGGGCTACCGCCCCCCACACCCCTGTTTCTCGGGGGGCTCTGCCCCCCAAACCCCCAGGACTTCCTATTATGCAATCCAACCATCTCCTAATCGTAATGGTCTCACATTAGACCCATACTAACAACTGTGCTCAATTATGGCTTCTCCTCATAATGGGAGCCTTACATATTTGAGCTCACGAATAACTAGTGACTACTAATATGAGAGGTGAATGTTTAGTTATGTCTAACATTTTCTTAATTGAAACTCTGAAAAATGGCTATTTAAAAATGCAAAGATAAAAATCTCGCTAAACTCGCAATTTGTCCAAACCTATTGAAGGAAAGGTCAAAAAGATAGGAGAGAGCAAGGAGATGTGTGTGTGTGTGTGTGTGTGTGTGTGTGTGTGTGTGTGTGCGCGCGCGCGCGTACGTGCGTGTGTGTGTGTGTGTCAGTAGAGAGAGAGAGAGAGAGAGAGAGAGAGAGAGAGATCATAAAACTAAATAAACTCTACATCAAATAGCGCACAACTAACTTAATAAATGAGGTTGATGCTATAAAGTACAATATTTGAAACATGTGAGAACAAATCTAACTGAAAATAAAGGCCCTATGCTACTTGCTAGAATGTATACATGGTCTTAACTTATCCTCAGGTAATCACGTTGGGTTTAAGATATTAAAATGAGATCACAACTTTATTTTGCAGAAATATAGAAACATATGCATTATAAACAAAGAGAAATGCTAACTCACGTATCAATCTAATTGCTTGTTTGACCCATATAATAGGATTTCAATCTTGTACATTTGGTCAAAAATAATAGGAAAAAACTTGAAACAATTGATCTCACAATGCCTTAGTTAATATTCTCTTTATCAATGTAAATTGATATAGATGTAAGAGAGTAAATTCAATCTTGAACTTGGCATAAGTTGCGTTTAATGTCTTCATATATATTGTTTTGAAAATTTTAAAAGTGATTCTCATTATGAAATATAAAATACTTATACCCTTGAAAAGTCCAATGGAAAACTGATACCATCAATTCAATGTCTAGCTGGCAATTTGACAAGTTGCTATAACAAGGTATAAACCTCTATTGTAACTTCCTCATCTACAAATTATCTTTGTCAACCCTCTAGCATATTATTGACTAAAAGTTACATGTGTTTAATAAAATTAGAATAAATATGCACTTCCGTGTCAAATGGTATCATTTTCATATATAATCTTTTTTTTCTTTGTGTTGATGTGATATTTTTATTTCAATCACTCGTAGTGATGCAATGCAAATAGAGACACTTGTTTTTTCAAATGATTCTTTTTGCATAAGTAAATCATTCACTTTAAAGCTATTATTACAGTATACTATAGCAATAGTTCTTGGAGCATAATTAGAAGTCATTATCTTTATAAATTACCATAGCAATACATATTGGTATCTTATGAAATTGAAAGTTTATTATCATATTGATATTGAATTCAATTTCACGAACAATGTATAGAAAAAAAAATTATCACTGAATTTGGTAGTCATAATTAAGAGAATCTTTTTTTTCATGATCAAATTTATTGTAGTTAGATACTTATTGAAACTCTGTGTAAGTGATTTATATAGTGTGTTCAATGATTATTTTATATGTTTATTTTTAGCTTACAGGTTTTATTTCGTGAGCATTAAATGCCCTTCAAGGACAAGAAAAAGCTAACTTTTATGGTTTTTCTTAAATACAACAAAAAATTTCAATAAAGTTGTCCCATGGCATAATCGTGTAATAAATTAGAACTTATGAAACTCTTTCAACGATTGGAATATTTTTTATAATGTGTACCATTTATGATTTTGTAATATTGCTGGCAAATATGTGAATATTGGTGGTAATTTCTATAAGATAGCCAATGAATTCTATAGTTTCGAATTGTGGAGATTTATCTCGACGATCTAGGTGTACATTCCTCCGCAGCTACACACCTTGCATTTGCAGAGAGACACACCTCGAAGAAGATTCAGATCATCAGATCTGACAATGGAAGTGAGTACAAGAGCAAAGAATTTTCAAAATTTGCCAAGAACAGGGGATAGAACATCAGTTCAGTCCTGCGTACACACCAGAATATAATGGTGTCGTAGAAAGAAGAAACAAGACACTAGTCAAAGGAGCCAGATGCATGATGGCACAGGCTCGATTGCCAAGTCAATCCTGGGATGTGGCAATAGCCGCAGCAATACACCTGCAGAACAGATCAACAATGACAATGTTGGAAGAAAAGACATCGTACGAAATGTGGACAGGTAGAAAGCCTGATCTATCATACGTACGTGTGTTCGGATGTGTAGCATATAAGCACATTCCAAAAGAAAAAAGAAGCAAGCTCGATGATAAATTAGAGCAAACGATCATGGTTAGGCACTCGAACGGATCACAAGTGTACAAGCTCTACGATCCAACCACGAAAAAAGTTGTTTCAAGTAGAGATGTGAAGTTCAATGAGTTTACATTCCTTGGATTGAAAGACGAAAGAGGCCATGAGATCTTCGCACTGCTGCCAATTCAAGAGAGAGATCGAGGATAGACGTCAAATCAGAATGTTGATCCAAAGACTCCAGAGCAGTAGGAAGCATAAGATCAACCTCATGAACAAGAAATGTTTGAGCAGTGACGAAACGAACCCAGAAGGTCAACAAGACAAAGAAGACCTCCAGATCGATACGCTGACAATCTTTAGTGGAGCGAAGACACACAATTCAAGTATTGCAGCTTCATTGAAGAGCCTACAACATATTAAGAATTGTCCAGAGTCCAGAGGGAGAATTTTGGAAGCAGGCAATGTTAGAAGAAATCGAGTCGATGAGGCAAAACGAGGCATGGACACTAGAGCCACTGCCAGAAAATAGAAAGATCGTTGATTGCAAGTGGGTGTACAAAAGGAAAATGAAATCAAATGGCACTGTTGGCTGTTACAAGACAAGGCTTGTCAAGAAGCCCTACACACAAAGATAGGTGTTGATTATTTTGACACATATTTGTCGAACTTGCACCAGGTAAATATATGCATGTGTCAAAGTCACTTGGAAAAACAGAATTAGCTGAATTCATGGAGTTGTTGAAGGAGTACCAAGACGTTTTTGTCTGGTCGCTTGACGATTTGAAAGGTATACCTGCAGAATTCGGAGAGCACCAAATTGATCTTAAAGAAAATGTTGTACCTATCTGATAGAGACATTATCTTCTTAATTCAAAGTACTCCCTCATGGTTAAAGACGAGCTTAATAAGCACCTTAAGGCAGGTATTATCTATCCCATCTTAAGCAGCGAATGGGTTTCTCCCATCGTTGTTGTTCCAAAGAAAAAAACTGGCAAAATACGAATATGCCAGGATTTTTGAAAGTTCAATGTTGCCACAAGGAAGGATCATCATCCTTTGCCTTTTACTGATTCTATCTTAGATCAGGTTGATGGTCAAGAGCGTTACAGTTTCCGTGACGGCTTTGCTGGATATAATCAAGTTGGCGTGAGAAAGGAGGATCATTCAAAGACTATGTTTACCACGGATTGGGGCACTTATGCCTACAACAAAATGCCCTTCGGTCTTTGCAACGCACCAACAACTTTCTAGCGAATCATGATGTTAATATTCGCTGCCTTCCTAAGAACTTTTCTTGAAATTTTCATAGATGATTTTTGTGTGTATAGTGATATTAAAACACATCTACAAAAGCTAAAACTTACATTGCAACGGTGTCGAGATACTTGTTTATCTCTTCATCCAGAGAAATATTTTTTTGGAATGAAAGAAAATTTTTTATTTGGACACAGAATATCAACAGAGGAATAGAGGTCGATAAAGATAAAGTCGAGCTTATAAAGAACCTCCAGATACCAACAAATCTACGTGAACTAAGAGCTTTTTTAGGACATGTCGGTTATTATCGGAGATTTATTCAAAATCGTGTCTCTATTGTTGTTGGTCTTACGCATCTACTCAAGAAACAAGTGGAATACCTGTGGAAAAACGAACAGCAGAAAGCTTTCGAGGAACTTAAGCAGAGGCTGATCAATGCTTCTATTGTGAGACCACCCAACTGGGCTATTCTATTCCATAGCTATGTTGATGTTTCTGCATTTGCAATTGGCGTTTGTCTAAGCCAGAAGGATGACCAGAAAAAGGACCATCCTATATACTATGCAAGTCAACAACTCAGTGCCTCAGAGAAGAATTATTCGGCCAATCAAACATCCCGCAATGGTAACGTCAATTTCAGGTGCACCAAGATCACCTAGATCAATAGACAATACACCAACATATGGCAAAGAAACTTTTTTCTTCTTTTGTGGTGCAGAAAGACCTTTCAATTGCTTATGGTAGTAAGTGTTGTCTGCCAATAATTGCTCAAAAGTGATATTTGGACGAAGAGATCCAATATCAGTCACTATATCATAGTACTTCGTCTTTTCTTTCGAGATTGGCTTATCAATAACAACACTAGACAATTTAGTCTTTGGTATTTCTTCATCTTTCTCCTCGAACGTGACCACCTCTCTGCAACAGCTGACTGTAATTCAGTGTTGATAATTTCTTTTGCTTCTGCTGAGATATCTTTCGCAAATAATTTTGCAACATTGTGGTCATAGTCGGGGTCATTTTTAAGATCTTCTTTAGTCGTGGATTTATTCGTTGACTTGCTCGAAGTTTTCTTCTTCGAAGAGTTTATGTGCTTTGTTAAATATTTCTGTTTGGATTTCGAAGAGTCTTTATTTCGTGTTGTGACTTTAAATAGCTTTTCCACGTCACTTGGCCAAGACTGGTCTTCTGTCTTCGCCAATTTTCCTTTAATAATATCGATCCTCTTCACAACAGCATCAGTGGAAGCTTTTGCTTTCATGTCTGCAATAGTTGGTGTTGCTACATACTGATATTTAGGTCACAGCTTCTGCATCAGAATACTTGTGAACAGGCTCCCTACAATTCGAGCATAATGGTACATAACCAATCGGCTTTCCCAGCTGAGGACAGTCAGGTGAAAAATGTCCAGGCTCTCCACAATTGTAATAGTTGCCCGACACTGGTTTAGTCACGGTTTTACTTCATCGTTGGTCCAAGAATTCAGGAGGGTTGTGTCTTCGTGGTGCAAACTTTGGTCTCTCCTGCTAGGCTGATGCTGTAGTACCCTGAACATAATTAGTAGTCGCATCATTCTGAAAAATAAAAAGTACCTCCTAGGCAGGATCTTCAATATACTTTACATTCACGGTGGTGCAGTCTTCCTTAGTATGTCCAGAAGTTCCACATTTCATACACCACATTCTTGTGTTGGAAGAGAAAGCTTTAGGTCTCTTTTCTGCCACTTCAGAGATATGCACTTTCAAATCATTAAACTTTTTATTAAGGTCAGCCATTGTGGGGTCGATGATCTCTCGAAGTATAGCCCTTCCGCCTATCAACAAAGGTTAGATCACTAGATAGGTGCCTAACTATGCATAGATGCTACTTTTAGTTAATTTCCTACCTTCTCCCTTAACCCTACTCACCACTATACTACTCCTCTTTAACTCTACTCCTCTACACTAACATTCATCATAGTTTGGTTGAAGGGAAGGAATGGAGAAGAAGAGATTGAGAAGAGAAGAGAAAGAGAGAGAAAGAGAGTGAGGGTGGAGGTTAGCTCAAATGCTCCTTATGCTTGCTAATGGAAAAACATTCACTATGGCAAACAATAAACATGGAAATAGAAAGCAATAGAAAACACAACCAAGAGCAATAGCAAGTAGTGAATAGCAAATGAGGATGCTTTTCTTCCAAAAATGGTAGAGTTTCCTCCTTCTCATTAAGCATGGAAATAGTGTACAAATGGTGCCTTTTTATAAAATGGGGAAGGCCCTTGCCCCTCAATCTTATTGGCTAATATTCACAATGATCCTAACCATTCATCTTGGATCCAACTTGATCCAAGGGTCCACAAAAAGTACATTAGAATTCACAAGATTCATGTGAGTCCCAATTTGGACCCAACTCTAAAAAGTGATCTCTAAGTTTAAAAATGACATTGGGCCACTAGTTTTATTTTAACTACAAGGCCCAAGTCAAGTTTATTTTATTTACAACTTCAATTGCGTGCTCATTGGGCCATGGGCTTATACACGCAAGATGCCATGCCCTCGCAACACATTTTATTGGAGGATTTTATCTATTTACACTTTGTTGGAAATACCCCCAACAAGACCCACGGCCTGAAGTAGTGCCGGTCCCGCGGCACTCTATCGATTTAGTAGAGTGTTCTCTTGGACCGCCTCTGGTGGATGAGATATCCCGTAATGTCTTCCATGAAGTTGAGACGGTCCAGTTTCTTCGAGTCCTTTGGCGTGTGGAAGGACTTGTGGACTCCTGTCAGCCATTCCTGATCCAACCATGATTGGAATCGTTTTGTCCAGGGATCTCCAAGAAATGCAGCTCGGTAATATATGCGAGCGACTGGCAGTTGGTCTTCGACTTTGTCGGAAGCGAGCGCCTTATTTGGATCAAAAAATATGGAAGAAAGGAAATCATCCCATTTTATTTCAATGCCCATCAAATATTCCAAGTCTCGGGCGTAAGTGGCTGCTGCGCGGACTGTGGGATTGAGGCAATTGATGTAGTGACTGGCGAATGCGGAGAGAGCCCTTCTGGCATCTACATCCGTTGTCCACCCATATTCGGATTTGATGATTGGCCAGTTGAAATTGCTGAGTGTGATCTGGTCCAGAGGAGTGCCGCATTCTGCCCATTTGGATTTTCTTGGACATGGCAAGAAATGCGCGTTCACCCATAACTGTTGCGGACTCGTCAAGTAAGTCCTGATGGTCGCAGGGTCTCTCTCAAATAACTGTTGTCGCCACTCCGGTTGTGGTTGGAGGGCGGGTAAGGCTTGTAGTTCTTTTTCCTTGATGGTCTGAGCTGAGAAGGATATCTGCCAGCTGCCTCTTGATGACTCGTGGGGATATTTCGATAAAAATTCATTGATGTTCTCCTCCACAGATTTCGGTCTTCGGAAGGCCTGGCTGGCAGATATCGTTTGTGACCCTCTGGATGATGTTGCTTGGCCCTGGCTGGTGGTTGTGCCTTGGCTCTGGTCTTGCGTCTCAACAGCCGCATCTGTTTGCCCTTGGTCTTGGCCTTCGGACCCTTGATCTGGTTGAAATCCCCCCTGCTGTCTGCTGGCTCTGATCTTGGCTGGTATTAGCCTGTGCAGCGTCAAAATTAGGTGGTAGTGGAATTACCACGGGGGTGGGCTGGGCCTTCATTTCCATGTATTTCTGGCATGCCTTGAGGGCTTGCTTGGCTTGGACGAGCTCTTGCGTTGCGCTTGCCCGATACTTATTGAACTTTGTCTGGTAGCTGTTGAGGGTTTGGCTATAAATCTGTACCTGACGCCGTAGAAGATTCATCTCTGATTCAGAAAGCGGCCTTGTGTTCGGTGCAGATTGAGCTAACCAGATGAGCTTCTCATCTTGTAAGGCTTTAACCTCCGTCCCCAGGCGCGTGTTCTCTGCTTCCAAAAGTGTAAGTTGCGCCTGGATGGGGGCAAGCCGTTGGGATGCTTCAGCTTGAAGCTCCTGCACCTTTGTGGAGGCCTTAGTCAGCGCTTTGGAGAGGCTTTGAATATATTTGTTTAGGCCCTCCTCCTTCTGCTGCAGCTTGGCAATCTCCTGGTGCCCTACTTGTTCATGTTGCTGAGCACAATCAACTCTTGCTGCAGCTTGGTGAGGTTTGCTCGCAGCTGTGTATTACTCGTTGCCAACTATAGTACCCTGCTTTTCAAAATAGCTTTGGCTGCTACCACATCTAGGATGTATTTTCCTAGGGTTTGGTATGCCATCGTTAGATCCGTGGGAGCAACCGGTACACTGGCACTAGCATTGGCAGGGGCTTGTGTTGTATCGACCCCAATGACTTGTGGAATTCCGTCGTCATTGTCTTCGATCAGGTTTTCATTTGTCCTGATGCCATCTGGGGCGGTAGGGTTAGCCCGATCTAGTGATGCTACAAAAATTGTTTATACAAATGCATCATTAGACAACGGTTGGCTGTCCTCGGCAACCTTTGGCGAAGTGGGTGGGGTGTGAGAAACAACTGTGGAAACAGGGGTGAGGACTGTTTGTCCGAATGAGAGGATGGGAGGAACAGTGGAAAACTGAAGGGTGGTGTGGAGTATGGAATAAGGTGAGGATGGAGCAGAAAGTGTCTGGTGTGGGGGTGAAAAATTGATAACTTGTATCTATGTCAGAGGGTCGGGGGACAGTTGCGAATCAGAAGGGTTGAATGTGAGAGGAGCAACGGTGGTGGCAGGAGTGATGGAGGATCCGATGGTGATGGATGAAGTAGGGGACACTGGAAGAGAAGTAGGAGTGGTATCAACAGAAGAAACGAGGATGGAGACAAAACCAGATGTGGATGGAACATGAAGAGAGGTAGCGACAACATAAATTGGAGTGGGGGGTTGCACAGAAGAAGAAGTGGCGGTGGTTGATGGAGTGGTTAGTGCGGCAGTGGAGACACGTCTTTGGGTAACAGGTGGAGATGTGGATGTAGAGGCAGCGCCATACATTCGTTTGTTGGCCATTGTGTTAATGACTGTAGGTTGGGAGGAGGTAGATGCTTGAGATGGCGGGTAAAGGTTAGTTTGTGGCACAAGGGTAGTCAGGAGAGATGAGCATTGGAAACCGCACACTTTCGTCTCAAGAAGTGCGTACGCAAAGTTACACAACATGGGGCCTGCAGCGATTCACTCACAGTTGTTGGGTTTGATGGAGTTTGTTAGTTCTCGAATAAGGAAGCTATGCTAGTCGTATGGCACAATAGAGGGGTTAGGGAATTCTAGAAAGGATTCCACTATCTGACTCAACAGCGTAGACTGGATTCTGTCCTTGCAAAATGTTGAAATAACTAGAAAGTTATTCAACAGATGCGCAGCTTCCTGAATGACGGGTTTTGTGATAGCTTCTATCAGGTAACCATTGTTAGTCTGGATGGGAGTTTCTGGTGTGGTTTGGGTGACGAATGGTTTGATCAAAGCTTTGGCGTGGCAATGGGGGATGGGTTGACGATCACCGGACATAATGCCAACGGTGATCATCGAGTCGACATTAATCCTAACCTTGTACATGGTACCTTGGTACAGGAAGTGGAAACGAGCCTTGTTCTCATCCCAGGTGGCGTAAGCGTGAAGGGGGAGGCCCATGTTAATCTCAAAATGGAAGAGCGCCGAGTACAAACCCATTCCTTCAAGGAGTGGATCGGTTGTTTGCAGCCATGGTTGGATCAGAGTGTCAAAGGGTAGAGGCCAAATCTGCGTGGCCTCGAAGATGTCACATTGGATCACCTGTTTGGCACCAGAGTCTTCAGAGGATGAGGAGGCCATGTTAGCAATGATGATTAGTGGTCGAAAAAGTCGAAAAAGTAGAAAAACGGTGGAAATGGAAAAAGATGTGGAAACAGTAGAAAATTGAGAATAATGAGTGTTGGATGACAATGATTGTAGTTTAGAGTGCAGATCGGTATATAATATGAGCAGATGACAACTGGTAGGAAGTTTGGTTGAAAACAGAAAACTTGGTACTTTTAGTGGAAATTTCGGCAGAGCTTCGCTAGCAAAGTGACAAATGACTCGAATTCAGCCCTTATATAGCGGAATTTAGAGTGCGTATTAGGTGAAATTCACTTTTCCTTGTTCAGTTCCATCCAAATTTTGGCAGGCACCTTCTTCACAAAATTCTAAGACCTTAGGAAAGTCTGCGAGAGTTCAGGTGATTTGACTGCCATGCAAAGGTTCTGCGAGGGTTCAGACTGTCTACAAGAGTTCAACTCTTGTTGGAAGTGATCTCTCACACAACTTGTCCCTGTGATTGGATTTTCAAGATCAGACCATGTATGCAGGCTAATTTCAATGCTCTGATTCCATTTAGGCACCTTGCGAGAGTTGGTAAGATGATCTTGAAACTCTCGCATACACAAAAAAATGATGATTCCTCCATCAGGAACTCTCGTAGAGATTTTCATGGATGCATCTAGGTCAGATTTGGTGACTGTCCAATTTTCAAGAGCTATCTCCTAGGGGATCTCAAAAAATCATGAAAAAAGTGCTCCTTCAGAGTGTTTTTTGACGAGATCTCAAGATTTTCTGATTTTTAATTTTTGTAAACTGGTAATCAGCTTCATCCAGGTTTGATCTAACTGTTGGTAGTGCTCTGGAAGTTCTGATAGATTCTTGGTAGTAGATCCCTCAGTCAATCTGATGACCTGCTTCCTTTTTGACCCTATCAAGATCTGGATCCTCCTTGGATTCTGATGGATTTTTCCGATCTTGCCAGATCTAGCCGAATCTTGATGGATTTAGCTTGATTTGGCTTGATCTCCTTAGATCTAGCGGTGATGGCTGAGCAAACTAGCTTTTCGTAACATGCCACCCCCAATCTAGATCTGTCTTACTGTGGTGGCCAGTACTTGTGCAACCGGCTACCGTTGATGGGTGTGTCGAAGGGCGTCCCATCAAGCTCTTCTAAGCTCACGACCCCATGATTAAGAATTTTCTTGATCCTATAAGGACCTTCACCCATGAATTTTAACTTCCCCTTGATCATCTTGGTTTTATACATCAGGACCAGATCTCCTGAATGAAGATCCTTCTTTTTAATCTGCGATCATGCCAAGCTTTGTGTCTTTCCTTTTCAGCTACCAGTGCATGCACAACTAGTAAGCGTGTTTTACATAGTTTATGTAGAGCTTTGTGGCGTAGCTGTAGAGATTTGGACTCATTAAGACGTTGCGCTGTGGCAATCCTTAATGAAGGGACTAAAAACTCTACTGGCATCACAACTTCCTGACCATATACCAATTGGAAGGGTGTTTGATCAGTGCTCCCTTTATATATTGTCCTGAATGCCCACAGTGCAGCATGCAACTTGTGTTCCCAATCTGATCTGCTAGCTTCAACTGTTCTCGTGAGCACGCTCTACAGGATCTTATCGGATGATTCTGCTTGGCCATTACCACGAGGATAATAAGACGTACTGGTTCTATGAATCACGGAGAATTCCTCCAACAAGACCTTGATGGTCTCGTTGATGAAATGGCTTCCGCGATCACTGACTAGTTCCATCGGGCACCCGAAGCGCACAATGATATTTTCATAAAGGAACTTGGTAATGGTCCTAGCATCAGCTACTCTTACTGCCTTGGCTTCGACCCATTTGGTGAGGTAGATTGTGGCTACGATTATGTATCGAGCCTGGGAACTCCTTGCTGCAAGGTGAATTGGACCAATATAATCCAATCCCCATTTTTCGAATGGTGCTTGGGCTAAGACTGGGTGCAGTAGATCATAGTTCAATCTCGTTGGTCTCCTTGCCCTTTGGTACACACCGCACTTTTTCAAGTATTCCTCCGTGTCTTTGTAAATCATTGGCCACCAACATCCTGATTGCAGGATCTTGCGAATTGTAATGTCAGATGCAAAATGACCTCCACCCATGCCTTCATGTGAAAGCAAAATGATCTAGGTGGTCTCATGAGAAAGAATACACCACCGAAGAATTCCGTCTGGACCTCTTCGGTACAACTGGCTGGCAATTAGCTGATAAGGTCTAGTCTTCAAGATCAATTTCCACTGTCTGGCCTTTGGTAGTGATTTGTTTGGTTGGCCCCTCATTAGATATTCAACAATGTCGTTAGCCCATTCTGGTACTGTGTCCACGTAAAATAAGGCAGCATCTGCCAGCTCATTGTCGAATTGGATTGCAATCTCCTTTCCCTTGATTTGTGACACATGATCTGCCATGTAGTGTTGTTTTTCCTTGCGCACTACTATCCGAAAATCAAATTCCAACAACAAAAGTAGCCATCTGGTGATTCTCCCGGTGTTGCAAGTTTTATTAATGAGATATAGCAAGGGTTGATGGTCCATATAAAAAGCAAAATGTGTGGCCATCAAATAGTGTCGAAACTTCTTAACCGCATAGATCATTGCTAGTACTTCCTACTCTGTGGTTGAATAATTCATTTCAGTATCACTGAGTTGTCGGCTTGCAAATCGGATTGGAAAATCCTTTTTGTGTTCACCTGGCTGGGTTAAGACTGTTCCAACTGCATACTTCGATGCGTTTGTATGCACGTGGAACTCAATGGACCAATTGGGTGGTCGTAAGATTGGTGTTGAGACCAATGCATCCTTAATCTTCTGAAAAGCCTTTAGAGCTTCCTCATTCCAATGTGGATCCGTTGTGAGCTTGTAAACTGGTCTGGCTAGCTCCGCAAAATCAAGAATGAAGATCCTATAATAGTTAGCATGACCCATGAAAATGTAGACCTCGCGAATCGTCCCCGGTGGTGGTAGATCAACAATGATCCTGATCTTTGATAGATCTGTGGCAATCCCATGTCTTGACACTATATGGCCGACTATCAAGCCATGTGTCACCCAGAACTGACATTTTTATGGATTCAGGGAGATCTAGTATTCGTCGCATTTTTGTAACACCTTCTCCAAATTGGATAAGTGTTCTGAATCTGGTCCAGGCATGCACAGATTGTCCAAGAAAATTTCCAGAAATTTTTGCAAATAATCTTTGAATGCCGCCTACATGACTCACTGAAAAGTTTTTGGGGGATTGCAAAGTCCGAATGGCATCACTTTATAGGCATAAGTTCCCCATTCTGTGGCAAATGTTGTCTTGTGCTGGTCCTGGGGGGTATTTTCGCCTAGTTGTAGCCGCTAAAGCTGTCCAAAAAACTGTAGGCTTTGTCGCCAACTACTCTATCGAGGACACTTTCCGTAAATGGTAAAGAAAAATGGTCTTTTTTGGTGACTGCATTAAGTGCCTTCAGATTCACACAGATACGCATTTTGCCATTCTTCTTGGGTACTATAACTATCGGCGATACCCATTCCGTGTGCTCGATTTCATAAATGAAATCTGCATCCATAAGTTTCTACAACTCTTGCTTGATCAGTTCTGTATAATTCGGGTTGCAGCGGTAGTAACAGCTTACCTTGGAGACTGCTCCATCCACCAAAGGTATGGTGTGTTGGACTACTGTTGGCGGAATGCCCTTTAGATCACTATAGATATTCCACCAACAAGGATCGTAGTCTCTTGAATTGCATGGGTGTTAACTGCTCTCCCACATGCACTATCCTTTCTTCTTCTCCTGGTTCCACAAGATTCATCAGTTGTGTTCGCGCAGGTCCCTCGAAGACTTGTTCCGCTAGTGCCTGAATTTGATCAGGTTCTCATTGGGCTTGCGGCATCATGATTACCACATCATCCAATGTATAATTCTTGAAAGTATCAGACATCTCATGAACTGGAGCTCATCGAGATTCCTCTTTCAGCATACTGATCTTGGCCCGACTGGACATTTTTTTATTTTTTTTTCACCTGTGTAGAAGATGACGCTGTATCTGAGTCCCACTTGATTGACTTCAAGGAATCCAATACTTCTTTTTGTCCTTTTTTGTCATTTTGGTGGGTTCATCCTTGTTTTCTTTCTTCGGGACTGCTGTGACATTCGCCTCATGGTTGCGAATATCAACGTCTACTGTAGCTATTGCCTCTTTGGGTGGGTCACTCCATCAGATCACCTGGTTGTAGCGTTGCTTCAACTGATTCTTCTTATTCGCAGGTGCCTTGGGTGGATCGATCCTTGAGACTTTCGCCATAGCAGACCTTTGTGTAGTTGAGCTGGTACCTTCTTGGTTCCGTAACGATCTGGGTCCATGTGGTGTAGGACTTGTTCATCAGTCAGTTCAATATCCTTATTATAAGTTAGAGCATGTTGCCAAGGGACTAGATCATCGTCCACTGGGTTCTCAATCGGCTCCGCTGACAGCCATGCTACGTTTATCATATGCACCCCAAATGTGATTGGTGTGTCCATAGTGTAGCATTTGGGTGAAGATGTATTCGGTTCTGGATCTGACTCATATTGACATGTCTGATAGTCAATAGTTGCTAATGCATTCGTCCATCTCATGACATCCGTCTCTGAATGATAGTGACCTCCCTTGATTGGCCTTGGGCAGTCAATCGTATGATCTGTTGTGGATGATCCGTCATCAGCTTTGGATACAATAGGTTTCACCATCCATGTGGCTGGATCTACCTTTACAGCCTGTTCTCTATTCTCGAAGGTGATTTTCCTTGTACCCTAGTTGTGTGCTACTTGCACAGCTCTCAATCATGGTCTTCCCAGTAAAACACGGTATGCAGATGGAGATTCAGGTATATCCATGACCACAAAAGTAATCACATACTGCATGCCTGCTATCTTTAGGAGAATATCAGCAACTACACCTTTTGGTCTTACACAGGATTGATCTACTAGCTTGATGGCGAATCTGGCTGGCTTCAATCCTTGTAATTTCCATTTTTTGTACAAAGTAGTGGAGATCAGATTGACATCCGATCCTCCATCTACCACTGTCGCCTCGTCCTCATATCTCTTGTGTTTGATTGGCAAAGTGATGTTGTGTTCCTCACTTTTCCATGTTGCTCCGATGTGGAGGACGTTACTTGTTTCATCATAACCCGCACAATAGATGGGCTCAGGTGCTACTAGCTCCTCATCCGTGTTGGCCCATTCCGCTAAAAGGCTTTTTGCTTATGGTGCAATCTGCAGTAGTTCTCCGAGTGGTAAACTAACGTGGCTTGACAACAAGAGTGTGAGCCTTTCAGTGCGTGGTTCCTCAGGCTCCACCATGTGAAAAGGTGGTTCATGTTGGTGCAACCGATCATTCTGATCAGTGCGTAGTGGTGAGCCCATTTGCGATTCTCGTTCGACGCCGACTGGAGGTTCTGTGGGATTGTTTTGTTCTTGCTCTTTTTCCTCTTCTTGTGTTTTTTGTACCCAATGTCTTATTTTCTGGTACTGTCTTCTCTCTTCCCTCACATTTGGATATGGCGCTGAAGTTGAGGGTTGGTCGTCAGTGACCGATGGCGGTGGTGAGGGAGCCACTTCCTTCCTCTTCTGCGCTCGCATAACAGCTAACATAGGAGCGTGGTCATGTCGACCTTTCGATGGCATCCCCGCTGGAACTGTTGATTGCTATATGGCAATGAGGTTAAGAGGTGCACTGGTTTCAGGTTTAAATGGACAATTCTTGAAACAATGTCCATAACCGCAATCTCGGCAGGAGGTTGTATATTGTCCCTTGTAGGGACATTCTGCAATTCTGTGTCCCTCGCTGCATCCGTAGCAACTATAATTTCTTCCACCTTGACGTTGAGTTTGAGCTGCATAGGCCGAAACATATTCATTTATGGCAGGATTCATAAATAGTTCATCTGGTCCATACCACTACTGCTACTCAAGTTGAGGTGGCATTTGCATTTCTTGTTCTGTTGCTGTCAGGTTTATATGGGCCACTTGTTGATTGGCTGGCCCTGGTGGAGTAGGTAAGGCCATGCATTGTGGTTGATTGGGTGCGCTGTACCTTGGTGCCGCTTAGGTGCCCCTTGATAATAAGGATAAGAAGTCTGACAAGGACTTCTCTTCTGTTGAACAACCCTAGGGTTAAACGGGCAAAATGCCGTATCGTGCGATGCTGCATTGCACAGATGACAGAATCTATATGTCAGTCTCAGATTCTGCTTTAGGACTGGACACTTAATCGTTATATGGTTTTGCGTGCATACTGAACACCATACATTCTCTTGTCGAGGATACTACAGCTGGTTTGGTTTCTGTTGATGTAGAGTTACTGCTATAGTTCCTTGTAAGGCCTTCAGTTTTTGGTCAAATCGCGCCGTAAGTTGCTCCATCTGCTATTTGTGTAATTTTGTCATTTGCTCCAACAACAGTTCTGTGGATAGAGCAGATGCATTTGATGATGATGATACAATCGAAAGAGTAGGAGTGTGAGTGGAAGGATATTCGTCGTCAGATCCCTCATCCTCTTCCCTGATGGCATCTTCCATAGCTTCTTGCAGAGTAGCGTACTGCTCCCGTCATTTCAGTTCTCTTCTGATGCTTTGTGGTAATCCGGCTAGGAACCACATGATCGGGAGTCAGGGCTGCACTGCACTCGGATCGTAAATATTTGACCCGTTCAATATAGTCCTGGACCCTTTCTCGTTTTCCCATCTTGACTTTGCTTAGTAGGAGAAACGGGTGTTCCAGAAAATTTCTTGGTTTAAAGCGCGTAATGAGAGCTGCTTTAACCGCTTCCCAAATGGATTTCTCTTCCTCTAATAGGTTGAAGAACCAATCCTGTGCCACTACAAGCAAGGACATAGGAAATAGCATCAGCTTCTCTACAGGTGTCTATCCGCCGTAGATTTCACAAGCTTGCTCGTAGATCTGGAGGAATCGGATGGGATATGATGATCCGTTGTATTTTGGAATCTCCATCTGTGGTGCTCTCTGAACTGCATGCAAGGGTGCGACAGGTACGGGTTGGCCCATTGGATCCATTGGTGCTGGTTCCGATTCTGCCTCTTGTTGCACAGCTACTAATCTGGGAAGGTGTGGTGCCTGATTTGTTATCCTTCGTGCTATTGATCGTCCTGATCTCAGATTCATCCGATGGTGGATTCCAAAGTGATTGGATCTTGCTTATACAGTAGGATGCAGTTTGGATCTTCAAGGATCTAGTCAATCTGATAGGCCAGAATGAATTTTAGGCCTTTTACGATGGTTTTTCCTTGATAACTTTTTACTCCTTGCACTGATTGACCTGAGATTTTGACAGTAGCTGGATCTGATGCAGATCTTTCCACTGATCTGGTCTACGAGGGTTATCTTGTGCGAGGGTTGGCTGTGCGAGGGTTCTATAGCCATTTTTGTAGGTAAAAAAATTGATATCTTTCAAATCTCTTGGAAGTAACTCTCGCAAGCTTCACAATAGATGGAACTGGGTTAGATCTCACTACAGAATTCTTTGCGAGAGTTAACTCTCGCAAGAAGTGAAAATTTCACTGTCTACGAGGGTTCAAAATCACTTTTTGTATTTGATCTTCACCAAATCTTCACACTAACTCTCGCAGGCTTCATCACTGATGTAATCTGACATTCTGAATCGATTGAGAGGGTCTGCAAGAGTTCTTACTAAAAGGACTTGCTGGATCTTCACTTTTTAGTGATTTTTTAGCACTTAAAATTTTTTCTGCTCACTAGAATCAAACTAACTCTCGCAAGCTCTTCTGTGTCTTGGTCTCACTGAGATGGAACTTCAGAATCCTCTACAAGAGTTCTTGACCACTGGAACTGAAAATTTCACTGTCTGTGAGGGTTCACTGGTACTTTCCCATCTTTTTTTTCACTGGGAACTCTCGCACGGGCACTTAATCATCAAACTAACTCTCGCAAGCTTCTCTGTGTTCTGGTCTCACTGAGATGGAACTTCAGAGAGCTCTACGAGAGTTCTTATGAAGATTTGAAATTTTTTTGGATTTTTTCAAGGGTTTTTGAAATTTTTTTATGATTTTTCTCTGATTTCTACAATATGCTTGAAACTAACTCTCGCAGGCTTCTATGCAGGTCTGGAACAGTACCCTAGAGCTGCTGCCAATCATGCAAGAGTTAATTCCCACTGATTTCGGAGATATAAAAATCTGATGAGTTTTTTTGGCTTTTTTTCTCTCCAAAATGCAGATTGGTGTGTTTTTTGAGTTTTTTGGATGATTGGTTTAAGTTTCAAGCCCTTAGAGGTTGTTTAGGGCCTCCTCTACCCTCTCACACCTCCTCCGCTAGCTGTGAACAGTCCAAACACAAAAACATATAGAAAACTAACTCTAAACTCCTAAAAATCTACCTAAACTACTCTAAAAAGCAAGAAAATAGCTAAAATGCAACTAAACTAGTTAATGGAAACCTATCCCTGGCAACGGCGCCACTGTGGGGTCGATGATCTCTCGTAGTATAGCGCTTTTGCCTGTCAACAAAGGTTAGATCATTGGATAGGTGTCTAACTACGCATAGATGTTACTTTTAGTTAATTTTCTTCTTTCTCCCTTAACTCTACTCACCACTATACTACTCCTCTTTAGCTCTACTCATCTACAATAGCATTCATCATAGTTTGGTTGAAGGGAAGGAATGGAGAAGAAGAGATTGAGAAGAGAAGAGAAAGAGAGAGAAAGAGAGTGAGGGTGGAGGTTAGCTCAAATGCTCCTTATGCTTGCTAATGGAAGAACATTCACTATGGCAAACAATAAACATGAAAATAGAAAGCAATAGAAAACAGAACCAAGTGCAATAGCAAGTAGTGAATAGCAAATGGGGATGCTTCTCTTCCAAAAATGGTAGAGTTTCCTCCTTCTCATTAAGCATGGAAATAGTGTACAAATGGTGCCTTTTTATAAAATGGGGAAGGCCCTTGTCCCTCAATCTTATTGGCTAATATTCACATCCACAAAAAGTACATTAGAAATCACAAGATTCATGTGAGTCCCAATTTGGACCCAACTCTAAAAAGTGATCTCTAAGTTTAAAAATGACATTGGGCCTCTAGTTTTATTTTAATTACAAGGCCCAAGTCATGTTTATTTTATTTACAACTTCAATTGCGTGCTCATTGGGCCATGGGCTTATACACGCAGGATGCCATGCCCTCGCAACACATTTTATTGGAGGAATTTATTTATTTACACTTTGTTGGGAATACCCCCAACAGCCATATTACTCTTCCAAAGCTTTTTGACTTTAGAAGTTGACGACTTATCCTCGACAGTTTTTGTGTCGTCCTTTCGCTTGGATCGTCATTTACTTCTTTTATCTCCTATATCAGCTTCTGATTATGATGAATCACTATCTTCAGACTCCGAGCTTGAAGAACTGGTACTTGAGTTAGAATCTGAATCATCCTCACTATCACTAGAATCAGTTTTAGACTTACGAGATCTTTTAGTTGAGCGTCGCTTTCGTGCTAGTTGTGCGGTCTCGAAATTCTTAGCACTAGCTATTACGACTGCTAAGGAGGTCATGTCCCCTTGTCTACAATACCGATCAATCTTTGGTGGTAAAACAGCCAAAAACCATTCGATTTGCATATCAATGGGATATACACCGGTTAATTTTCCTATAAGATTTTTAACCTTTCGTGTATATTTTCAAAGGGATTCTTTAGTCTTCTTCTGAACATTGTTCAGACGTCCAAGATTTTTATATTTATAACCAATTTCTCTGAACTGGTTCAAAAATGCATCTTTCAGTAGTAACCAGGTTCCTACGCGGCCTGGTTCAACTTGACTGTACCATATGCATGTCTGTTTTTTTAGCAGACCAGGAAAGATTCGCAGTTTGTCTACGTCAGTTCCTTCGTTATTCGCATTAGCGATTGACTCAAATTGTGAGACATAGCTATTTGCATCATCTGAAGTAGTCCCTTTAAAATAATCGTACTTAATTTTTGAGATAGAAGTGAAACGTGTAGCAGGACCCTCCATACCAAAGCTAATTAGGGGTTCAAATAACTGGGCATTGATTTCGTCGAGATTTTTTCGACTCGCGCTCTCACTCTGTCTTCGTAAAAATTCCTCTCTAAGCTTATGGTATTGTTCTAATTGGGATTCTCTATCTGACATACACTGGAGATGGAGATGGATGTGTCAGTTTTCTTATAACTTTCCAAAGCTATCCCCGACAACGGCACCAAAAATTGGTATATGTCGTACTATACCAACAAGGTTAATATAGATTTTGTAGTAAATAATGTCGAACCCACAGAGGACAACGTTAGAAAGTTATTTATTTGGTACAATTTATGAGTTATTTTGAGTGAAGTGGTTTCGATCGTTGTTCTGGTTGTCAACAGACATTAGAAAGTAACCAATATTACTTGTGTTTGGGGTGTGTAGTGTTAATAATTTCAGAACAACAATCTGGCCTCTATCAAATCGAATGAAACACGTTCTACAGATGAGATGTTATCAGAGTCGTATAGTAGTATTACACTTTGGTTGATTAAGGTGTCAACAAAGAGTCGAGAAATGTTCGATGTATTCGTGGTTGTGCAGACAATTAATTAATTGCATTCGCAAACTGTTCGTTTCTAGACAGAAGTCCTCAACAACTTAAGTCCAAGGTTTTGGCTAAAGAATACGAATAGTTTTAGAGCACATTAGAAACTTATGTCAATTACAATCAGGAACACGGATCAATGACACAATTCTTCAGATAGGGACTGTCATCTCATATGTATACATACAGTTTTATTCAATGATCGTGCTAGACTGTACCAAATGTAGTCGTTATTCGAGTGCCGAAAATAAAGTATTCGCGACAAACGAATAAGATGATTTTAAGATAGTTCCTTAGAGCATGTTTTATGGATACACAGCAAACGACTGTAATGCACTAGAGAGTCTGTCTGATCAGAGAGTAATTCATGTAATGCATTAGAGATTGCTAGTAGACTCAGGATCACTCACACTCAACAGTGTGGAGAACAAAGATAAGGGAGAATAACTCTTAGCACTCTATTCACTTCTTCAACCTCTTCAATATGCATAAACTCTTCTCTCTTGATGGTCAAGACTGAAGTGTGAGATCAATATATGTTCTACGGGGCGAACAAACACACCTCTAAAACAATAGGTGCGTCGCTCTCTTTTAAAGGTCTAGTTAACAATCAGGTTAAATATATGTTCAATTATATCTTAAGAGGTATATTTAACTAAGAGTTAAAATTACTCTAGTTTAACATGTCTTTTCATATCTAGTTGTTTCGTGTGGACGGCCTAGTAAAGGCTATCCAAGGCAATGTCTTTCATTTTAAAGGTCTTGCCCTTAAATACAAGGCAAGTACTTAGAAGATATATTCGTGAAAAATGACTTAGGCCTCTTCATGATTTATATTTATTCAGCTCATATCTTCATTTTCGAGTATATCATGCCATATTTAGATTGATATTCAATATTTAGCAATTTCATGGCATCACAGTTACCAAGCCATTAGACTGGTAGTTCGACCCAACAGTGCAGTGGCGACCGGGTGATGTGCTAACTGGAAAATACAAATGGGAGGCCAAACTATATTGATATGTGATATACCCCTTACCCAAAATAGTATATATTGATCTTGAATGCCCAAAAAAGTACCTAAGGACCATCCACTTTAAGTTAGCACAAGCAATGTACTGCCCACCTTACTATATTTAAACACCTAGAGTACAATCTTGGAAAGGTTGGTTCAATTTGCTAAAAACAGGATCATAGATCAGAATACACGGTAATACACACACAAAGCACTCTCCCACACCAAGCTCACATAGCAACTATATTTTTCAAAACCAAAGTACACCGTACATATAGCTTCCTTTTTGGCAACCCATGCATGGCCCAAGTTGCCATTGATGGGACACGTGTCCCGTTGACTTGCCTCGTGGTGAGGCCAACCGGTCCTAATATACTGATTGAACCCATAGTACAATAGCACATTAGTTCTACATTTATTTTAAACTCTCTCCCTAAAAGTAGAATTCACTTTCCATACACTCATATACATAGCATCAAAGTTAACAAACTTTAAGTACAAAAAGTTTTGATCTAAAGTTATCAAAATTTTCTCTAATGAGTGGCTAGTGAAAATGTCAGCTAGTTGCTCATTTTTACTACAATGAATAACATTTATTATTTTACTCAACAGCCTCTCACATATAAAGTGATAGTGAATCTCGATGTGTTTGGTTCTCATGTGAAACACCATATTCTTTGTGATTTGAATGCCACTCTGACTATCGCTATGTATAGTTGTGGAGTTTTCTTGTTTCATGTCCATCTCATCCAAGATTTGCCTCAGCCAAATGGCCTCTTGTGCTACACTACACTTGCCTTGTACTCTGCTTCTGTTCTTGATAAAGCAACTATACTTTGCTTCTTACTAGACTAGAAAAAAGATTTACCATAAAACTACTATACATACCTTGTAGTAGATCTACGATCATCACCATCACCTCGTCAATTTGCATTCACATAGCCACATAACTCAGGTGAACCTTCCTACTTCTTGTACACCAACCCATAATCGGATGTGCCCTTGACATATTGCAGAATGCATTTGGCTGCCTTCCAATGTGTTTCAGTAGGTGCTGCCATAAACTGACTTATAATACCCACAACTTAGCATATATCTAGTCTAGTCTAGTCATGGTAAGGTAAATAGAGCTCCCTACTAGTTGCCTATACAACATAGCATCAAATGGTTGTGACTCATCAAGCTTGGAAAGCTTTTTACTTGGCTCAATAGGAGTGTTTATTAGCTTGCAATCCTATAACCTGAACTTATGTAGCAACTCTCCAACACACTTGACCACAAAGTTTATTTGTTTGAAACATCTACAATGAAATTGTGTGTTTTCTAACTTCCAAAAGTCCATAAATAAAATAAAAAAATGTATTTGTCTTATATTGTATTGATGCATCTACTAGATACATATATTCATTATTCTTATCTGAACATGTCATTTGAAGCATTCTTATCATACAAATAGATTAAATTATTGTAAAATAAATTTTGTTTTGTTGTTTTTGACCTTTGTTTCTTTGTTGCAAAGTAGCACTTAATTTCATCTAAAACCAAGACACACAACTTTTCAAAAATTCATCAAATAATTATTCTGGATACAAGGCTTGATAATTATATCATGCATTTACATTGTTTTTCATTATTGATAATCACTACTTAGAATATGTGCCATTTTTCTCCAACTATAGCTTATCCAAGTAGTTTCATTATTTACAATATATATATTTTATATCAAGAAGTAAGGCCAAACTAAAGAGCACAAGGCTCCAAAAGTCCACTTGTGTAGTAGCCTTGATTTGAGCATGCGCTTGTAATATCATATGAGTTCAATTGCACCCACGAACCACATATAAAATTGATTAAAAAATAGAAATGAAGGTAAAAATGGTTGCATAGCTTTGAATAAAGTTGTGTTACAAGGACAATCTTGGAAAAACCTAGAAGATCAAGCGTGATGTGAGCCTTCAATTTTTCTAATAGCTAGCAACAACAAGAAGTCAAAAATTATTTTGACTTTTTTCATTGTTAAAGTCAAGTTAGGAATTTTCACATATCCTTATCCACATCTACGTTGAACTCTTGTGCAAAACTTTATCCATATTATCTTACTTTTTCCCATCTAGAAGCACAATATTTACCAACTTTAGTTATCAATTAATGATTTTTTTAATAATAAAAAAATCATCATCATGCTAGATAGAATTTTCTCCAAGGATCACATGCTTATGTTGCTTATAGAATTGCTTCATGTGTCATCAAGACATATTCAAGGCACATGTGATGTTGTCGCATGTTAAACAAACTTTCTTTCCATGTTCACATAAACGTTATCCAAAGTCAACTGTTATTAAATTTTTGTTGATAATCTCACACCTACTTGAGTAAGCCGAGTCCACTAATTTGTCACAAAGAAAGTTCATGTTCCAAATTTCATTTGTCATTAGTTGTCCTAGTATCACGTATCATGCAAACACGTATGTTGCATATTTTAAAGAATTTGGAGATAACCACACTGATTTGGTTATATCGGGACCTCAAACATACTGCATAACAACATTGTAAAGTATGGTTTAAAGCTCGTATGGATACATTAAATATTTAAACTACTATCCCTACTAGGTTGAAATTTGATATCGCAGTGAGACGATCCCAAAAGATTAAGCCTGCAAGAACACTTAAAAGGAGACAATGGAGCCAAACCATAATCCACCAAGTAGAAGTCAGAGATCAATCCACAATAGCTTTACCCCCAAGTCGTAGTACGTGAATACAAGAAGAGAGAGAGAGGAGAGGAGACAAGAATTCAAAAAAAAATTGGTGTAGGAGGGCAAGTGTCTACTAGTTGGCATAGCTACGGTAGCCTAAGCATGATAACATGCAATTTCCATGCAATTAGATTCTACACCAAATTATAGTCTCTCTACATGCATGCCACTGTCACATACAATGTGCAACTCAACATGTCACAATATGGGACGCGGGGAAATGATGATTAGGCCAAAAGTAGAGTTTGATGTGGCTCGAGCTAGCTTAGGCTTGTTATATTTGTCATCATGAGGTTGACTGTGTGACACTTCCCTATGTGTTGGCATGAGATCTAGTGACCAATCAAAAGAGAGAAATCCACCAATTTGGTCCAATCAAGTTTGAGGGCTCATATGTCACTCGATCAATCAAATTTGGAGGAGGTAAAAAAGGGGTCCAATCAAAAACTACTCCTCCCTACCTCGAGTTCCTATTAGAGAGTGTGACAGATTCATTTCTATGTAAGTTTTTTGAAGTTAGTGAGATTTCCTACATTTAGAACTTTTCTTGTTTTCTCTCTCTACCCGAGAGCATGTACCTTGATTCTCTCTCTACCCGAAAGCAAGGCTTTTTGATACTTAGTTTTTTTCATCCACAAGTCTCCACACATGTGAATGTACTTTGGTGAGTGATATATGCATGTTTCATTGTGCTCTTGCCTTAGATTTGTGAGATAGATCTTGGAAGTCAATCTATGCTTGATCTTTGTGCAATCACCACATCTTAGGAGATCAAATCACACTTTTGGGGCTTTTCAGACGTGTAAAATTTAACATACTATCAGAGCCTACCTAAGATATTCATGCTTACGTCAAGAGTGATGAAAAATTTGCCTTGAAACCAAGATCTAGAGAGTAAAGTTGCAATTCCATAGCCACCAAGGTGATTTTTGGATCAAGAGGGGTCATAATCACATTGATTGGACTCAGCCTGGTACTATACTGATTTCAGTGCCGGCTGTAGCCACCATAATCAATGAGAAGTTGATTTTTTTTTTTGAAATGAAACACTTAGGGTTTACTTGAGGCTTTTGCAATCTTTAAAAAAAAATTCATGTGATAGGCCTTATTGGCTTTGCATACATAATTTTTATGGTGTTGAGGTTGAATTGATGCATGAGGAAGGTTAGCAATTTGTGTAATTGCATATTCTCTACACCAATGCTTGTTGCATGTTGGTCAACCATAAGGGGTTGATATAGGGTAACTTTAAAGTTGGTTTTGGTTATGGATGCGAAATCAACTCGAAAAATCAAGTTACTATCACCCTGTAGAGGAATTTCGGTTCCTTGGTGCTCGGTTATCAAAGCTGTGACCTTGATTTTGGATATTGCTTCCCAGGTTTGGTAGAAGAAATCTGGTTTTTTTTCTTCTCCATGGACAATATGCATGTTTAGGCCTTATCAACTTTTGCGTTAGGCTTTTTAACTTTGGTGTATTATATCGATAATTATCTGTAAGCCAATTTTTGTGGAACTTTGGTACCGTTGTTTTGGTGTCAAGCTGTATAAATCGATCTGAATTTTGCTAAACCTATTTTGACAAAATGATGGTAGTGGTACGGTTCTCAGGCATGTACCCGATAAAGAATTGGATTCCTTGATATTATGCAACCTAGCATTTACTTGTGTCAAAGGAGTTTTCGGTGCCTTCGTTGATGAAATTTTTTGGGTGACTAAAAAATCTAAGGGAGGAAGAAAATGAGACATCTGAGTAGGTAAATGTGATTATGCTATGTAATTTGGATTGGTAGATAATCCCTATAAGAAAATTGCATAGCACCGGTTTATTGAATTCATTAAGCTGAATTTATTTTTTTGAATATCTATAGGACCATGAGTTGACCCTATTTGTTATTGGAAATTGTGAGATGGAACGAGAATGACACTTGGTTCACATTTGTACTATAAAGAGCCTTATTCCTAATATTTGGAACTCTCAGATGCTAGGAATTCGGTGAATGTTAGTACCAACCAAATGGGCTGTTTATGTGACAGTAAAGCCATGTGCAGATTTTTGTTAATCACAATTTTGTAAATGGATTATTGCGATCCATTAGGAACAGATTTGGGGGTATTCTAGTACTTTGGTGGAATAGATATATGCATATCTAATATGGAAATCCAGATGGAGTTTTTAAGATCTTTGGATTATCGAATGATGCGGTTTAAGATCTTCTTGAAGGAGTTGAATTTCTTATACCATTTTAGATATAGATATTGGATATCTATATACCTAAGATATTTTGTATTCTTAATGGTTCCTTTTGGTTTTCGTGGAATACACTTAGGTTATTTCAACTGCGGGATCAATGCCTAGCGTTATTCTTAGATGATATCATCTACAAGAAAAAAACTTAAGAAAATGGAGAATTCAATGGTATGAGGTATTTTTCTGAAAATGGTTGAAGATCGGATCCTATGTTGGATATAGGATGGTCAGATAATCTTTTTGATTTTTATGATCGGATATAAAAGCAAAGAAGTTTCTTGGAGAGAAAACTGTTGGTATGGGACATCACTGATTTCAAAGGAGAATTCTTGTGCGAGAATGATCTGAGACTAGTGGTTAGTATTTATATTATTAGTAAAGATAACAGTTGAAACTATTGGTTAATCTTGTTTAGGGTATTTGGAGAGGTTATGAGAGATAGATTTGAATCCCTAAATGGTATCTCATAAATTTCAAATAAAAAAACCTCTACTTTTTAGAAATTTCTTAAATACGAGACAATTGGATTGAGATTCATATAATTCCTTCTAGTGTAGAACTAGGTTTTGTAGGACTATTAAAGTTATATGAATTTATGCTTCCATTTCAGTTTTGTGAATATAGCTCAGAATCAATTGATGTTTTTAACTGATTAAGTGAAATTTAGACTTCCTGAGTCCAAATGCTCATCTCTATTTGATAGTTGATTATTGAGAGTAATATTTCTATCACTCGGGATAAGATATTTTATGATTTCAAGAAAAAAGTCCAATTTGTAATAGTATTGGATACTCATTACTGACTTTTTTGAATCTTGATATCTTATATGTTGTCTCCTGGGAATTTTTTAATTGAAATTATAGAATTTCTTTTAAAAGAGGGAGAAGAAAATGATAGAATAAGACTTTCTTGGGATCAATCAGTTGCATTTTTTTTTTGTGGAATCCAGTATGTGTGCAATGGTGGAACTATCCAGTGGGAATAGAGAAAATCTCTAGTGATTATTTTGAACTAGAGGAGTTTTGGGGGTTTGGAGCTGTTAGATATTCATGAATATGAATAGTGATGGTAAAGATTAATTTAAGATTCTGCTGATTGGATAAGATGGAATAAATTTTTAATCTTAACCTTATGTCCAAAGATTTCTGTATAAGTCAGCCTAATATTAGTTTGTACACTAAGATATGAAGTAGGTTGATTGGATGAAGAAATTATGTTTGTAAAAGTATGATGGTTGGAAAACTTGTGATGTGGAATTATTCACTTCAGAGATTTCCTAGATATGTTATTTACTCATGAGAAATAGAGTTTTTTTTAGTAGTTGAGTTACAAGATTCTCAGTGAGATATGTGAGAGCCCAATGTAAAAGATTTTAAAGTGTTTGGATGTATATGCTATGTCCACATTCCTCTGGAAACAAGAAGGAAAGAATCTGCAACTTCCTTCAAAGGAATATTTGTAGGCTATAGTGAAAATAGCAAAGGATATAGGATATTTGATCCTATTTCCAGAAAAGTAAAAGCTAGCAAGGATGTCTTATTTGATGAATCTCAAAGTTACAAGTTGTCTCCAAATGCATCTAATCTCTTAGGTGATGAAGATCTTGCAATACCTGAGGAGGAGCCTCTTGAAAATGATCTTTTGGAAGATCAAAATCAAATTCCAAAGGAGCCGAGAAGATCCACAAGGAGCAAGGCCGAGCCTTCAAGGCTCACATACTTTGAGAAAGGGAAGCAAAGGGAAGACACAACTCCTTCTACCTCTTACTCTTTTCTAACCACAATGCTTGAAGAGCCATCATGTCATGAAGATGCAAGTAGATCACAAGTTTGGAGAGATGCAATGCAAGTAGAGTTTGATGCTTTGATAGACAATCAAACTTGGAATTTTGTACACCTTCCATATGGGAAGAAGCCACTTGCATGTAAGTGGATCTATAGATTAAAGTACAATCAAGATGGATCTATAAGTAAGTACAAAGCTAGTTTGGTTGCTAAGGGGTTTCTTCAAATTAAAGGCATAGATTATGAAGAAACATTTGCTCATGTAGCAAAGCTTGTAACTATTAGATTGATCATTTGTATTGCTACTTTATTCAAGTGGAATCTCTATCAAATGGATGTGACAAATGCTTTCTTGAATGGCTACTTGGAGGAGGAAATATACATGTTGCAACCCGAGGGCTTCATCAAGGATGGTGAGGAGGACAAGGTTTGCCACTTAAGGAAGAGCCTATATGGCTTGAAGCAAGCATCTAGAGCTTGGTACTCTAGGTTGCATGATTTTCTCTACTCTCTTGGCTTTGTGATTAGCTCTCATGAGCCTTCTTTGTACATCAAATGTAATGATGGAAAGATCATCATTTTAGTACTTTATGTTGATGATATCATATTGACAGGAAATGATGGTGAAGGCATAAGAAATGTTAGAGTTTCTTTGTCTAGTGAATTCAAGATGGTAGATCTAGGACTTCTTAAGTTCATACTTGGAATAGAAGTTACTAGAGGTAGTGATTTTACTTTTATAAGCCATCAAAGTATGCTACTTCCATTCTTGAAAGGTTTGGCATGAAAGATTGTAAGGAGATTGACACCTCTATGGAGCAAGTTTGTAAAGTTACTAATGATTGTGATGAAGCATGCTTTGAGGACATCACACTCTTTAGGAAGCTAATAGGCTCCTTAAACTATTCCACAATCACTAGACCAGATTTGAGTTATAGTGTAAGCAAGTTAAGTCAATATATGCAAGGTCCTTTGATGCATCATTGGAAAAGTGCCAAGAGAGTGCTTAGATATGTCTCTTCAACTAGATTTTTTGGCATTCTCTATCAAGGATCTAACTTTTGGATTTAGATTTTGCAGGAGACAGGATGGATAGAAGATCCACAAGTGCATTTGTCACTTTTCTTTGTGGAGGAGTGATATCTCGGCATTCCAAAAAGCAAGATACAATTTCTCCTTCCTCTTGTGAAGCCGAGTACAAGGCATTGACTTCGACAACCAAAGAACTCCTATGGCTAAGAAGACTTTTGGTGGAGCTTCAAGTGCTAAAGGCCAAGGAGGTCCCTTGCATCTATTGTGACAATCGAGCTTCTCAACAAATTACCAATCCGATCTTCCATACTAGAACAAAGCATATTGAGATAGCTCATCACTTTGTGAGGGAGAAGGTGCAATCCAAGGAGGTTCAACTTCATCATGTGCCATCATCCGAGTGCATAGCTGATATCTTAACCAAACCTTTGGCTAAAGATTCATTTTTCAAGCTAAGAGATGCTCTTGGAGCTGTAGATAGATGTACATTAGACTTGCCAAGTTAGAAATGAGGAGGAGTGTTAAGAATATCACTTCCAACTTGATGTACCTTGTAGATCTCAAGTTAATTATTTTTTATAGGATCTCACACGTGTGGAGTCTGTTCCCACGTGTGAAATAATGTACATAAGTCACTTTTATAAAGTTAGATTGATTTTAGCTTGATCTACACTAGTGTGAAATTGACCTTTGAGTAGAATCTTGAAAATGGTCAAATTGGTCAAACTTTATGTAAATAGATTGGACTTCCATGTGAATGAGTTAGTACTCACACATGTCAATATACCATTCACACGTGTGGATAAGCTTATAGAAGATAAGATAGGAACATTCCATTAGATCCTATTTTATTGGGAATATTCCTATAAATGTGGAAGACTAGCTTTTTGTCTTCTAGCCAAAGACAATAGTCAACTTTGGAAAATGAGCACATATGGCTCCCATTGGTGGATCTGGATGACTAGGCACTCTTCACACTTGTGAAGGCTTGCTGGACAGTACACAACTCATGGATGTACTGGATCTATAAAGGGATCAACCGAATCAATGAGAAGTTAATGTGAGATTGGCAAATTCTAGTCTTGCTTGTATTTTCCACATTTGTCTTGAGTTTTGATGATTGAAATGCATTTGTAAGCTTATGTACTTTACTCTCTATAAACAGGACATACTGGTACTGTCCTCCACACGTGTGAGGCCGCTCATCCATGTTTTTAATCATTTGATCCATTGCTCTTGCTTAAATCATAGTGTAAAGCATCTAGATCAAGATCTAATACCTAGAACTTGATAGATCTTTGGATTAAGCAATCAATAACTCTTAATGATTGATAAGTACAATCATAAATGTCCTTTTTCTCTGAAAATTGACATATTTCTCAGTTGAAGAATAGACTCGATTCATTAGTGATAGTATCCTTGAGAGTTCAATTGGATACCAGATCCTAATGATTTTAAGAATGGTAAATGAATTTTTGAGAATTCAGTTGAGTTGGTTGGACATACACTCCATTGTACCTTAAGGATTAAGTATGGAGTTAGATTCCAGTGAATTATGATTGATGAATCGTAAGAATTTAACTATTTTTCATTGACGAATCATAAATAGATACTTAGTTATTATGAGTGTATGATTTCTAATCTTTACTCCATTGAGTTCTATGGATCTCACAGGCATTTCTCATTAAGTAAATTGTTCTTTGCTTATGAGGAGATTTTGCTTACTTTAGTGGATTGTATTCCACTAACAGATGTAGTCTATAAGTGCTTGTGTACAAAGTTCAATCTATATCTCCAGATTTATAGGAGACAGATAAATCTATTAAGATACAGATAGTTGCTGATGTCTAGAAATGGTGCTAGAAATGGGGCTATTAACTCGTTAGAGTAACTGGAGTACTCTGGATCGAGTTATAATTGTTTGAGACTTGATGGATCTCCAAGAGATTTTAGATGACTGAAGTGTAATATTTTAGAATATATGGATATTCTAAGAATATTTGTACCAAGAAGCATTATTTTCTACAAGAAATTGAAATGGAATTTCTTCAGCTTTTGGATTTGATTTCTGAAATAAGTAAAATCACCCAATGGTCCATGTAATTAGGATTACACGAAGGTGGTGAACTTTTATTTTGGAGTAGATGAACCCATTTGGAAGGTTTATAGCTTAGGGTATCTTTGGAATTTGAGTTAGTATTTAGAGACAAGCAATTTAAGATTTGTTGCATCTCTAAGTACTTATTCAGATGGAAAAATCAGACTAAGAATAATGATTCATGGGAAAGACTTGAAAGCTTAAGGAATAGTTCAAGTTTTCTTTTCTTTTTTTTTCTTTTTTTTTTTTCGTTCCGAGGACAAAACCTGTTTAAGGGAGGAAGAATGTTATGGCCATATTCAGTTAAGAACATGGAATAGTCCTAATATGGTAGACCGGCCCTCTAGTGTTCGAGGCCTGTTGGTGACTAATGACCTTGAGAGGACCCAGACACTCTAATTGAGACATATGGAGTAGTGTATGTATGTGTGATTGATATAGGCAGGATGAATGCATGAAGAGCTATGACCTATTTGCATGGGGATTGCATGAGTTCATGCACATGATCCTACTCTCTATGTATTGAGGTAGTAATTATTCTGTCGATGACTTTGGTCTAGGTTACCAGTGGAGCTTTTCTCCTCTTGCTATCACATGGCATGGCTTGGGGGCTAGATCCAGGAGGATTCTCCAGGAGGGATCTAGGTTTGATTGGGTGGTTTTTCTCCATAGTCTCTCTTGTGTTTCTCTATTCTCATCTTCGGGGTCCCTAGTGGTCTTTACACCTGACCAATGGTGTACCTCAACGAAGGTTCTGTAGGTTCAACCCTTACCTAAGTGCATCCTTCTCCTAGGTACCTGCATTTAATGAAAATTTTCAAGGTTTCCCAACCTAATTTTGGTGCTCTGCATCTATCAATCAGGTCAACGAAGGTTCGTAATGAGTGCAGCATGCTCGGCAAAGGTTCCCAAAGTAGAATATCTTTGAACTCTCGTCTAGCTGTAAAACATGTACTTTATGTGCAAACCAACCTTCACCCACCAACTCAATATAGGTAGATATGAACTGGATGTACTAGTAGATCTGGCTACCAAAACTTGCGTAATCGGCTGCCATTCATTAAGGTATCAAATCTTCTACCATCCAGGTGTTCCAAAACAACTGTTCCGTACAACAATATTTCTTTCACTTTGTATGGTCCTTCATCTGTAAATTTCAATTTTTTTTTGATCAATTTTGTATACATCAAAGCTAGATCTCCTTCCTTCAGATCTTTCTTATGTAAATGGCGATCATGCCATGTCTTACGTCGAGCTTTTTCTACTGCTAGTGCATGAACTGCCATCAATCTGGTTTCACAAAGTTTATGCAAAGCCTCATGATGCAATTGTTAAGATTTAGCATCATCCAACCATTTCAGCACTACTATGCATAAAGATGGTACTAAAAATTCGATCGGCATAATGACATTTTGACCACAGACAAGTTGAAATGGGGTTTGGTTCGTACTAACTTTATAAGCTGTTCTGAATGTCCATAATGCTGCATGAAGTTTATATTCCCAATCTAAATGACTTGCTTCCACAGTCTTTGTCATAATATTGTAGTGAATCTTGTTGGAATATTCTACTTGTCCATTACCTCTCGGATAATATGGAGTACTAAATTGATGAATAACAGAAAAGTCCTCCAACAGACACTTGATCATTTCATTGACAAAATGTGTTTGATGATCACTCACGATCTCAACAGGATACCCAAATCGAACAATGATGTTTACACATAAAAAGTTAGTCGTAGTCTTTGTATCAGCAACATGGATTGCTCTTACTTTGACCCTCTTGGTCATATAATCTTTCACTATCTGGCTTGAGTACCTCTTGTCACAGGATGAATAGGACCAACATAATCAAGTCTTGAAGCTTCTACACAAGCCCAACATTAATGAAATTGTGGGTGCTTCCTAGATCTAGAAAAATGCCTGTCTTTCCATGTATTTTGTCTCTAACTTGAAACAATTGAAATATGTGTGCTAAAATTACAAGAACATGCACAATTTAAACCAATCTCAAGTTTACCTATGAGTAGCTCAGTACATAGCTCGTGGATGTACTTGATCTATAAAGGGATCAACCAAATCAATGACAAGTTGATGTGACATTGGCAAATTCTAGTCTTGGTTGTGTTTTCCACATTTGTCTTGAGTTTTTATGATTGGAATGCATTTGTAAGCTAATGTACTTTACTCTCTGTAAACAGGCCGTACTGGTACTATCCTCCACACGTGTGAGGCCGCCCATCCATGTTTTTGATCATTTGATCCATTGCTCTTGCTTAAATCATAGTGTAAAGCATCTAGATCAAGATCTAACACCTAGAACTTGATAGATCATTAGATTAAGCAATCAATAACTCTTAATGATTGATAAGCACAATCATATTTGTCCTTTTTCTCTGAAAATTGACAAGAGAGAGAGAGAGTGTGTGTGTGTGTTATGGCCATATTCGGTTTAAGGACCTGGAATAGTCCTAATATGGTAGACCGGCCCTCCAATATTCGAGATTATTGGTCACGTCTAGATTTAATTCCACATCGAGGCCTGTTGGTGACTAATGACCTTGAGAAGACCCAGACACTCTAATGGAGACATATGGAGTAGTGCATGTACATGTGACTGATATAGGCAGGAGGTATGCATGTAGAGTTGTAACCTATTTATAGTTGACCTGCATGGGGATTGCAGGGAGTCATGCACAGGATCCTACTCTCTATATATTGAGGTAGAGATTATCCCGTCGACAACTTTGGTCTAGGTTACTTGTGGAGCTCTTCTACTCTTGCTATCACATGGCATGTCTTGGGGGCTAGATCCAAGAGGTTTCTCTAGGAGGGATCTAGGATTGGTTGGGTGGTTTTGCTCCTATCCTCATCTTAGGGGTTTTCCCTAGTGGTCTTTACAGAGAGAGAGAGAGAGAGAGAGAGAGAGAGAGAGAGCTTCTACATTCTATTAATCCTAAACCTTTTGAAATCCTTTATTCATAAACCAACAAGGAATAACATAGCTGAAAAGTATACAGTACTCATAAAGCATCGTAAAGCAAAACCTAATTCAAGACATCCAGCTGGTACCTACCACCATCCCACCACACAAAACCGTGCAAGTTAGCACAGTGAGGAAGATAGGTGTCAACGCTGAATGTCAGTTGTTATCCATGTACAAAATAAGTTTACTTAACCTATCAGCATGCAATGTAAATAAAATTTCATAGTCCAATCTTCCTTTACTGAAAGTTGCTTATAGCGATAGGCCGGACCATATCATTACCGTATCAGGGCGAGTGCCATGCTGATCAGTATTTAAATAGTTTTTGGTCCTTATCTTTCAATTTAATAAATCATTATGCATTTGTAAATAAGCTATACAAAATATGTAGCAAATTGTAAACAAATAAGTAGCTTGGACCGGTACATGAAGTGTGGAGCAAATCCATGCCATACCGACACTCGTACCTGTCGTAGAACAAACAGATAACGTACGGTTCTTGCTTCTTGAGCATATCCATGCTTTCAAAGATTCCACAAGCTATCTTATCATTTTACTTATCTTAAACCTTAATCGTGTCTTAAAAATACAATATAACACAATACCTGTATGCATAAACGATGGAGTTCATAACCAATCATTCACACTAGGATTAGGGCAAATCCATGTTGTTCCAATCCTTATGAATGTAGAAGCTCTTGCACAACTCCATGTTCTTCTAAGATTTTTTTTAGGTTATCAATCCTAATATGCTAAGATAGTCATTACCATAATTGAGGGTTACAATAGTACCTACGATACACAATGATTCTACATGTTAAGACAACGCTTAATAGAGCAAAACCGGTGCTCTTCTAAAAAGTACAAATGTCATTAATAGTATCTTAAAATGCTGACGTATTTATTTGAAGTTTATTTTCCATTTATGTAGAAGCAATCAAGATATGTAAGAAGCACCAACCTGAATAGTAGACACGAGTGAATCTTGTGAAGAGGTCATGTTTGCTCGTGAATGTCTTAAGAAACGATTTATTCCGGATCTGAGTCTATATATAGCATTGAGTTATCACAAGCCCAAGAGAGGTGTTATTATTACAACCCAATTTCCTAAAATCATACTCACTTAAGCTTTGGCGATAGATTGCAAAGTATTACATTCATCTTGCATTGATTTGAAGATAAAGAGTGAAAGTTTTATGCACTTGTTGTCTATCAAAATGAAATGATAGGACTCTAACATCCAAAACGAGTCACAACTATGCTAAAAGAGACATAAATGATAGCATGTCTTATCAATATGCATTCATTTCTAAGAGCTCTTCATGACAAGATGACACATATTAGCAGAAGAATTGGTGGACAGTAGCGATGGACTCCATGATAAGTGTTCAACCAAATGTAATCATTATTATCATCAAAAAGGTGTGTTTCAAGATGGTTCACCACCATTTTCCACTTCCATATCAAAAGCATGAATGTGCTATGTTGTATGCTTACATAGCAATGTGTTCAACATATAAAGAGATATAGCATCGTCGCTGGCCAGCGATGGGTAGATTGCTATCATTTATAAAAACCAAAAGTATATTCCAATAATCCATAGTGATGGATCATCATTGCATCCAAAGCTCAACAGGTAGGGGAGCAAGAAAATTGATTGTGGGTAGGCTCCAAAACTTGTAAGAAGTGCGGGCGGACATGAATTCAATAGTACGTCCGGGGACCATAGGGACTTGACAAATTTAAGACTACAAAATTCAAAAGTGGGTTGATCACCAATGTCACAGATATCTTGAGAGAAAATTTCAAGTTGCGAAGCACTATAAAGACAAGAGGATGTGGAGATGGCGGTGAATCGAGTAAAGCAGGAGTGAGTACAATAGAAAGAAGGTCATTTTCTTTTTCAAGGTAGGAAAAATACTTTTCTGATATGCAAATTATAAAATCTCTCTTCTTCCTCATACTTATAAGCAAGCCTAACCAAGTCAGCAATAGAATTTTCAATAATATCCAAGGGTTTCAATCTTGCTTTTACCGTACTCCATGTAAATCTTAACCCAATGTAATGTATCCAAAAGGTCGATAATACATAAAACCTTATCTTTAGGTCCAGCAACGTTACAGATAGCATGATCTGTTTCAATGATAAAACCATGCAACATGACAACTCTTTTCATGCAACTTATCAAAGTTTGAATGAATAGATTAGGGGGAGGAAGGTGTTGGATTAGTCTCCTTCTTACTAATTGACTAATTGGTTTTAATCTTCATCCATTGTTTATCCAGTTCTACTGATTTTCCCGTGTTCTTTTATAGTCTACAGATTTACAAGTGTTTTTACACAGTCTGCAGAAATACATGGACATTGACTACAATGTCGCTTTTCATTTTATCTCACTTCGGCTTTTTCGCCTATCAGGAATCGCGTGTAAAATCACAGTGTCACATTTTTGCATTTTAGCGACACTGTCGCCTGTCAGAAATTATGAGTACATATGTAGAGTCGCATTTTTCACTTTTTCCAAAGTGTCTCAAATGTTAAGAAAATGACTCTAGCAAAGTGTAGCGCTACCCTAAATGGGATTTAAGGACACTGTCGTCTTTTTCGCAAAATCTCGACATTGTCGTCTTTTTTTGCCTATGGCAGTTTTACGTTTATTTTTGCGAAGTGACAGTTTTAGTTCATTTATGCAGACAGACTGTTTACGGCCAAGAATGTCACCGCTTATCAATAATCAATTCCTGAGAAGGAACTGGATGGATGCCAGCGGACATCAGCTAATTGGCGATTGCATTTGATGACCTAATTGCTTAGTATATATATCATTGTTCATATTCATACAGTTTCCAAGTTATGAACAAGAAGCATTTGAATAGTTAGCTCTCTCTCTCTCTCTCTCTCTCTCAAGCCTATGAGCTTGTACACTTCTGAGCATTCTAGCTCACTTCTTAGGGTTGTTTTAAAGATTGCTATTGTGCTACTGCTTATCAGCATTGCGCTTGATTCAGACTTTCATTTTAGCTACTCAAAGAAAGCATAGAGTACGTGGCTTCAATCCGCAACTTATTGTACTCATTTACTTCTGTTTCATTTTCATATCGAATCAATACCATTTTTATTGCGTTCAACTTCATCTCAGAATGTATGCGTTTTCTGTAGTTCTTCGCGACTAATTATTTGTCTAGCGATTTGTAAATAGTTCGCGACAAATTATTTGTCTGATAATTCAATGCATTATTGTCTGGCTACGTAATCACTGTAGTACTAATGATTTCAAAGTTAGTTACTATAAGATCAAACCTAATTTCTATAACTATTGTTTTTGTTTGAAATTGATAGGAGTAGCCATGCATTGAGAAAGAGGAAGATAGTTTATTCCACCACGCACGAAAATTTTTCTTTCTAGACACTCAATTTATTGTCATTCGTTTCTTTTCGAGTTCGACCTATCTTCTGCACAGCTCTTTCGATATGGTATCAAAGCTGTGATTTCTATCAGGGCCTAATACTATTTCGATATCAGAGTGAAAGCTCTAATACTTGATATCTTTTACGAATATCATACTCTTTAGTTCTTTTCAACCTTTGAGTATCTGAGAATTGATTTCCCATTGTTGGCATTACTGCATCTTAACATCATCGATACAATCAACAGACTAAGTTCCATATGGATTCTCAAAGTAAAGTTGGTCTTATCGCAGACAAGCTGAATGGATCCAATTATCATTTGTGAAAATTTAAGATGAAAACCTTGCCCAGCAAATTATGGGATGTTGTTACAGGTACAGAAGTAAAACCTGAAGACAATGACTCAAAGTGAAAATCGAAGGATGGTAAAGCTTTCGCGCTTATTATCCTCAATATATTACATACACAGATTGGACACATAGCTGAAGCTAAAATGTCAAGAGACGTTTGGAACATTCTGAACTCACTATATGACGTGAGGGATGTAACTACTAAGTTACATCTATGAAGAAAATTCTTCACATTCAAGATGTCTACTGGTGATTCTCTTCAGAGTCACATTAACCAGTTTAAGAATCTCTTGCAACAGATGGCCGTTGTCAGATCAGTCATAGATGATCAAGATGCAATTATGACATTGCTTTCAAGCTTGCCCTCTACATATGAGAACTGGGTGATGATCATATCGACACACTCAGATTTAACTCTTACTAGAGTTATCACTATGTTGCTGCAAGAAGACAATAGAAGAAGTCAAGACACTTTGTCTACTTCCTTCTCTCAGGCTCTATATGTCAACAAAGGCTCTAAGTGGCATAAGCAGAAAAGCTCCAAGAAGGCTGCAACAAATCAGAAACAATAGACTCAAAGTCAAGCACAATCATCAGATTCACAATCGAAGAAGAAGATGTTTTGCAAGTATTGCAAGTGCAAACCATGAGATCAAGGATTGTCGAATTCTCCAAGCGAAGAATGTAGCCAAGCAAACTGATCAACAAGCAAACACAGTTTCATCATCTCCCCAGGTCAAAGTGGACGAAGGCACATTCATGGTCAAAGATCAAAGCACATTTTTGGATGATTCATGGTTTCTAGATTCTAGAGCAACTCAGCATATGACCAATCAACGTGAGATCTTCAACTCTTACACTCCTTACAACACGAAGAAATTTGTTCATTTTGGTGACAATAGTACTCACACTATTGAAGGTGAAGGCACTATAAGATTGATGACACTATTTGCTACAAAAACCTATATTAACCTTGTTGGTATAGTACGACATATACCAATTTTTGGCACCGTTGTCGGGGATGGTTTAGGAAAGTTATAAGCAATTTGACAAATTTATCTCCATCTCTAGTGTATTTCAGATCGAGAATTCAGATTATAATAATATCGTAAGCTTAGAGAAGAATTTTTACGAAGACAAAGTGAGAATACTAGCCGAAGAAATCTAGACGAAATCACTGCCCAACTATTTGAACTCCTAATTAGCTTTGGTATGGAGGGTCCTGCTGCACGTTTCACTTCTATATAAAAAATTAAATACGATTATTTTAAAGGGACTTCTTTCGACGATGCAGGTAGCTATGTCTCAATTTGGGTCAATCGCTAATGCGAATAACGAAGGTATTGATGTAGACAAACTACGAATCTTCCCTGGTCTGCTAAGAAAGCAGACGCGCATCTGGTACAGTCAAGTTGGACTAGGCCATGTAGGAACCTAGTACCTATTGAAAGATGCATTTCTGAACCAGTTCAGAGAAATCGGTTACAAATCGAAAATTCTCGGACGTCTGAACAATGTTCAGAAGAAGAGTAAAGAATCCCTTCGCAAATATACACAAAAGGTTAAAAATCTCATAGGAAAACTAACCGATGTATATCCCGTTGATATGCAGATCGAATGGTTTTTGGCTGGTTAACCACCAAAGATTGATTGGTATTGTAGACAAGGGGACATGACCTCCTTAGCAGCAGTAATAGCTAGTGCCGAAAATTTTGAGACCTCGAAACTAGCACAAAAGCGACGATCAACTAAAAAATATCGAAAGTTGCAGACTGATTCTAGTGACAGCGAGGATGATTCAGATTCTAATTCAAGTACCAGTTCTTCAAGTTTGGAATCTGAAAGCAGTGATTCATCAAAATCAGAAGCTGAAAAAGGAGAGAGAAAGAATAAACGACGATCCAAATGAAAGGATGACACAAAAGTTGTTTAAGATAAGTCGTCAACTTCTAAAGTTGAAAAGCTTTCGAAGAGTAATATGGCTGACCTTAATAAAAAGTTTAATGACTCGAAAGTGCAGATCTCTGAAGTAGCTAATAAAAGACCGAAAGCGTCTTCTTCCAACTCAAGAATGTGGTGTACGAAATGTGAAACTTCAGGACACACTAAGGAAGACTACACTACTGTGAATGTCAAATATGTTGAAGATCCTGCCCACCCAAATATTAGTATGTAGCAACACCAGCTGCTGCAGACTCAAAAGCGAAAGCTTCGACTGATGCCGTTGTGCAGAGAATTGATGTTATTGAAGAAAAATTGGTGAAGACAGGAGATCAATCCTAGCCAAGTGACGTGGAGAAGATATTCAAAGTCACAACGAGAAGCAAAAGCTCATTGAAACCTAACCAGAAATCTTCGACGAATCGCAGAAAGTCCTCGAAGAAGAAATCTTCTAGCAAGACGACGAATAAATCTACGACTAAAGAAGATCTCAAAGATGACCCTGACTATGACCGCGATGCTGCGAAGCTATTTGCAAAAGGTATCTCAGCAGAGAAGAAAGAAACTATCAACGCTGAACTTCAGTCAGCTGTCGCAGAGAAGGTGATCACTTTCGAAGAAGGGGACGACGAAATCACGAAGACAAAATTGTCTAGTGTTGTTATTGATAAGCCAATATCGAATCGAAGACAAAAGACTATGACATCGTGACTGATATTGGATCACTTCATCCTTATATTACTTTTGAGCAGCTGTTGACAGATAACACTTATTACAAAAAGCAACTGAAAGGTATTTCTACACCAAAAAAGAAGAAAAAAGTTTCTTTGCCAGATGCTGGTGTTCAATCTATTGATTTAGGTGATCTTGGTGCACCAGAAATTGATATTACCATTGTGGGATGCCTGATTGAAAAAGTGCCAATTGACTCTGGTTCCAGCATGAATATAATAACAGAAGACGCAGCTCATGCTTTAGGGCTGACTGACATTCAACCGACACAGTGAAACATCAAGTTAGCTGATTCGACACGACGAAAACTTGTTGGAGAATTGAAGGATGTCACTGTTTGGGGCATAATCCAGGGTGAGTTCTAGGTCATGCCTTTCGGATCAACAGAGTTATACATAGGCTCTTCGGCTATTTATGCTCTAGAATATATGTGAATCAAAGAGTTTCAATTTTTGCAAAACGAAGACAATAAGCGACATTTTTGGAAGCGAAAGTCGCAGTTTCAACTGTACAAACCTCAAGCTATTGCGGATCTAGGCGAATTCGACAATGCCGGGTTGCTGATCAATGTAAATATGGCTTATCCAGAGTTATTCAGCCTTTATGTGGATTCGGAGCGAAATCTTGCAGATTATTTTGTAGAGATTCGACACAATCTGCAAGATAGAAGGACGTCATTTCGCTATAAGCAGTTCTGTACATATTCATTTTGGCAGTTTGGTACTTTTGCGGCAAAGACATTATTTTTCGTTCAAAATCTTTATGTTAAAGGCTCTTTTATTAGATTTTCAGCTCGTTACTGTAAAGAAGTCACTCTTCGAAGTGATTCAGACGAAGATACAAAGTTAACTCAGGACCTGTTCGATGGAACATTGCTCCCGGTCAAGTTAGAAGAATTCGGCAACTTACCAGTTGGCCGCTACACAAAATCAAAAGAAGACTTAATGTTGATCGAAGCTCAGCAAAACTTGGAGTTTGTTCAGAAATTATATGAAGAATTGAATTGTTCATAAAACATTCATTCATGTCTTTGTTGCGTTGATGTTTCTATGGGATGCTGAATTTTTGAAGTTTAAAGATGTTTTGAAGGTTGATTCCAGTTTTCATCAACAATTTAAAGTTCAACTCAAAACAACCTATTCAATTAAAGAAACAGCAAGAGACATATTCTCTAAGACGAAGAAATATCTAAAGGACAAAATATACGAAAAAATTATCTTTTCGCCTTAACGAAAATATGAAGAACAAAATGTTTCGCGAATAATCCTCAAAAAGAAGATGTTATGTTCACGAGGACGTTTCACATTTGAGGAAGGGGATATGTGATGCCACCTTATTGTTAAAAATTGAATATCAACATAAATATGGCATGATATACTCGAAATTGAAGATATGAGCTGGTTAAGTATAAATCATGAAGAGGCCTAAAGTCATTTTTCGGGAATATATCTCCTGAGTACTTGCCTTGTAACTAAGGGCAAGACCTTTAATAGGAAAGACATTGCCTTGGATAACCTTTACTAGGTCGTCCACACAAAACGGCTAGATACAAAAAGACATGTTAAACTAGAGTAACTTTAACTCTTAGTTAAGTATACCTTTCATGGTATAATTGAATGTATTTTCAGTCTAATTGTTAACTAGACCCTTTCGCAGGAGCGACGCACCTATTGTTTAAGAGGTGTGTTTGTTCGTCCCGTAGAACATATATTGATCTCACACTTCAGTCTCGAGCATCGAGAGAGAAGAGTTTATGCATATGTAAGAGATTGAAGAAGTGAATAGAGTTTTGTGAGTTATTCTCTCTTATCTCTGTTTTTCGCACTGTTGCATTACAGTCATTTGTTGTGTATCCGTAAAGCATGCTCTAAAGAATTGTCTTAAAACTATCTTATTCGTCTGTCGTGAATACTTTCTTTTCGGCACTCGAATAACGACTATCTTTGGTACAGTCTAGCACGATCATTGAATAAAGCTGTATGTATACATATGAGATGACAGTCCCTATCTGAGGAATTGAGTCTTTGTTTCCCTAATTGTCATTGACATAAGTTTCTAACGTGCTCTAAAACCATTCGTGTTCTTTAACCATTAATTTGGATTCTAGTTGTTGAGGACTTCTGTCTAAAAACAAATAGTTTGTGAATGTGATTAATTAATTGTCTGTACAATTGTGAATACATCAAACAATTCTCGACTCTCTGTTGACACCTTAATCAGCCAGAGTGTAGTACTATTGTACTACTTTGATAACATCTCATCTGTAGAACGCGTTTCATTCGATTCGATAGAGGCTAGATTGTTGTTCTGAAAATTATCAACACCACACACCCAAATATAAGTAATACTGGTTAATTTTTAATGTCTGTCGACAACTAGAATAATACTTGACACCACTTGTCATAAATTGTACCAAAAACATAACTTTCTAACACTGTCCTCTGTGGGAATGACACTATTTGCTACAAAAATCTATATTACCCTTGTTGGTATAGTACGACAACTCACTTCCACAAATTATTCCATTTGGAAAGTGAGAATGGAATCACTCCTAGTGATCCATGATCTCTTTGACATAGTTCTAGGAGTTGAGGAAGCTCCCCAAGAACAAACCAAATATAATAAGAGAGCAAGATTAGCTCTACATTGCATAAAGTTGAATGTATGCAATGACCTCTTGAAGGAGGTGTCTTCTTGTGCCTCATCCAAAGAGGCTTGGGATTCATTAAAGAGCATCTATGAATCCAATAATACTTCAAGAATCCTCATGCTAAGAAATCAAGTTTTCCAAAGCATGAAAGGAAGTGGAGAGAGTGGACAAGAGTATGTCAAGGGAACATTGAAGATGATGATGGATTTAACACATCCTTAATGGTTGCATCTACACCAACTTCAAGTCAAGACACATGGTGGATAGATAGTGGGGCTAGTTCCCACATGTCTTTTAACAAGCATTATTTTTCTACTCTTCTCTGTTGTAATAACTCTAAGAAGTCAATATACACTGCTAGTGATCAAGCATGCAAGATAGATGACATAGGATCTATTCCTCTTTGCTTAGGCACATCTAAAAGGATAGATCTAGATAATGTTTTGTATGTTCCTACCATTTCAAGAAACTTACTTAGTGTAGGACAATTAATGGACAATGGACTAGATGTACATTTCAAGAATGGATTTTGTCCCATCTTGAAAAATGATAAGTGCATAGCTAGTGGCATTAAGCAAGGAACACTTTTCAAGTTGGATGCTAATGTTGCAAATGAAAGTGTGAACTTGGCTAGGGAGGAGCTATCTCAAGTGGAGCTTTGGCATAAGAGATTAAGCCATCCTAATCTTCAGTCTATGGAGTCAATGGCAAGCAAGGAACTAGCTCTCGGCCTACCAAGAGCTTTCAAGAACTGTGGAAAGATGTGTGAGGCATGTGGCCTTGCAAAGTCACACAAATCTTCTTACAAGAGATCTTTATCAAGATCTCCCTCTCCCTTGGATCTCATACATTCTGATGTACATAGTTTTTCACATGCAAGTAATGGAGGTGCCTTGATGTATGTAGCTTTTATAGATGATTGTACTAGATTCACATGGATTGAGTTACTATCAAAGAAAAGTCTTGTTTATGAAGCTTTCATTAAGTTCAAGTCTCTAGTAGAGATCAACTTAGTACTTCCATCAAAGCACTGAGAAAAGATTTTAAGATCTTTGGATGTATTTGTTATGTCCACATCCCTTTGGATACAAGAAGGAAGTAAGATGCTACCTCCTTCAAAGGGATTTTTGTTGGCTATGGAGAAAATAACAAGGACTGTAGAATATATGATCCTGTGTCCAAGAAAGTAAAGGTAAGCAAGGATGTACTATCTGATGAGTCACAATTTACTAAGAGCTTGTCTAATGGATCGAACCCATTGTACATTGAAGATCTTGACAAACCCGAGGATGGAGACAAGGATCCGAGTCAAAGGGGGCCGAGAAGATCATCAAGAAGCAAGGCCGAGCCCTCAAGGCTCACCTATGTGGACAAGGGAAAGCAAAATGAAGACTCTACCTCTTACTCTTTCTTAGCTACGTTTCTTGAAGAACCATCATCTTTTGAAGAAGCATATAGATCTAAAGTTTAGAGAGATGCAATGCAAGTAGAGTATGATGCATTCGAAGAAAATCATACTTGGAATCTTGTAAATCTTCTAAGAGGGAAGAAACCACTTGCATGTAAGTGGATCTATAGAATAAAGTACAATCAAAATGGATATATTTGTAAGTACAAAGCTAGGCTTGTTGCTAAGATATTTCTTCAAATAAAAGGATTGGATTATGAAGAAACATTTGCACCTGTAGCTAAGCTTGTAACTATTAGATTAATCATTTGCATTGCTACTTTGTTCAATTGGGATCTCTACAAAATGGATGTGACAAATGCTTTCTTGAATGGCTTCTTAGAAGAGGAAATCTACATGATGCAAACCAAGGGCTGCATCAAGGTTGGTGAGGAGCAAAAAGTGTGCTACTTAAGGAAGAGCCTATATGGCTTGAAGCAAGCACCTAGAGATTGGTAATCTAGGTTGCATGATTTTCTCTATTCCCTTGGCTTTGTACTAAGTGCTTATGAACCTTCTTTATATTTCAAATGTAATGAAGGAATGATCATCATTTTGGTGCTTTATGTTGATGACATCATTATGACAGGAAATGATGATGAAGGCATAAGCAAAGTAAAAGTTGATTTATCTAGTGAGTTCAAGATGGTAGATCTAGGCTTCCTAAAGCTTATACTTGGTATAGAAGTGTCTAGAAGTTGCAATTGTACTTTAATAAGTCAATCTAAGTATGCTACTTCCATTCTTGAAAGATTTGGTATGAAAGATTGTAAAGGGATTGACACCCCTATGGAGCATGTTGTGAAAGCAACTAATGAAGGTGATGAAGCATCCTTTGAGGACATCACCCTCTTTAGGAAGCTTATAGGCTCTCTAATCTATTTAACTATCACTATACCTGACTTAAGTTTTTGTGTAAGCAAGTTGAGTCAAAATATGCAAGCTCCTTCAGTTCATCATTGGAAAAGTGCCCAGAGAGTACTTAGATATGTTTCTAGTACTAGATTTTTTGGCATACTTTATAAAGGATCTAACTTGCACTTGAGAGCCTACTCAATTCAGATTTTGCACCATGCTAGAACAAAGTATATTGAGATAGCTCACCACTTTGTGAGGGAGAAGGTACAATCCAAGGAGGTGCAACTACATCATGTACCATCATCCGAATGCATAGTTGATATCTTAACCAGGCCATTGTCCAAAGATCCATTTTTCAAGTTAAGATATGCTCTTGGAATTGTAGATAGATGTACATTAGATTTGCCAAGTTAGAAGTGAGAAGGAGTGTTGAAATTTGTCACTTCTCACTTGACATTGTTTATTGTAAATAATGATTAAACATTAGAACAATGTTGATGATCTAATTTCACACGTGTGGAGCCTGTTCCCACGTGTGAAAGGAAGTACTTTTCATACTTTTATATATCTAAATTGATTTTGTATCAATCTAGTTAGTGTGAACATGATATGACTAGTTTTTAGTCAAGTTGACTAGTCACCTAAAAATTAGCTTTTCCTTGCATGTGCATGAGTAAATGCTCCCACATGGCAAGTGGATGTTCACACATGTGTATAGAGTTCTAGAAGATAAGAGTTGACCATTATCCTTAGATCCTATTTTGTAGAGAATATTCCTATATTCTAGGAGACTAGCTTTTTGGATTTTGGCCATATTCTAGAAGGTCAACTTTGGACAGGGATCAAGGATGGATCAAATGGATAAATCTGAGTGATGTGGCACTCTTCACACGTGTGAAGACCTGCTGGACTATACCAGACTCGTGGATGTACTTGATCCATAAAAGGATCATCATTTTGCTAATAAGATTGATGAGACTTTTGCATTCTACACCTTTGTAAGATTTCTAGTCATTTGTCTTGTGATTTCTATGAATGATTGCTATCTAGAACAATTGTACTTGTTGTTTCAGGTGCAGGCCGTACTGTGGACAGTACTGCGCACGTGTGAGGCCGTTTTCACTAATTTATGATGTGTTGAACCATTGCTCTTGCTTAAATCCAAGTGTAGTGAATCTAGATCAAGATCTAATGTGTAGAACTTGATAGATCCATTGATTAAGCAACCAATAACTCTCTATGATTGTTAAGTACAATCATTATTTCCTAAAAACTGAAAATTTATCAAACCCTTCGATCAAATGTGGGGTATTTTGAGAAATTTTGAGGTTTAATCTAGATCCCAATGTGGTATCTCATTATTTACAGAATTAGAGGCCCTCAAATCTATTTCTCATTTTTTTATTTAATCCTTTACTTCTTGGTAATTTCTCGAATATAAGACATCAGACTAGTTTATATGAATTCTTTCCAGCATGAAGTTATTCTTCTAAAAGATTGTTATGTCATATAAATTACTACTTGTGTGAATAGACATGGAATTCAGATAAATTCTATGGTTTAAGTGTTTCAATTTTTGCTCCATTCCTTCTTGTCTCCTCCTGCAACAGCATGATTATGACTCTGGACAATAATCATCATCTGAGTGTGTGGAAATCATCATCACCCAATTTTCATATGAGGATGGCAAGTTGGACAATAAGGTCATTACAATGTCAGAGTCTTCAATCATTGAACCTATTGCTGCCATATGCTCTAACAGAGGCTTGACTTGATGAATGTGATTCTGAACATAATCACTTTCTAACATTCTGAGTGAGAAGAACTTTATCCTCAGATGCAGCTTTGAAGTGACATCTCTCACTTCATATAGTGTGTATTATATATCCCAAACCTCTTTCGAAGATTGGGCTTGTCTGATGTGGCCAATCTGTGTGTCGAAGATGTTAATGGTGATCAAGATGAAAGTCTTGCCATCCTTGAGCTCCCACTTGGAAATGTTTTGCTCATCGACACTAGGAAGTAGTTCGATGCCAACAACTATTTCCCAAAGCTCCTTGGCCATCAGTAGTACTCTCATCTTGAATTTCCATAAGTGGTAATTCGAACCATCAAGTTTGTCTACCATTACAGCAGACTATGATTGTGAATCCATTTGGAAATTCAGGATAAGTATATGCAGATAGTAGATTGTATGACTGGAAACAATTATAGTAGTGTCTATTCTTTATCAAAACAATCATTCTGATAATGTAAGCTCTAAATTGACTTCAGAAAAATCAGAGAGTAGTAACTACTGCTCTGATACCATGTTGGGATATCGTGTATGTATATCACTACTGCGCGAGTGATGCGCGCGTGAATGTCGCGACAAAGAGAAACAAACAAGGAATCCTTCGTGCATGCAACTATGTATATCGTATTCAGACCGACTTTGATAGTTCAAAGTTTGCCCTACTTGATCATAGATTATTGAACTAAACGATCTCTTCTGTCTAATCAAGCAACTGATAAGTTGCTGGATAAATACACATGGCTAACTAATTAAAACAATGTTTAATCTATACTTTACAATTAGAGTTAAGACACTGCGTGTTGTTGCTAGCCGCCTTTGGACAACATTTGATTCCGTTAGAGATTCTGTTCGATTCAATGTACTTGTTGATCTTTCGATAGTCGAATTACGACCGATTGTTCGAGGATGGCCGAATAATCAAATCTGGTTAGGTGGTCCAAAATGGTCAAACTATCGAGGATGGCCGAATAATCAAGGATGACCGAATAGTCGAAGGTGTCCGAACAATTGGGGAAACACTGTCACTGATTCTTTTGTATTTTTGTAGACTCTCAGAAAACAAGTGTATTTCTATAGAGTATGCGACTGTATTTACAACAAGTAATGAATGGATTGAGAGGGGATGTTCGCTCAGGAAACAACTTATCAAAATTTTTGGAGATATCTAAGCACGAATATCTATAAATAAACGATAAGAAGAAATCTATATCGACATAAATTAATTTTCACTAAATACTTGAAGTGAAAGATAAAGAAGCACTTGGGGGAACATGAAAAGGAACAAGGCCTTGCATAGATGGTTCTTTGAGTGCTTACATAAACCTTGTGAAGGATTATGGGCAAGGATTGCTTGATTATCTTAATTCAAGATTTTTTGACTTGTCATCAAGCTACCAAGCTCTTTAGTCCATGCCAATATGCAGAGGATATTGTCTATCATGGAGAAACAAATGCTACAAGGTGGCTTAAAAAGTTGCTTCAACACCTTCAATCGAGAACATGAATTAATTTGATTACTGCAACTATTTTTGATGGATTTGTTGATACTTTATATCTCAATTGTGAAGGCTTCTTTTTCAATGAAAGAGGCACGAACGATATTCAACACGACAAAGGAGTGGCAAGATAGCTTTTTAAGTATCATGAGACTTTGGCAAGCTATACTTGTGTTATTCTTGTTAGCACAATGCAATGTGAAAGAGGCTTCTAAATACAAAACATGACTAAACATGTAAGGTGGAATTGACCAGCTTTGAAAACTTTGGACTTTTTGAGAGGTTCTATAAATGGATTAAAGCCTATAGATGTTGAGTGGCAATGAGTATTTGAGATATAAAAAAATGGAAACAAGCGTTTAAGTAGCAGTAGCATTGTGAGTTGTGATTTATGAGGCATCTCTTTGATATGGGTGTTTTCTCACACATGAGGGGGCCAAATGTGATGCTAAGTCACACTTACCTCCCAACCCCTCCCCTCCTCATGGCCTCCATCTTTTCATCTTTCTTCATCTATATTTCACACATAAACGTGCATAGTGGACTTTCATTCTCTCTCCTCTATCCTATAGCAAGCTACATGATGTTTTTCCTCCTTAAAAATAAACTATCCAACCAAATTTGACATTTTAGATTCACAATGCATTTTCCTAAGAAGATGGCATTATGATGTTACTTATGAGTTATGAGCAACGCTTGTTGTTCATAAAAGTTCAATTTCATTGTTCTAAAACATAAAGAATATTAGTCATGAAGCATTCGAGTGCTATTATTTTCCTTTGAGTTCAAGAAAAAGAGTTCGGAATGCATCAGCAATGTGTGTGTGTGTGTGTGTGTGTATATATATATATATATATATATATATATATATATATATATATATATAGACATACACACACATATTTTGGAGAGGCTTAATGTTTTTTTTTTGCATAGACTTAATTTTCAATTACACCTATATGCAACCTTTGTTATAACCAACTAGCAACCATTCCTACAGTTGCCACCTCTTTCATAAGGATGAAAGAGGCATCACTAGGTGTTTTCTAATTTGAAAGTCAAATGCTTTACTGAATCTTCGTCGCACTAGAGCCATGTCATGTATCAAAACCATCACTAGGAAAAACATGACAAAGAGCCTCGACCCTTGACTTTCAGATTACAAGGATGTTAGTATGTTAGTAGCACTTTTTCTTTTCAACAAGAGAGTCTTAGATTTTTAGTTGGTGGGCTTTCAAAGATTCTCTAAAGAGTGGATTGTCTCTGTCCACTTAGTTAATACTTTGATTTTTTTTTGATGAAGTCATGAGTTTGATTGCAATCTCATTAAAATGAGCTGAATAGAAAATGTTTTTTAGTATTATCAACTAGTAGGATATGAGAGAATCAAACTTGGGTGACATTGCTTAACACATAATCAACTTTGGGTGAGCCAACGCAACCCCCAAGTACAACAAGAGAGAATCAAACGTGGGTAAGCCAAGCCAAGCCAACTTAAGCAAGGGAGAATCAAACTTGGCCAAGCCAACCCAACTTAAGCAAGAGAGAATCAAACTTGGGTAAGCCAACACAACTCAGAACTCGAGCAAAGCATTGGATAAAACTTAATAAAGAATCAAACTTGGGTGAGCCAATTTTTAACTAGGGGAGGAGGTGATCCATGCATGATGCGTGTAACACACTTGAAGTGAGGTGGGCATGGTGACCCATCCATCAAATATTATCTGCTTTGAAATTGAGAGCCTTGTTATCCCACAACGCACCACGTGCCAGGTATACAATCCTGCGATTTGTCGCATCGCCAGGCATCCAACTTCCAAGTTGCTCTTTCCAATACTCTACGGAGGCGTGCTTTCTGCCGTAGTAGCATACCCTCCTGTCTCTTCACCAGGGAATGGGTACACAGTGTGACTGACGTATAAACCGTGAGGGCACTCCTGAAAAGCTGAAAAGATTAGTCTCAGAGACAGACTAGACTAGACTAGACTGGTCACTGCTTAAACCGAACCTCTCTGCGAGCCGCCAGCCTGTACACTCAGCCTGCTAATTTGTAGCCTCCAGGGACCAACGGTCACGCAGCACGCGCTGTCTTTTTGTTTCTTAATCTTTTAGAAACATACGTTTTTTTTGTTTCTTTGCGGGGGTTCTTTTGATGGATATTTTAATCTAATTTTTTTTTAAAGAAAACAAGGGCGTATATACTTAAAACCAGTTTTGACATTTTTACAAAGACAATGAACCAGCCTCACAAATGTAATCTATGGGACAAATGTTTTTGTCAAATTCTTTTATGACAAATTCTTTTTACAGGCACCTTAGTACGTCGGAAGGTGCACCTAAGCAAAATTCACTGTTTTTTACCTGCACCTTTTGCCTGAAAGGTGTGTGTGCCCGAGAAGGCTCTATGCGCTCTCTTTTGTTTCTTAATTTTTTAAAAACATTAGTTTTTTTTGTTTCTGGGTGTTTTGATGAATATTTTAATCCAAAAAGAGTTCAAAGAAAACAAGGCCATCTATACATACAAAAAGAAATTAAGGTGATCCATACAACACGAATTGTTGCTTTATGCAATGCATTTAAATGGTTAAAAATCAAATAAACGTAATACTAACTGCTCAGGTTTTGTGTGTATTTTGGAATCACCTCCATCAATGGAATATGCATCCACCTTTTTCTCTCCTCTAGAATTTGCCATTTTGAGTGCACATGTTTTTTTTTTCCGAAATGTGCGTTCTCTCTCTCAAATGCTCATTCTCTCTTTGAAATGTGCGTTCTTTCTCGACCTTCTCACCTTGCATTACGTCGTGGAAGGTTCGTGGGCCTTTGGCCTTCCGTGCAGGTTGAGGCCTTGCCCTTAGCTCCCGCAATTGGGCAAGGCCCCTCCTTGAACGGAAGGCCCTCAGATAGGGCCTTCTGCCATACATAAAAATTGCGCGAGAAGTTGGCAATTAGTGTTAAAATGTTAAAATTTGTTCTTAAAAAAAACGACATTGTGTTTTTCACAACATAAGAGCTCTTGGCCATGGCCCTTCCACCTCAAGCTAATTGCCCTCAACGGATGTCTTGGGACCATACCCCCCAATTATTTTCATTAAATTTCTTAAGACAACTAGTTAAGATCCTTCATTTTAAAAATCGATAGATTTTTTTTGTATACATTATTAAGCAACCAATGGTTGTTATATAAAACATAAATACAGCTTGGCCAAGCCATTTACGAAGTTGAGTTCAATACATGTCACAACACAATGATTTAGGTTTCTTGCACCTTTCTGGTGGCAATGAGCGACGTCACCCATGCATCCCACTCTGATGCACTAAATTTTTCCTTCCATTAAAATTTATGATGGAAGTAGGACAAAAGGGCCTTGAACCTTCCCTCCAATGCCGAAGGAAACCAGCGAAATGGAATCGGCATAATCTCTCAAAAATTGATATCATAAACTTTTTGATACTAAATTTGAAAGCGATAAACTAAATTTATGACTAATAGTCTTCAAAAAAATCAAGAATTTTAAAAAAAATGCAGGTTTTTTGAAAAGGGATCAAAAAAGTTTTTCCCAAACCCATAGATGTCCCCTACTCACTAATTTAATGGATTGTTTTCCCTTGAATTTTTTAACTTAATTGACTAAAATACCTTATTTGAGAAAGACAAAGGTTTATTATTCTTGTAAAAAGGCCTAGCGGAGAGAAGTCGTATGAAGCCTCGGCCCGAACCGGCTGACCGTGGCTCGGACACCGAGCCTGAGCCACCGTCTCTCTTGGATTCTCAGATTTCGACGATAAAAAACGCAGATCGGGACGAGAGAGAGATCGAGAGAAGAGTTTCTCTTTTCTTCGAGCAGGCTCGATGCGATCGATCAATGAAGTGCCCTCATTGTCGATCCTCCAAAGAACTTATTAATCTGCACTTTCTGTTAGCCTGACATGATTTCATCTCCATCGATCCATAACTTTTGATCTCCTAATTTTGTAAAGCAAGCAAAAGTTTAGACACATTCACGGAAGGTTGTCATCTCGTTAGCCTATCTGTGGATTTTTGTCTCGGAGGTGGAGTTATTTTATGTGATTAGATTGCATCTTGTCCATGGCTAGATGCGGCTAAGTGTCACCCTTGCCATCCGTATTTTTCAGTGCTGGAAGTACGATTTGACATAACTTGAGCATTTTTTATTTGATGATGACACGGCCTCGAATTAGTCAAATGAATCAATCTTCTTTTATAGCACAGTGACACGTCTTCATCGCTTCCTGGTTACTCTAACTTACTCTTGCTTTGTAGCTGTCAGCTTTTTTATAAACTCTTTTCAGTTCTGAGTTGCAATTTGACATAAGCGACTGCTAGTTATTCTGCATCTGGATCTTGGAAGATCTTCTCTGCTTGTTCATCTCATTTTCTGAAGCTGCTGGCGATCAGCATCTCGTACAGTTTCTACTGTCGCGGCTTCCCATTTGAATTTAAAGCAGATTTTACCCTGGAAAGATTCAGGCCTACCCGCTTCCATCGCCATTGTTCAGAGATAACAACACGGAAGAAATTGTGCTCAGCGGCATCTGCTACGGATTCAAGAGTTTCTTCCGGGGTTTCTTTTTCTTTGTTATGGAAACGTTTTGTTTTCTCTTGCCGCTTAAAGATCTTCATTCACGATGTTACTACGCCCATCTACGCAGTCACCAGGTGAAATTACAAATGGACGGCGAACATTCGCCTTCAAATTACAGATAATTACTGCGACTGGTGTAGGTGGGCTGATTTAACCTTAACTAATACAAAGCTCTCTGACACAAACATGAATTTGAAAACAAACGTCCCCACTACCCGCATTGGAAAGTATGAATTGGGACGCATATTGGGGGAAGGCACCTTTGGAAAAGTAAGGTTAGGCAGGAATTTGGGAACAGGCCAGAATGTTGCAGTGAAAGTGCTCGATAAAGAGAAGATTCTTCAGCACAAGATGGTCGAGCAGGTCAGTAATATTTTTTCTGTCATTTTTGGTTTCCTTTTCGTACTTTGTAGGATTTTCTTTTCTCGAGATTTTTAGAGTTTCCTTTCCTTCCCTGGGAGGCACATGACGTGCGGGCAGACGTTTTCTCCTTTTGAAATGCTGGGTTTTTTTCCAGATCAAACGAGAAATTTCAACCATGAAGATGGTGAAACATCCAAATATCGTTCAACTGTACGAGGTAGGCTTCTAAGCAAGTTCGAGACACTCAATGCAAAGGTTATGTTGTAGATCATCCTTAAGATCTCCGCGAATCCATTCTACAAAAAATTAGTTGTTTTATTGTTTATCTTACAGTTTTTTTTTTATCATGGCTCTGCGAAGTCTACGAGCAAGTACGTCACATATCGACGTAGTGGTCATTTTTAATTTGAAGCTTGAATTGTCAAGTGCTGGATCTGTAAGTTTGCACACGTTCTCTGGATGCGATAATTTGCTAGATTTAGGACCAAAATCTAGGAAGGTGGATTCAGAAAGTGTCCCGCGAGATGTCTTTTAGCCATTTAATGTATAAAGTTCGTCAATGCTTGTGCTTAATCGATTGAGGCATGCACAATTCGCATTTCAGAACATGCTTAACTTGCCGTGTGACTGTAACAGGTTCTGGCTAGCAAGACAAAAATCTATATTGTGATCGAGTTTGTCACAGGTGGCGAACTGTTTGATAAGATTGTAAGAGCCAAACTTTTTATAGCACCCTTTTCATAGAATAGGTATACCACGTCCCTTTAGGCTAGATAGGAGACTACTGGTTGGTCGTATGCATGAAACTGTAGCCCGAAAGATATCTGTCAGAAAACCTTTTTGCGGTGATGCGCTTATGATGTACTGTTTATATGTGATCATTGATGCATGGTTTTAGGTCAAAAAGGGAAGATTGAGAGAAGATGAGGCACGGAAGTATTTTCAACAGCTTATAAATGCTGTTGATTTTTGCCACAGCAGAGGTGTCTACCATAGGGATTTGAAGGTCAGGGCACTCACCTGAAATCTGTGTTTATGCTGTTACATCATCTTCTACAAAATACATCATGATGTTTTTTTGATTAAATAGTGTCTTGTCTCTTATGCTCCTCTTCATTGAATAATCTGGCAGCCAGAAAACTTGCTTTTGGATGCTGAGGGAAATCTGAAGATTTCAGATTTTGGCTTGAGTGCTTTGCCACAACAACTTCGGGTACACTTTAGATGTGGACTGTATATAGATTTGGACACTCAATTGTACATATCCGATGTTTCTTTTTCTTTTTATGCCATGAGTTTCTTTGCACCCCTTCAAAGCAAGCGAAATTTTCACCCAGGGCATCTTACTTCTGGAACTGGAACACTGTTTTTGACAATAAAAATATTTCTGTTACTTGAGCACCTTGACGACTTTGCAGGAGGATGGCTTACTCCATACGACCTGTGGGACGCCTAACTATGTGGCCCCTGAGGTATGAATATAAAGCTGTTATGAGAGAGTTGTATGTCAGAAGCATTCTTATTGCAAAACTTTCTTTAATATTTTGTTGTGTTTTGATTTGAAGTGAACTTTTGTAGCTTTGGTTGGTTGTATGTTCTAAAGCCACCTTCAGCTCTATTTTATGCTTGTATACAGGTTATAAATAGCAGGGGTTATAGTGGTGCAACTGCCGATTTGTGGTCCTGTGGTGTGATCCTTTTTGTTCTTATGGCTGGTTATCTGCCATTTGATGAAACAAATTTGATGAATCTTTATAGGAAGGTGAGTAAGGAAGAAAACCTATTGGGGATGTCCCCTTGGTGCTTAGCTAGTATAGGCAACGTATCTCTTCTTGATTTATGTCGAGGATCTTAAATCCGTTTTTTTTCAAATAACCACTTTAACGTTTCTTAGTTCTCTGCTATTTTGTGCTTTTCAATGACGTTATCTGTTCAAGAGTACAAAGTATGATAAAGTAGGTGAACTGAAAAGTATACTACATGTTGTCCTTTTGATATCAGAATAAGTAAGTCTGTAGCAAACAAGGGTTACTGAGCCAATTTGTGAAAGCAGTTTTAGAGTCTTTAAAGTCTTTTGTAAAAAAATTTGATGCAAGAGGTAAGGAATGTAGAGAAAATTCTAGCTTTCTGGCAAATTAAACCAGAAAAAGAATCTGTGGGATTTCCAAACAATGTTTCTTTTGTGGTTTCTTTTGGATTGAATTTAGAAGAGTAGTTGAGTCACGAGTGTCATGCTGATTTATTTTAGAAAGCTTACAAATGGCAAAATTGTAGTCACAGTGATGCCAATAAGTTGTGCATGGTGTGGTATTAGGCCTCGATAGATTAAGATGCTCACCACGTATTTGGCTCTATTCTATCATCTGCTATTCAATGTTAATTCGTCCATATACTAATATAATAGCCCACAGAAGGTGTTGTAACAAGAGAGGTTGTGTGTTAGGATGCTTGAAAATTGTGGTGCTTTTTCTTTTTCATGGTTAGAAGTAGGGGTACATGATTGTTATCAATATCATGGTGAAGTCGTTGTATTGAATATATCTTTTGGAAATGCATAAATCATGTCAGTTCATCTCATACATTCAATGAACTCATGCGCATGTTTTCCATTAAATGCATATTTATAGAGTCGTATTGTCATGTTTGCTAAATAACAAGATTCGGTCCTTTTTTAGATATACAGAGCAGAATTCAAGTGTCCTTCCTGGTTCACATCGGGAGCTCGCAAGTTGATACTACGAATACTTCATCCTAATCCTAAATCTGTAAGTGTGCTCAATGACATTTGCCTATGCCATAATGTTGGACTTACTAGGTGAGACTAATTTCGTGCTTCTTTATCATGAGCTTTCTGACTAATTTCTAATAGTCAATGATATGCTGCTAATTTCACTAGTGTTTTAAATAGCAAAACAAAGAAATTGAATTGGAGCTCCAGTTTTTGGTTTTCATAGCAAAGAGTTGTAATGGAATGATAGGGAGAAGATACTATTGTAACTGTAAGAAGTAATCTGATATGAAAAATAACTGAAATGGCAATATTGGGGTATCTAAGTAAAATGGATAATGATGCTATGCTAAATAGATGTCAAGTTACTCCTTGATCTAAGCTACTTGTCTCTTAAACAATGAGCTACTAATAGTGTGGCCGTATAGCCTATTCTAAGTAATGAAGACCATGAGTCACGTGTAGGGCTGCACCTACCAGTAGAATCGGGCTGCCAATCATGTCCACATAAACAACAGTGTCTATAGATGTAATTAATAAATGGTCTCTCTTAAGGGCCAAACCATATAGTCTAAACTAAATGAGCAGTAACAACATGGTACGTGGGCCAAAGGTGCAAGAAGTTGCCAATATTATGCTTGTCATGCTCTCTCCTCAAAAAAGCTCTCCTCCTTGGTCTCAATGTAAGGAGAATGTTGCAGCCGCAGCAAAAAGAGAGTACCAAGACATGCATATATTGAAGAAATTGCTGCTGAACCATAAGTAGCAACTCAAGCTATATGAATGCTTCTTGGAGTATAATGCTTCTTGGTAAGCTATATGAATGACCCAAGAAAACCTGAAAGGCATCAATATGTACCAAATGATTGTAATATACCATATTAAGTTTTAACACAGTTTTACTAGAAAGGATTTTAGGGAGTTAGGGCCAAAAAATGCAAACAGAATGTTCTTGAACCCTGAATACAGCTGCAAATGCCATATTCAGCCATTTATTTTTGGGCCTTTTGAAAGGTGTGCCTTCGAAAAAAAAGCAAAAAATTTCAAATTTTTAGGCTGTATTCAGCAGTTTTTGGACATTAAAAGCTCTAAGTTTGCAGTTGAAAATTTGTTCATGTCAAAAGCTGACTATGCTGATGATGTGGCATGATGACTTGGCATATTCATCCGTATGTGTATTCAAAATTGGCGTATGAGTTGCTGTTATTGGGGTGCCATATTGAAAACGTTTTCATGTTCTGATAGCTATGCATAATAATGCTGTTGCATACACATAAAGACATTTTGATCAACCAAGAATGCCAAAATATGAAGCACTAGATGAATACATGTGATGCGATAAGGACTTGACTGTTGCAGATAATGAAAAAAAATGCTAGCTGTATAATGCAAGAGTGCAATTTGAATGCAATAGGAGATGAGTTATTGAACACAATACTCATAAAACCTCAAGTCAATTATATACACTAGGAATATTGGAGAACAATCGTAATAAATAACTCATGAGCAGCGAAAAAATTCCAAGCTATCCACAGAGACCATGAGTATTAACAATGACTAATTAGAGCATGCAGATCTCGTTGTACAGTCCATGAATTTCAAACGATGTCAGCGATATGACTTCTAGGAAGAAATACATGTGAATCACAGCTTGTGATGCATAAACAACAAAAAGCAGAGCGATAGATAGGAAAAGATTTCAATATGACAAAGTTTAACATGAAGTACCCTTGTTAGAATTGCAGAGTGCTCTGTAACAAGCTGGATCTTGAGTTAGTGGACACCACTTAAGAGAACTGCTAGGTAGAGTCTTTGTAACAATGTTGATAGAAGAAGTGGTTGTAGCGTTGCCAAAAGAACCATCGTAGGAGTACAGAGGGATGAGAAACCGTTAATAAGAGACATTAACAAATACTGATAGACTTGAAATAAGGAACGTAGATGTGTAGGAGTAACAGAAGGAAGGCAGCAAACAAACTCGTTTTTTTTCTTGAATTTATAAGAAAAGAAACATAAAGCATTGTCCTTTATTCCAAACATACAAGGTGTGTCAAGGATAAAAGCATGAAGGAACAATTGGAAACTAAACGATGGAATCTGGATCGGATCTACATGAGATTGTGGAGAAACAAAATGGCGAAGTATGAGATACGGCACCTTTAAGTGAACTAGAACTGGATATTGCAGATTCAAGTGATTGTAAAATTGAGACTGGAGTTGACTTTAATATGTATCTATGTGTCCCACCAGCAGACCCCTTTCAATCATAGACCAATGCCTGTGCTGCTGTTTCATCTCCAAACCTGTCCAATCTCTCAATTATAATAGGTCTTTCTCTTATTTGCAAAAAGCTCTTTTAATGGCTGGAATTTGAAGCTTGTGATTAGCTATAGTTAGACTCTGAATGGAGTTAGACCTGAAGGATAGTTAGAGGACGACTAGTGTGGACATGCTAGTGGGAGTCTGTGAAACTAAATGTTTAAGGTAGGTACTTGGGTTGTGGCTATAGAAGAGTGTGCTTGGCATCGAAAGGCCATAGTTTTCAGCCAAAGTTCAGGCGTGCTGAATGATGGAGCATTCACTTACCTAGCATAATATTAGCAATGTTTCACTTCAGAATGGATGATTTAAAGCACCTAGTCTATTACGAACATATTCATGAAACATTTGACAAAGAAAAAAATTGATTTGGTTTTCAAAAGGTCGATTCAGAATTGGTTTGCATTGGAAAATCAGCCGAGATTCTGATTCTACCGGAAACATAACTAGTGCCTAGATAGTTGAAACCAGGCAATCTCTTCAATGGGTTATGAATTCACAGTGGCATGGGACACCTGCAATATTTGGTGCAGATTCCTAGGCCTCTGGGGTTAACATGAATTGACTCTGCAGTTCTGGTGTGAGTTCAATGTCTAGTCTCTTAATCTATGCCACTCAAGGATGAATGTCAGATTAGTTTCTTGTGAGCTTTCAAAGATTCTCTCTCTCTCTCTCTCTCTCTCTCTCTCTCTCTCTCTCTCTCTCTCTCTCATCTGGAAGATACCGTTTCATACCTGCTTGCCTTTGTCACCACATCCTGAAACCTTCTCTATCCTTTAATTGCAAGTCTTTATTTCTTTCCTGCAAATCTTTGCTCTCAATTGCAAGTCTATGACTGTCATCCTCAAGCCTTTCTTCTCATCAGCTGCTGAACTGTATTAAAAAAAATACACAAGAGGCAAGGTGGAAATAGGAGTTCAGGCCTTCAGGGATGCAATCAAAACTTAACATTGTTACTGTGAAGAAAACTAGATCCAGAAAATGATCTGTAGGGTTTTCCCCCAAATCTCACGATTTTAGCATCTCAGAAAAACGGAGATCAAAAGAATTTAGAAAGTTGATCCTTCAAGGATAAAGAGGTGTTTTGATTTCAATCACTGGAAAAACCATTACAGCAGAACACAAGCAGAGACAAGTTACTGCAAATGTACATAGTAAAATGATATAAGATAGTACTGGAGTATTTGACTTGAATGTAATGGGAAAACCATGCTAAATAGATCTCAAACTAGTTGATCTAGCCACAAGTCTCCAAATAATTTGCCATTAACAATGAGGCGTTATGGCTAGTAAGCTGTTAAAGGGCCTATGAGTTAGGGCTAAGACCTGTTGACAGGGGCTCAGTACTGTCCATAAAACTTATAATGTCGATGATAAACGTAGCTGTCCAATGGAGGGGGTTCCAAGATCCCAACCCTATGGTCTCAATTTTGTAATAACAAACCAATATTATGCCTGTAATTATAATATATGGAATTATATATCTGTTTCTAGTGACATATCTCAAGTCTGATTCTTCAAATTATCTTTGATCTGTGCAAATAGTAACTTAGTTGCTTTAAGGTATTAATTTCTCGCTTTAGAAATGATTGATGTAGATTCTGTATACGGATCAGCTTGACAGTTTGTATAGAATGATAGGCATACCTTTCAACAAAATGCTGGTTGAACATCATCAGTAGTCATATCCTCTGCATTTCAATTAGTTCTTTTGGTTGGTCTAAGTTCCCTCTATTTTATTGGCAGCGCATCACAATCTCCAAAATCCTGGAAATTGAATGGTTTAGGAAGGGTTATAAACCTGCAAAGTTTGTTGAGGAAGATAGCAAAAATATCAAAGATGTGGAAGACGTTTTCAGTGAATCAGAAGTAAGTGGACTAAACTGATTAGACACAAGAGATGGTTCCTAAATTTTAGCTGCCAGTTGACAAATTACCTGTAGCTGTGTTTTGGAAGTTAAGTTGATTGAGAAATATATGCCAATCTTAAATAGTTAATTGCCAATCTTCATTTCGAATCTTATCATGCTTCATTCTATTGGATTTTGGCAGGAGCACCTCATAACTGAGAAGAGAGAATGCAAGCCTGTCGTTATGAATGCATTTGAGATCATTTCGATGTCTCCAGGACTTGACCTTTCTGGTTTATTCCAAAAACAGCAGGTACAGATCATAATTGTTTCTGCTCTCTAACATGTGCATTTCATTTCAGTAGTGCTATTATGGTTGTAATTCTTACTTCTGGCGAATGCTCAAAGTTAAGCATACTAATGGTAAGGTTACAGTCTTTGTCTTTTATCCCAACGCTAATTTGAGGCTCGTTTGCTAGCATTTCTGAAGGCATGTTCAGATGGTAAATTGAGCTCAAACGTTGGATGCTTCTCAGATTAAAGACACTAATTTTTGGGTGGAGACCTCAGATGATAAAATATTCTGAACAGAATGACATAGATTTGACTTCTGTTGACCTGTAATTTTACAATTGATTTCCCTATTTTCCTGGTTTGCCATGTTATCTCACTTATCTGGAGCATCATCAGCTGCTTATAAAGCTTAAATTTTATGTTTACGTTTGGACCCGGATGAATATATGACCAGTTTTTAGCTGCAGGGTGTAGTTTGATCTGTTTAACAAAAGAAAATCTCTGACTTTTGACAAAGGATAGCATAGTTCTTGTTACTGTGGTGGAATCAAGCACTGGCTTTTCATGCCAAAAATAATCAGTTTTCACGTTTTTGACTACTATTGACAAACTGCACATCAAAACTGTATGTTGTCAGCCACCGTTGTATTAAGTTAGTTAATCATCTCACATAGCCCAACTTATTCTGAGCTTACTTAAAAATGAATTCTTGGTTTTTGGAAATGTGTCAAGCTTGTTATCATTCTTTTCTTTATATTTTTTTGCATATTGAGTTTGTTAGCATAAAATACAGGAACCAGTGAAGCAGGAAACCAGATTTACATCCATACGTCCTGCAAAAGAAATCATCAGCAAGATCGAAGAAATAGTGAAGCGTCTTGGTTTCCATGTGCACAAAAAGAACTACAAGGTAGCTGCTATTGCGTAACTCTTTGTTTTGTTATGATTGTTGATCTTGATTTGCATCATAAATACAACAAATATTGGTGATATCTATTTCCGTACCTTTAATTTAAGGTGAGATCTAGTTGGAAGTTGAGTTTTCTCACAAAAGGATTCATGCCTGTGAACTTTTAAGGTTTGTTGGCTTATTGAATCTGTATTTTTGAATTTGCAAGATTGCTGTTATAAATTGGATTAAATTCTATGGGTTTCATCAGGTCAGGGTTAGGCCAGAGCATGGACCAAGACGACACTTCGAACTTGGTGCAGCATTATGAGTTCATAAAAGCAATAGCCTTTTGGGTCTTACTAAATCTTTCTCAACTTTTATAAGCATGATGAACAATGCTCTAAGGCCATACCGTGGAAAACTGGTGGTAGTCTGGAAAGAATTCTCATCTATGGTAAGACTAAGGGAGAATGCTTAAACCATATGAGCAGGATGTTTCAGTTACATATGCAGCAAAATCAAAGTGTGGAAAGGAAGTTGCATATTTGGGACATCATCACCCAAAAAAAAAAATGGAATGATCAAGTCCAACTGCAGTGTCATAACTTTGGATTTTCCATAGTGTATTGAGCTATTACTGCAGATACATCAGAAGAATTTACCTGCTTTCATTAATAAATGATGGGAAAACCCATGAACATACAAGAAGATATATCAAGGGTTATGCTAAGATTGTTGTTCGATTTTAGAAAACAACAAAAATGAAAGGGAAAGACCTTTTCATGGAAAGAATAACAGGCTGATCATAGGAGTTTTAATTACTTTGAACCATTCTGCTCCATTGCTCAGCATGGTGCGTCCAAATCAACCATTTGTTGTGGAAATAAGTGCTTGTGACTCTGCAATAGAAGCATTGTTAACATAGAATGGGAAGCTAAAATTGCCTTGGAGAGCAAATAGTTTGGACCCTTTCATGGCACATGCAAATCAACCATTTGTAGTTAGTAAGCATTATTAACTTAAGATGGAAAGCCAATTGTGTTGGAGAGCAAGACGTTGGACCCTCCTAAGTGGAGGTATATACTATAGTGCTTATGAGAAGGGGCTAACTTTTAATTTTTCATGATGTCAAGACCTTGATAGCACCACTTGTATACTGTGAAATTTAGGATTTTGATTGGCCACAATGTATAACCAAAATTGAGATATTTGACAACCATCTCAAGCTTCGGTGGCGGAAAGCTTGTTGGGTTGAGTTGATGATGAATTGATATGAGCGTATGATATTGGAAAAGCAAGTTCTATGTGGTTGCTCATGCCCTTAGCCAGATGTCTTCGGTTAATGACTTGAGTTGAACTCAATTTTGTAGTAAACTTTGTAAAGTTTTTGAGAGGTGGAAATGTTAGCATGATGCTTATTTCTGAGAGATTTGGAAAGGAGCCGACAGGTCCCCAATGCTAAACATGTTGATGACGAGGGCAAAGTTCTCATAGCTACACTTGTTGTTGAGGGTAAAATTCCCCAAAGTACTTATGGTGTTGAAGGAAAAATTGCAACACTATGCTTGTTGTTGACGATGAAGCATCCAAAAATAGTTATTGACGATGACGTATTCAGAATTATATTGGAAGATGTTTAAGGATATAGGGGTTCCCTCAATGCCTAAGAGTGCATCCATTATTTAGGAAAAAGCACCTAAAAGGATATGTTGTTGAAGGGGAGGCATCAAGAAGTACCATTGATGTTGAGGATGAGGTATCCAAAGATATGCATGTAAGGGGTGTTGAGATTACAACTTTAGTTGAGGATCTCAAATGATGAAAGTGGTAAAAGTACGACATCAAGGATGGTAGAGTTGATAATACTAGTTGCCAAACTCATCATGAGTGTATATAGCCCAAGTTCTAGACATTTGGGAACTCAAAAGACTTGAACAGTTTTAAGAAGATGGTTTTTCTGGCCTTGAAAAAGGATGCTCAAGAATATGTGATTACATGCTGGAAATGTCAAGTGAATAAACTAAAGCTCATGAAAGCAGGTGGCATGTTGCATCTCTTAGAGATCCATTTGGAAAAAGATAGAGCACCTCTATGGCTAGTGCTATCTAACTTGCCAAGTAGACAAAGGGAGCATGACTTTGTAAATGGGCAGTTGTGCACTAAATTATCATAATTGGTCTATTTCCTTCCAATTAGAAAAAATGTGACAACTTCCAGTTAGTTAGGGTTTCATTGGGAGGATATTTTCCAGATATATTGGGTTAACAACTAGTATCGTCAATGACCTGGACAACCAAGTTTGATAATAACTTTTGAAGGGCTGATGGGAAACAATGTACAGCGGAAAAACGTAAACGTGGAGCAACATTTCAAAACCAAACAATGGAATGTGTATTAGTTGTAGATGTGGTGACTGCGGAGGTATAGGAACAACAATGATGGACAAACAGAAAGGTGAAGTAGGAGTTTTAGCATGTGTAAATGGAGCAAAATATGGATATTGGAGATGGAATAAATTGTTATAATGTCTGGATCTACTTGTGTCTCATCCGTAAATACTTGTGAATAATCTGTAGATGCAAATTCCTTTCTCTTATTGGTTGAAAGCTTTGACTCTTCTTTAGATGCATGTGTCAATGCCTCGTCTGAGATCTCTAAATCTATCTTGTCTTTTTTCTACATAATTCCATCTCATATGCAAGACTATTATCTACAAGTCTTCGTCTCTTATGTACAGATCTCCTCTTATCTGCATTTCTGTCTCTCAACTGCAAGTCTCTAGTGGACTCTCATCCTCAAGCCTTTGTCTCTTATCAACAAGTCTCTAGAGGACTCTCATCCTCGAGCCTTTGTCTCTCATCAACAATTACCTCGTGTGTGCAGGCCAACAAACTATGTGCCAACCTCTCATTAGATTCATGTTTCATGTACTGACGCTTTCTGATAGTGAAAGAAGAAAACGACAAGCTTGAAACTGGAAAGCCAGTGGTAACATCATATCATGGATAATGAATGCCTAAAATGTGAAGGAAATGAATTGCAGAAAACCTTAAAAAGTGGATCTTCAATTGTCAATAACAATGAAGTAAAGCTAGAAGCAAGACGATAACAAGACAATCATGATAGCATATCAATAGAAAGCTAGACACATGGAGATCACCATAGAATCACATTAGTAATGAAAGAAAGAGTACAAGATATAAACATGAGCATTGATTCATGTGGATAGGGCACATGAGACCTAGCAATGGAGATCCCTATGACTCACATTCACAAGGAAGCTAGAAGTTCTCACTTGCAAATGAGCCAAAAGATTCACAAAATGATGTCTCTTGCCTAGTAATAGACAATGCTCTTACTTAACTTAACTTAACTATCTTGAGGAATAGTTAGCCCTTGTTAAGTATTATTCAAACTACATTGGGCCCTTATTGGCCTATTATCCTTATTAGTTACTTTGAAGGGCCGAAAGAGAGAACCGCCTTGTTCTTAAGGCTAATAGCTCCTTTTGGGCCTACAAAGCTTACAATGGATATTATATTGCCTTAAAAAGCACTGATGTATTAAAAGTACATGACACTCCCCCTACTTAAACATTTTTGTCCTAAAATATTAAGACGCTTGTCTGATCAGCTTGATCGCCCTGGTAAAGTAGTCATGATTGAGGATGTGTCGTCCAAAAATGTGTTTACAGATCCAACGCTGTCGAATTGAATCCATTTTGCTAGCTTCAGACTGTAATCCTTGTTTCCATGAAAGAAAAATGATGGTCGAAGAAGAGATGGATGAAACACCATATTGCTTTTTGACAACCAAATCGCAATATCCTCTTTTGTCTGCTTCTTCGGCATCATGACAAATTGGATGATCTATCCAATTCCTTTAGGATCGTACTTTGTCATTGCATCCGGCTGTGCTGGCCTGAAGATTTTGTCATGTTGTTTGGTAGTCACTTTGTTGTTCAATCCAAATGCTTCGATGATAATCATGAGCATTGCATTTGAATTGTTAAGATTTCACATGAAGGAAATATTGGCATAATCAAATTTCAATATAGGAACCAATATGTTTGGATGGATCATCTCTGGAAATAACAATTGATATTCTGAATGGACATTCATTTCCAAGAATATTGAGTGAATGAGATGCTTGCAAAGAGTGATGATATCTCTTTCACTCAAAGTCTCCACGAAAAATCTTTCGTAGATCAGATCATCATGTTCAAAAATATTGATATTTCCAATATTTTGAACCACAAACTGGAAACTTTGATATAATGGACCTTGGATTGTTTGTCCCATCTCATAGCTAGGACAATTTCTAGCTTGTATATTACAAGTTTCATCACATTCCATTGTACACTCTATACTGAATGTGAAACATTCATATAGAGCAATTTTATCCTTGTATATTACTTCTATCCTACAAGAAGCCTTAGACAAGTCTTCTGGTTGAACGTGATGCAACAATTCTTGTGATCTCAAGAAAGATGAGGTCCTTGAGTGATTTGCCTCATTGACAACTTCATTGTCTGAACTGGCCTTTGTGCTGCTCAATTGAAAATCAATATTGAAAACAAAAATATTGTCCTCATAATCCCCCACATCGTGCTCGTTGTCCTCAGTTGATTTTCGGTGTCCTTGCATTGACATTGTGCTCACATTTGGAATTGTCTTACTTGGTTCATATCAAAAATTACATTTATGTTGTTGATCTTGCGTACACTCCATAGCACTGCATAAATGTTGATTGGCCATTTCTTGTGAATTCAATGGAAAATCAAAAACTGATGACGAAGTCGGCTGGTCTACAAGCTTTCCCATTGTTGATAGTTGTACTTCTTCATCATGTTGCACTTCCACTTTATTCGCTGATGATGTTGATGAAGAATTATCTTTATCATCGTTTCGTACTTCCAATTCATCCTCTAATGATGTTGATGATGATTCACCACAATCATTTCGCCTATCTTTTTTCTGAATTCTTGGATTAACAGTTTTTCCCACTTGAACCTTAGGCGTTTTGTCTTGATCCCTCAGCTTTTGTAACTGTCCCATCACTTTGTTGAAAGCTAATGTCCTGTGTATGTCCAAAGTGTATATTAGTGGTGTTGAATATTTTGTAGCAGCTCCACGTTGATCCTTGTTTAGTTCATATTCTATGGTGTGAGCATGAGATCTTATGTCAGATAGTGACATCATCCAAGTTTCATGATGTATATCCCTAGATAAACAAGCTCTTATCTCAGGCTTTAAGCCTAAAACAAAGTGCATTGTATTAAATTCCTCCACCGAATAACCATATCTGTCCATTATCTGATGGAAGTCATTGAAAGAGATCTCCACGGTAGACTTCTGTTGGGTAGAATGGCCATTTATTATTGGTAACATGAGGGGTTCTTCACATTGTATCCAATATCGCCACCAAATATATGCAGATCCATCAAGGTATGTTCTTGCAAATTGGATCTTGTCATGGTCACTGCTTGGATGTGATTGAAAATACCTGTGAAAGTTTTCCAACCATACTCTCACATCCATATGAGCAATTCTACCATCAAACTTGTGAAAGATATATTGTCTCTGCACCATCGTTGTTTCCACCATAGCCTGGGAAGATTGGTCCATGTAAGGATACTGGTAATGATGACGTTCTAATTGACGTGAATTCATCTGTTCATTGTCACTGTCACTACTATAAACACCACCACTTGGGTTATGTTGACTGATCTGGTAAACTTGTCGATCATCATATTCATCAAAATGTGTTTTATTATGTTCCAGATAGTCTCCATATGACACTTGTTCGCACTGATTGGATTCCCTGCAATGATTGCATTCGTCATTGCTGTACTCATCATACTGATCTACAAACTCATAGTTAGATTGATCTTCGTATTCAGAGTCACCGTCATCTATACACTCAAAATCAGAATCCACATCCATCTTGACAATTGAAGGGCTGGTAAGTTACTGTATAGTAAGCTGAAGTTTATGTGCAATGGACTTTGATAAATAGCTGAAATGCTCTTATTCAAACTACATTGGGCCCTTATTGGCCTATTATCCTTATTAGTTACTTTGAAGGGCCTAAAGAGGGAACCGCCTTGTTCTTAAGGCTAATAGCTCCTTTTGGGCCTACAAAGCTTACAATGGATATTATATTGCCTTAAAAAGCACTGATGTACTAAAAGTACATGACATCAATAACTTCTTCTTCTAAAAATCTGATTCATGATTTGTCAAGTGCATTAGCTGCGTCCTATTGTAGGATAAACAATGATTTTCTCATCTGCTAGAGTGCATAGAAGAAGATGACAAAATAAAGTTTCTGAAAATAAAAAATCTGTTTTCACACTTCGATGCCAATTCTGTTTTCATTTCTTACAAGTTCAGTATCTGTTCAGGAGAAAGCAAGGTCTAGCTTGCGTGACACATTGTAAGGGTCAACAACATAATAAAGTTATAGAGTGGTATCTTTTCTCAAGGAAGTTCTCGATTGCAACCTTGCATCTGAGATATGACGAAAGAATGGAATAGCATAATCAAACTTGCATGTTAGAAGCAGTGCCTAGGGGCTAAAGCACGTAAACAATCAATCAAGTGACATTCTCTTATGTGCCAGTTCTTGTTTTACCTTGCAGATGAAGTTGCTAGGAAAAACAATTGGAAGAAAAGGGCATCTGTCTATATCAACCGAGGTATGTGTGTCATCATCGCCAAGCATCATAATACTCACAGGAAGTTTTAGGTTTGGAAATGTTCTAAGCTAAGTTGAAAAGAATTGTTTGCAGTCAAATTTCTTTTCTCTAAGTTGGGCTTTAGCATATGCATTGTTAAAAGTTAGGATTTTTTCTGAAATTTGAGAACTTCGTGGATCCACCTTGTTTATTCAAATTCTCTTCTCAATTTCAAGATGGTAGTAGATTGTATCTTTTTGGTCTTCTTTCTATTTCCTTTTTGATGACGCTATGGACATTTGGATGACAGATCTTTGAAGTAGCACCATGCCTATATATGGTTGAGCTGAGTAAGTCAGATGGTGATACATTGGAATATCGCAAGGTAATTAGACATGGTTGACCATGGAACTGATGTTCTCTCTTCTCGTTGCTTCCACTTATTCTCTCAGAGCTTGGAAATTATTTGCAGCACTTTTCCTTGTGTATAATTGTGGGTATGATCTAATAAACATAACCTTTTTTATTACATAATGCATTTTGCATTCATGCAAACATAGATGTCAAATTTTGTAGGTTGATTGTCTCTCATTGTAACTATCCTTTATTATCATTGTAAGAGCACTCCTCTGATGAGATGGGGCTTTTTCTATGATGCCAAATCTCTGCTTGGTAAAGTGTGTTGATATATTGGCTTGGCTAAGTGTGTTGCCAGTAAAACAAGCTCCCACTTAAGAAATTTTTTCACAAAAGATCTTTGGATATGTACTGGATAATTTTAAGTAATTCGAGTGCGCAGTGAATACAGATTGAAAAGATAATGGTTTGGAACGCAAACAGTATCACTGCTGCATGTTGACAATGGACATATTTTATTACATGTCTAGTATGTCTGGACGAAAACCATCCAATTAGCTTTTCCACTATGAAAGCAGCTTGGCAGCTGATGTCTCAAGGCTATGCATTAGAATAAATGCAAGAAGTTATCTGGGACAAGAGGTTATTAAGGATCCACATCAAGACTATGAGGCAATATAGAGTCTTAATCATACCTGAGCCAATTGATGATGTTTCTTGAAGATCCACATCAAGACTATGAGACAAAGATACAGCCTTGATTGCATCAAATATGCAAGTCTGAAAAACCTTGATGCGTGAGCAATTTGTGTGATTATTTTTCCTTGTTTAGATTGAAAGGGGCCATTTTTTTATTAGTTGCTTATGATATAAGCTACTGGCCTCTCGTTTTCCAGTAACTATTTCTGTGGAGCTTAGTGAATTATAACCTATACATCACCTGTTGAGGTATTTGCCAGAATGATGTTAGTGAAAATATGTTTTCCTGATTTTTTCTTCAAATTAAAATGATTAAGAAATTTTTTAAAATAATTACATTTGCTTAATCTGAGAATCTTGTAGACTGATTGCATACCACGTCTCAGCTCTCAAGGACAAGAAGTGAATAATGGAGATGTGGCGGAAAGTAGCAGTTAAAGCACATTGCATAGACTACAGTTTCTTCTTTGCATGTGGATGCTTTTGGCAGTGCTATCATTTCCATGTACTTGTTCTTTACTAGTTGATGATGTTCCTTTGAGTCTGTTTTGAACCTTTAACGTTGACATCGATTGTTTTTTATCTGCCTAACCTGTCTTTAATCGATACATCACTGTTGTAGAAAGCATGCCTATCTAGGTTGTTATTGATGCCCAAAAATAAGAAACAATGCACCAAAGCATGTCGTTGTCTTCGATACATGTTAGAGGGGCTCATTGTATGATGGAGTTTGATATCGCTTCTCTTGAGTCACCAGACAGCTGTCTCTTCTTTTGATATTTTTCTACTTTGTGTTCTTTTTTAGGCTACTTTTTCCTTCTAACGGTGCATCTGACATGTCATATAAGTCTGACAAGATGGATCTGGCACAATGATTGTAGGGTTGTCTAGCTTTCTGATATCTTTTATTTGTGCATTCAGGTTGTGTAAAATCTTTTGAAGACTAAGTGGTGATTTTGTTTTATGCAGTTTGAGAAAAGCCTTTCGACGGGCCTCAAGGATATAGTTTGGTCAACAGAAGTCAACATGGCAGAGTCAATGGATGGAGAGAAGCAGTAGATGCAGAGTCAATAGATGAAAATGGACTTGATTATCTTGAAGTTGTGAATCACATGTTTGGCAGAGAGCTACTTTTCTTGGACCTGAGCTGAATCCAAATTGACTATGCTTGCATACAGAGAGGTGTACTCCAGGCAGAGGTTTTATAATAAAATTTCCCACATGTTACTTGGACAAAATCACAATGATCATTACAAAATGTACCATATTTACCGTGAATTCTACTCTATCAACAAGTTCTAATCATCACAACATGTTACTTCTCCTTAAATGATCTCAAACATTATTTGCCAGGAGGCTTGCTGGTACGAAGTGTACAGCGGATTATCTGTTACTAGCAAATCCTGAAGACTGTATGGAACATATAGAAATTCTAAGGATATTCGAAGGTCTTGATTCCGATTCAGGGGTCGACACTCCAATTTTGGAGAACATGGAACTCTTTCCTCATTATAATATCTTTGTGCAGTTTAACAACTCGTGCTCAGCAGTTGACATTTTTCACAGCCATTTTTTTTTCTGCAGCATGCCTTTTAAGGAACTTGGAATATTCAGTTCCATTTTTCAACCAAACATGAGAAACTAATTGAAATCGCAAAAAACTTGAAAGTTGTCTGGCAGGATACTTGCTACTTTCGGACAAGGTGAGGATGTCTGAGGGGGCATTCTTGAGTTACAGCTAGGGAGCAAAAGAAGGTTAACTTCAATCCAAAAGAACCTGAAAGAGATTGTGCGTAACCCTAAACTGGTTTTGAACTTAAATCCTTCCAAGCTGATAATTATGCTCCTACCGCTCAGCTTTAGTGTTTCCACAAGCAATCATATATGATTCATCTTATTGACCACAATTTGTCGCACATCCTCTACAATTTACCAGCAGTAAGAAGATGGATATTGTACAACATGAAGAGTTTCGACAATACTTGCAAGAGTGACATATTTTGAACAAGCTGGATCAGAATTCCTCTAACAAATGCATCCCCAACACCTGTGTGTGCACTTTGAAACCCTAAACTCTGCCACTACAGTCTGGAAGTAGGATATTCAGTTTATTTATGTGTGAAAGTTGCAACAAAGAAATCTGGCAACAAACATCAGGTACAAGTCATTATGACAATCAAGTGAACAAAAAGAACATCTACCGATATGAATCAGAACTCTGACATAAGGTGAGCATGCAATTTACGACCAGAATATGCTGTGTACAAAGGAATGTATGCAAGAAGGCCGTGCTGGATAAAGTAAAGAAGGTTCAAAAAGAGAGAACTGACTCTAACTTGAAAGCGTATGCAAGCAAAATTTGAAAGCCACTCAACTGAAGATTTCTTTTGAATGCCAAGAGAAAAGGCGAACTCATGAAACCGTTAAGCAGCTCTAACGATTATACATGTAAACGAAACGTTGGTAGACGTGTGAATAAAACCGTTAAGGAGTTCTACCGTTTATGTATTCAAACCTGTGAATCATTTAGTAAGGAGAAAAGAAAACTTGAAAACCTGTGACTCTAACTTGAAACCGTATTCAGGCAAGCTGAAATTGAAAGCCCATGCAATTGAAGAATATACTTAATGCTGATGAACTCATGGAACTGTTAAGCATTTATACCTTTTACTCATGCAAACATCGGTAGATGTGTTTGAGCAACGACAAAGGCAAATCTGAAAAGGTGCAATATGTGGAGATTAAAATGGGTGCAATATGTTGGACGATTTTCCTTACCCAAGAGGCAACCCAACTTCAGTTTCAAGGAATAGATGCATTTCGTTCGGAGTGGAACCTGTGTCTTTTGAGGCATCAGAAACTTTCTTTACAATTTTGTCCTATGGCCAAGTTTAACCTCTTTGCTCAAAGACAAGAGTCATGTGGCATATTCTGAAAGGTAGACGTACATTAAATCGGAGGGCTAAAATTTGTCATTTGATAACTTAAAAAGTGCCAGGCTTTCTAATTTAGAAAGCTCTCTCTCTCGTTGCGAGCTTAGGGGGATATGGTCAAGATTAATGCATCGAGTGACGGTGGAAGGAGGTTTGAAATTGCTTTGTTCTTCTTTCCGTTTTCTTTTCTTTCATGTTTTCACTGCTACCTTCTCTAAAGTCTGCCGATGCTCTCTCTCTTTCACTCGTTTCTCTTTCGCTGTCTGGATATGGTGGAATTGGGTGAGGGATAAACAACTGCTCGCTTTCTGATGCTTTCGCATCTTCTGTGGCCAAGAGGGGATTTGTAGTCCTTAGGAGCGTCGTGGATCTCAGCCTCCTGGCTTGGGTTTGCACGAATCCGGCCAACTGAGAACCAACTGATGCTTTGCAATTCTTGTACCAATAGCAGCAGCAGTTACGCGTGCATCTGAAGCTTGAATTTTGTATCATCCCTGGTCCCTGCATGATGACAATCGGTGCCATTCCGCCCGGGAAGCTGCTGTGCCCGAGGCCGCAGCAACCTTCCGCGGGCAAAAGAGCCTCGGAGCCACACCTTTCGCCGCGTGAGTTTTTAGTTTTTACATTTTTTTAAGGTAAATTTGTTCTACATGCACCTTCGGGCGGAATGTGCGTGTAAAAAAAAGTAAATTTTTTACGTGCACCTTTTGGAGTCCGGAAGGTGCGTGTAAAAAGAATTTGCCCCACAGATTACGTTCAGTGAGGCACCACCATTTTCTTTGTAAAAATTAAAAAACTGATTTTACAGTAACTAGAAATATTTAGAATTCCAACTCAACAATCTAGGTGAAGCAGCCGAGTTAGATGGGTGAGTTGACAATCCTAGGGTGCCATTTCTTGGCTTATCGCTCCTAATGTGGCTATAAGAGGACGTCCCATAGGTTGTCCCCATTATCTCAACATAGATGTCTATAAATATGCAATTGTGGGTTGCTAAAAATCCATTGTGCTATTAAGATCAACAAAATGGCTTGTAGGTCGCACCGTCGTACTCTTAGGGAGGCTGAATTTAGAAGGCATCAATGTAAGAAGAATCTATGTGTTTCTTTTTTTGGCTAAGGGGCTTAGAGCCTGAGCAATGCAATACCTTTCCTATTATGATGCTATTATATTTTTGTCCTATGCTTTCCTTTTTGCTCTTTGCTCAAAGACAATAGCCATGTGACATATTGTGAACTGTAAATGTGCATTAAAATTGAGGATTGAGGATTGAGATTCAATAAACAAATTAGAAAAAGAAAAGATAAGTGCATGTGACTTTCTAATTCAAAAATCTCTCTTCACAATTGTAGGGTTGATAAGGACGAAATAAAAATGTGTTAACAAATAATCTCTCTCTCTCTCTCTCTCTCTCTCTCTCTCTCTCTCTCTCTCTCTCTCTCTCTCTCTCTCTCTCTCTCTCTCTTTGGCGGTGATGTTTTGTGGCTAGGGTTGAGAAATATCATGTCAATTTGTTCTCTTCGTTTGTTTCTTGTTTTTTGCACTAGGCCTAAGCAATTACTCACATACTCCAAGTACTCGTTTCTAGCACTTGGGAAGAACTTGGGAGAGTGCACAAGCATCTTGCCCTTTTAAATACTAATTTAAACCTTTCTACTGGAATGCCTCAGAATTCAAGTACCTTTGTTGTTTATGTCTCATTCCATCCTCAATAATGGGGTTCTCACATTCTTCAAGCTTCATGAATGTGAGTTGACTAATTAGTCTGGTGGCAAAATAGATTCAGACTTTCGCACTGTTTGGGAGATAGATGATCAAATTAAAAAAAGTCGATAAAAAGGTAGACCTTCCTCTGTTAAGCATTACAAGTATTTGAGAAGCTTAGGTTGCAAGAGTAGATAAAGCAAGAATCAACGACCTGTCTTACTTCTCTTCACACTCTAACTTTTCCATTTTCGTCTACATCACCGTTTGGAGAGCATGAAAACACCACCTATTTTCCTTACTCATTTGGACACCAGTACAAGGTTGGCACGTTGCAAGACAAAGGCCTCAATTCTAAGCACTTTATCTTGTTCACTTTGTTCTCATTTCTCTTTGAGAAGATGGTTGGTCTTGTCCTAATTATATATGAATGTTCATTAAACCTTTTAAATCATTAATAAGCAACAAGTTACAACACCAGCCATACATTAGTCATATTGTTGTTGACTCCAATTCAATTTCAGGATTATGCTCAACTCTGGATTAGTGAGTGAGAAAGAGGCAAAAATCAACATTTTCAGCTTAAATCCAAGCTTGCAAAAACACTAGTTCCAAATCTTTCAAACTGAGTGCTCGGGAGCCAATTAGCCACTCATAAATTTTATGAACGATTATTCATGACCCTATGTGAAGAGGCATAAAAAGAAGACTACACAATAAAACGTTAAAAATGTATAGCAATCACTTAATATGTTGAGCATGGTTAACACTGTGCTCAAGATTTGAAAATGCATAATTTATGGAAGAATAGAAAATACACAAATGAGTTAAATTTAATAATGATGAGTGCTCACCTATGCTCAACATAGAATACATTCTAGAAAAAAAAAATTAATTGTAAAACAAAAAAGCAAATGCTTATAAGGGAGAAGCTCATGCTGCAAGGATTTTAGAAAAAATGAAGGTGAAAACACATTCTCTAAACAAAATCAAAAGTGCTACATCTCCTCATCTTAGGTGCTATTTGACTAGAGAGATTGGCACTCCCCCCAATTTTGATAGTTGAGGCCTTTGAACATTGTCTCATGAACTCGTATTTGAAAAAAAATAATGTTAAAATTTTTTCGTTAATAAAAAAATTTCTCTCTCTCTCTCTCTCTCTCTCTCTCTCTCTCTCTCTCTCTCTCTCTCTCTCTCTCTCTCTCTCTCTCTCTCTCTCTCTCTCTCTCTCTCTCGTGACTATTTGCGCGGTTATCCGAAGTGAAGCATTAGTGACCAAAGGCCTACGAGCACGTTGTTGCATAAGTCTATCAAAATTTGTTGTTTGTCTGATGTATTATAGCTTGCCTATTCAAGATACTATTTTGTAAACTATGAAGAGCATATTTGTGGTCATTTGGATGGGGGCGTCATATCCTGCCAAAAATATGAAATTTCAATATTGATTTCTTTCATAATGGTATAATATTTGCTTTGAGCAAAAGAACAATGTCAGTTTGACATATTCTCGGCTAGAAGATATTTGTTGTGATGTTTGTTTGAGGTTTTGAGATCCATCACCTATCATTTCTTAGTTTGCAATTTGTACTTACATGCATTAGAGGAATTCTGAATCCAAAAAAGACCCTTTAAGGAATGCCACGTAGATTGACAAAGTTTATTAATGTAGATTACCAAAACAAATTCATTTTCTGCCCAAATTCTTTTTCATTTATGCCAACACTATTTTCGATGCTTAACCATTCTATGTACATTACCGTTTGCAGTTCATTTACAATAGCATAACTTTTTAACCGTAGCTCCGATTAAGACGAAACTAGAATGATTCACGATTTGAGCACAACAAACTTGGCTCAGAGACAGTCGGGACATTGATTCATGCTCATGAAAATGGTGACTTGCTCAAATAATGATGCATTTCTCTTCTAGAGTACTATGATCTACCTGCAACAGCTTCTAGTATTATGATCATAACTCCAAACTGAATGATTGGGTACCATCGTTGGCAGCTGAGAAAAGTTTTTTGCCTCGGTGTCGAGGAAGCTGGCAGCTGAGGCAAAAAAATTTTGAGGCTTTGCCTCGACTGCCATTGGATGGATTGTTTGAGTTGGACATAGAGTATGTAACAATCGAACGTATCTTATCAGTCGCTTTAAAGCAGCATGTCATGCCAAAGCAAGGACCATCATCATACATAATCCTATTCTTCCTCTTTGATTGAGGGTACGTTGCGGAGGCTGCCAGTAGAGGCCATGGAGGAGTTTCAATGGGGCTGCTAGCAGAGGAGTTTCAATGTGGACTAGTCTTCATCAACCAGTGACAACTCCTTCATGAATAAATGCCTCAAACATTTGAAAATGCAGCTTCACAGCACAACGTATTTCTGCTCAGCTAACAAATATGAAAATGAAGAGTAGATGACTTCACTCACTCTGATCCACCAATGATCCCCAAGAGCTAAGCCTAATGAGTCTGATCTGCACAAATTTGAAAACGGATGATAATGGCCACCTAGTGAAGTAGGTGTCATTGCTTTTTCTATGATCTATTGTGTGATTTTGTGGATTAGAAGGATGAAAGCTCGAGCTACTGATCTTTCTATTTGTGATAGCATGATTAAGCAAAGACAATCAAACATTCATTCATCCACAAGCAAGCATACAATGTCAAAATAGGAGGACTTCACAAAAGTAGGAAAATGGAGGAGGAGGCTTTCTTCTATCTCTCTCAATCTCTAATCATACAAGTGAAAAGTGATTTCAAAGTGGTGTCACATCCCTACTTATAGACAAAGTTAGGGTTATGGTTTTTGGTTCACCCAAATCCATGTGCCATAATAACTTGACTATCATAAAAAGTTAAAAACCAAAAATGCATTTTAGAACTACTTGGGTCCTCTCTTATTTTGGCCCATTAGTATTTTTGATCTATCTCTACTTATTGCGCCTTTGGCTTGCGAGTACAGTGCACCATTTAAGGGTGTCTGACATTATATTACGGATAGATCTAATTCGTATGCCGACTCGTCCATGTTTTTATTCCCTTTGTCATAAAATCTATTGGGGAGACGTTGGGCTTTGTCTTCGCTCGTTGGCTGGTCTGCAATCTTGTCAAACTTTTGAAGTTGGCTTTCCCAGTGAATCTGGATTGTAGAACTCCTTTTTGGCTATCGTCAATGTTTCTTGATGTAGTTCAGCGGCATGATAACATGCGATATTCGTTGGGCACTTTCGACAATTGTTACAATATTAAAGGTTTAACTTTCTTCATACCAACTCAGTGAGGAGAAGCCGACTTTCCCTGCTAGCTCATTTGATAGATTTTTTGCACTCTCTTTAACTTTTAAATGTGTTGTCAGTGGAGCAATGGGAAAGTCTTCTTTCTAAGTTTTGATTCCTACATATTTGAATTGAATGATACAGTCCCATCATAGCTCACACGAACATCCTGTAATCTGTTAGAAGAATCTTTACCAGAATCATCTGTTCGAAGAATCTTCTAACATGCCCCCACTGCAATTTCGGTGACAGTCCCTTGGCACCTGCGTATGACATTGGCGTTGGTGTGCGTGGATGTGAAACTGTGGCGAAAGAGGGGGGAAAAAGACGTACAGACAAGAAGGGTGAATAAAAAGTGTGGCGAAAAGTTAGGAAAATTTTGGCAACAAAGCTGAGCTGCAAGGGAAAAAATGGAGAAGGTATATGTCCAAGGGAATAAGGAAAATAAAATTGGGAAATATGTATAGGGGAAGAAAGAGATATATAGAGGGGAGAAAATAAAAGAAAAATAAGGAGGAGAAAATGAGGTAATGTTGAAAAATCACAAATATAAAATTGAGTCCCTGGATGTATTTTCTGGACTTTTTTGTTTTGTTTTTTTTTTTTGGGGAAAATGGAGGAGAGTTGTCTTATTGACCCTTTTCCAACTGTTTGCCCTTGGCATCTTCGGCGTCGCGGTTCTTGCGATGGGTTTCTGCAACTGTACGGACGAATCAGCACCACAATTGGCTACGATGGATGGATTGTGAGCGAATTGGACTGAACGCCATGTGCATGTTTTTCCAAAACTGTGTAGTATACCATCTTTCCAACTGGGCTATATTAACAAATGATGTTGATGATAGCAATGGTAGGTCCATTATAGAGGTAGTTGATCCACTATTGCCATCGTCTTGAAAGTCAGGTTGGGGTCAAAGCAATACTCTCCAAAACATAGATCCCACTTGGTCTCGACTTTGGCAGCCGTCAGAAGGAGCGGCCGTCAGAAGGATTTCCACATTGTAGTAGGCCTCCCAAACAATTGGGTCTGGTGAATTAACCGCATCAGTGAGGAATCGGTTGAGGGCTCTTTGGAAATTGACCATCGTGCTCCAACCTTTCGCAGACTTAATGATCAGCCAATTGTAAGCCCCTACACTTGGAGTTTTGAGTGAGGACCATGACCGTCTTCGGGACAACGGATGGTATGCTGGATCTGCCCGTCGAAGCACCAGAGCCATAAGATATTCTTTGATGAGCTCGGGATTGCTTAAAAGTGCCAAATTTCTCCACTCTAGTTCAGGATGCAAGAGTGAAAGGATATCGGCCGGCTTTTTTTTGAGTAGCTCCACATGCTTTCCTGGTAGTGTATAGCCGCCTCTGGTAGTGATGTCTGGATATTTCTTTTCAAAGAGGGCCGACTGCTCTGAGTCAGGTACCAAGAAGACCTTGTGGGTACTAGTGCTTGTGTACCGCTACAGGGTCAACAAGGTTGGGAGGAATTGAGGAGGTTGATGGAGGATCAGTTTTGATGAGTGAAAAAGAGGTGAGAGGTGGCAAAGAAGCACGAGGAGGATGTTGGCTGATTCTGACGAATCCCCAAGATACTTATCCAGAGATACCCAAGAGCACCTCTCACCTTAGACCGAGGAGGTCACTGAGAAGACGAGACGAACGAAGACTAAGAGCCGAGTATGAGAGCTGAGGAATACTAGTTAATATTGTCAAGTAGAAACTGTGTAAGCCTCATGGTGAATCCCGGAAGATGGAATGACCATGTAGGAACTGGTATTTCTAGGCAAAGTAATAAGCAAGTAGACCCCTCTTAAAGAAAGTAGAGTCAACCACCTTTTGATGGTGACCTCTAGTGGAGAGCATTATTCCACTTGTAGTTTGTGAAATGTGAAAATGCCACTAGGATGCCACCTAAGGAGCTCTCTTGCTTATTTAAGAGACTCCCTCTTTGTGAAGAGGAGCTTTTTGTGTAATGCATATACTCCATGTCCAAATGAGAAGAGCCTCCATGAGTTTGATGCATCCTTTGAGCTCCTTGACTATGATTGTTTTCTTGAGTGATTCTCTTATGATCATGCCCTTCCATCCCTTGTGTGTGGTTGTGGATTTAGTGGTGCATTAGTTTTCTTGCTTTCCTAGTTGTGGATTTGATTTCTTTCTTGCTTGTGGATTAATATAAGAATCTGCATTCATGTAAACTATAGAGGCTAGAAATGGGATGTAAATGTTGCAGATGCTTGACATTCTAGTGCTTGATGTTTTTGGGATGTCCAAGAATCAAGAAATGAGTGTTTCTTGATTCTTGGACTTCTAAAATGCTGTTAGATTAGTTTCTTGTTTTAATCTGTGAATTAATAAATGTGTAGAATAGTTTTAATGTTTAAGATCTGATTGAAACTCATTTTTGGAGCATAAGTAGAATTTCATGGCATTTCAACTACTCTACACACTGATTTCTTGTTGAATGCATGATCTGCATGTTTGATTTGAAGAATGTGAATTCAGTGCAAGAGTGACCCTCCTGAGTCGTTCTCTAACAGGCAAGACATAAACTAAAATGTTCATTTGTTCCCTCTACTTGATACGGGCTCTGAAACAAGAAAGACAAATGTATAAATAAGCCCACAGTTTTTGCTGATAGGCATAGCATAAACACAACCTGTAAGCAAGAAGATTAACCAGCCAACTGATTCTCTAGAGTAGGAAATCAGTAAACATTTGGCCCGTTGTTGCTTGCACAACTCACGTTCTTGAACAATCCATGCTGCAACACTTCCTTTGATCGGATCCATACAAGCAACTTGAGACATTTCCAGATCCATTCATAGCTCTTAATGACCTGCAACCACCCTCCACACGTCCTATAACACCTCCTATGGTCCTTCTGCGTCCTCCTTTCTCCACAGTATATCCATCCTTTGCACCCCCTTCGCACACTATCGTAGCAGAGCCCTCTCTTGACCATCTCAGTCGAGTCATTCGTTACCATCTCCGCCGAGTCCATCGTCACCATCTCAACCGAGTCCGTCGTCACCATCTCAGCCGAGCCTCTTCATTACCAGCTCGACCAACGGTTGTAAAAAAAAAGAATAATTCAAATCTCGACCGAGTCGCAAAAATGCTCAAATCTTGACCCAGTCAAAAAATTGCTCAAATCTCGACCAAGTCGCAAACACGCTCAAATCTCGACCGAGCCAAAAAAAACGCTCAAATCTCGACTGAGTCGCAAACATGTCAAATCTTGACCGAGTCGCAAACACATCCAAATCTCGACTGAGTCGCAAAGCTCAAATTTTGACCGAACCGCAAATACATTCAAATCTCGACCGAGCTGAAAAAATGCTCAGATCTCGACCGAGTCTCTGGTCATGATCTCGACCGAGTCTCTGGTCATGATCTCAACTGAGTCTCTGGTCACGATCTCGACCGAGTCCTCTAGTCAAGATCTCGACTGAGTCTCTGGCTCAGATCTCGACCGAGTCAGTTGGATTAAATCTCGACCGGATTATTTCAATAACATCTCGACCGGACTAGATCAACGCCAAATCCTCAAATTTTCGATCGAGATCTCTGATTGCCATTTCGACTGCCATCATCTTGACTGATCGAGCCTTAGAGCTCAAAAAAAAAAAACAAAAAAAAGACATATACACCAAAAGAATTCCAAAAAACACCAATCATACCAATAGAAAGCCCTTGTCATACTGAGTTTCCCCCTTGACTTCCCTAATAGCCCAAAAAAAAAAAACCCTAAAAAATCAAAAAACAAAAAACACCAAAAACCCATACAAAATACAAAAATACATGACAATAAACAATGGAACACCATCCTGATCCCAATACCACAGAAGATTGTTAGCCCGAGATGGTGTCACCTTCCACTGAGCAAGCTAGACACAATCGATACCCTCGAATGAGGTCCCAAATACACGAGCTATTCACAAATCCATTCGAGGCACAAGAATTTGATAGAGCCGAGTTTTCACGAGCCCGAGCCCATTTTTGTGGTGCTAACCCCCCATAGGCCAGAACCCACCTTAATGGCGCATTGTACCATTGGAAAGTGCTCGATGAGAGCTTTCCAATGGTATCCTACATGACCTACTTCCGAGCTATCATTCAAAAGTTATGCCCCCCAAATATCGCTCTTATGCGCGGATAAAGCACCCTCTAAGTGAGAGGGTGCTCAGTCCGCACACAAGAGCGATATTTGACTCTCTCTTTTTTGGGAAAAAGAGAGGGGGATTTGACCGGCCATAACTTTTGAACAATAGCTTGGAAGTAGTCATCTAGATACAATTGGAAAGCTCTCGTCGAGCGCTTTCCAACAGTATAATTTTTGTCTCAATCAGAGCTATAGTTAAAAAGTTATGCTATTTTTTTTAATGATAATTGCATATTATACTATGAATAATATGTCATGCTTGCGGGCTGCCTTTGACGCCGAATTATAGCATTATAAAGAAAACTTTAAAATATCAAAAGTATCTTTACAAAGGGTCTTTTTTGGATTTAGAACTCCTCTAATGTGTACACAATATGCATTAAGAGAAAAGTTTTGATTTTTATGGCTTCATTAAATGTAGTTTGATTTTTGTCTAATATTTTGTCCGTCAAAAGGCCAGAGGGGAGAAACATGTCAGAGGAATGGTTAGTCATAAATCTCAATTTTATGTTATTGAAGTTTTGCTTCATATAGATCCATATGCTCCACGTGGAGTTTCGTACTATACCAACAAGGTTAATATAGATTTTGTAGTAAATAGTGTCGTTCCCATAGAGGACAACGTTAGAAAGTTATGTATTTGGTACAATTTATGACAAGTGGTTTCGAGTGTTATTCTGGCTGTCGACAGACATTAAAAAGTAACCAGTATTACTTATATTCGGGGTGTGTTGTGTTGATAATTTCAAAACAACAATCTGGCCTCTATCAAATCGAACGAAACACGTTCTACAGATGAGATGTTATCAGAGTAGTACTGCACTCTGGCTGATTAAGGTGTCAACAAAGAGTCGAGAATTGTTTGATGTATTCGCGACTGTGCAGACAATTAATTAATCGCGTTCGTGAACTGTTCATTTCTAGACAGAACAACAACTAAAGTCCAAATTAATGGTTAAAGAACACGAATAATTTTAGAGCACGTTAGAAACTTATGTCAGTTACAGTCAGGAAAACAGATCAAAGACTCATTTCTTCAGACAAGGACTGTCATCTCATTTGTATACATACAACTTTATTCAATGATCGTGCTAGATTGTACCAAAGATAGTCGTTATTCGAGTGCCGAAAAGAAAGTACTCACAACAGACAAATAAGATGGTTTTAAGACAGTTCTTTAGAGCATGCTTTATGGATACATAGCAAACGACTATAATGCACTAGAGTGTCTCTCTGATCAGAGAGTAATCATGTAATGCGTTAGAGATTGCTAGTAGACTCAAGATCACTCACACTCAACAATGCAGAGAATAGAGATAAGGGAAAATAACTCACAAAACTCTATTCACTTCTTCAATCTCTTACATATGCATAAACTCTTCTTTTTCGATGCTCGAGACTGAAGTGTGAGATCAATATATCTTCTACGGGGCAAACAAACACACCTCTAAAACAAAAGGTGCGTCGCTTCCATTGAAAGAGTCTAGTTAGCAATTAGATTGAAAATACGTTCAATTATACCATGAAAGGTATATTTAACTAAGAGTTAAGATTACTTTAGTTTAACATGTCTTTCCATATCTAGTCGTTTCGTATGGGCAACCTAGTAAAGGTTATCCAAGGCAATGTCTTTCCTGTTAAAGGTCTTGCCCTTTATTATAAGCAAGTACTTAGGAGATATATTCTCGAAAAATGACTTAGGCCTCTTCATGATTTATACTTATTCAGTCGAGTATATCATGCCATATTTATGTTGATATTCAATATTTAATAATTTCGTGGCATCACAAATCTCCTTCCTCAAATGTGAAATGTCCTCGTGAACATATCATTTTCATTATTCGCGAAACATTCTTGTTCGTCAGATTTTCGTTAAGGCAAAAAGATAGTTCTTCGTATATTTTGTCCTTTAGATACGTCTTCATCTTAGAGAATATGTGTCTTGCTGTTTCTTCAATTGAATGGGTTGTTTTGAGATGATCTTTGAATTGTTGATAAAATCTGGCATCAAACTTCAAAACATCTTTAAACTTCAAAGATCTGGATTCAACATCACATATAGAAACATCACCACGAAAAAGGCACAAATGAATATTCATAAACGATTCAATTCTTTTTGTAATTTTTGAGCAAACTCCAAGTTTTGTTGAGCTTTGATCAACAACAAGTCTTCTTTGGATTTTGTGTAACGGCCAACTGGGAGGTTGTCGAATTCTTCCAGTTTGACCAGGAGCAATGTTCCATCGAACAGCTCCTGGGTTAACTTTGTATCTTCGTTTGAATCACTACGTAGGGTGATTTCTTTACAGTAACGAGCTGAAAATCTAATAAAATTGCTTTTAACATAAAGATTTTGAACGAAAAACAATGTCTTTGCCGCGAAAGTTCCGAACTGTAAAAAAGAATATGTACAGAACTACCGGTAACAGAATGACTTCCTTCTGTCTTGCAGATTATGTCGAATCTCTGCAAAATATTCTGCAAGGTTCCACTCTCAATCCACGTACAGACTGAAGAGTTCAAGATAGGCCATATTTACATTTATCAGCTACATCATCGAACGTGCCTAGATCCGCAACAGCTTGTGGTTTGTACAATTAAAACTACGACTTTTGCTTCCAAAAATGTCGCTTATTGTCTTCGTTCCTCAAAAACTGGAATTCTTTGATTCAAATATATTCAAGAGCATACATAGCCGAAGAGCCTATGTATAACTCTGCTGATCCAAAAGGTACGACCTAGAATTTCCCCTGGATTATGTCCAAGAGCTCCTTCAACTAAGCCAACTCTTTCTCGACAAGAGCCTTCGCATCCTCAAGCGGTTGTAAGAATTTGACTCAAACATTTTCGAGCATCTGGCCTTAGAGCTGGTTCAGCTTCGTGAGGTCTACTGTGGTTGACCCTGCATTGGTGCTCAAAGAAAGAGCAGCTTCTGCCTTTATTCGCGTCATTCGCTCCTCCTGAAAATATTTCTAGAGAGCGACGTTGTGTTGATTTGTAGCAAAAAGTTGCTGATTCAAAGAATTATTTTGAGTCTGAAAATTGTCAGACTTGGCCTCAATCACCTTATTTATTTGCTTCAAAGAATCAGCTTCTTTTATTACCATCTGAAGTTGTGTTTCGAGAGAACGATTTCGTTCAATCAGCTTCGTGTTGTTTGACTCGAGCAAATCGATCTTCTCGTAGGACTCTTTTAGAGAGTCTTGGCATCTCCTTTCTGAGTTGACAAATTCCATGGTGATTTTCTGGTGGTACTTGTCCAACTCATAGACCTCAGCCACTAAATTCTTGGCTTTCTCTGTCATGGTCCGAAACCACTGGGGCTGGTTGTCTGGTTCATCTTCATCTTCAATAGGTGCCCCAGTGTCGTCTTCTGCACCTATTCGTCCTTTGTCTGATGTGTCGGACTGGGTTGCATCATCATCAGCGGTGGATGCACTCTGCTGCCTCTGAGATGTGGAAGCAGATGCTAGCTTTGAAGAATCAGCAGCAACAACAGCTCCATCTGTATCCATTGCCAGGGTTGGAACTATATCTGGTTGGGATGGTACAACATCAATGTTCATAGGGGTGGTAGCTGCTACTTCGACTGCTGGTGCAACATCTGATGTAACTGGGATAGGAACGGACAAGAGGCTGGAAAGATCAATAGGCTTTGGAGCCAACATCCTTCCCATCAGCATGGTTTTCTCTTGCTTGGTCAAAATGTCAAAATGAACACACAATCTAGAAACATGTGCTCCAACGTCAGAAAACTTTTGGTGCTTAATCCACCGTAAAAAAGCCTTGTATGTAATAACATTGAAGCAATTTGGATTACCCGCTAGCGCGTCCAATATGTAACCAAAATTTTGAACCAAAATTGTTGCATCCGCATCCGTCAAAAATATTGTCTGGTTCGCGTATTTACAAAACAGCTTAAATGTTGTATCTCGAATGATAGAGATTTTGTAACCCTTCGTGAGTACGAAACAGTTGCTTAGGAACCTCCGCTTCATCCACTGAATCTTTGTTTGTCGAAACCATCTTCTCATCCACTGGTAATCCGAGGGCTGTGTAGAACAGGTCTTTAGAGATAGTGAAGAATTTGCCTCGTACGTGAACTTTGAAGTCCACCTCAGAAACTGAATGAATAGAGTTCGCAAATTCAGTACTGACGTCTGAAAGGATTATGGAAGGGTCCACTTTCAGATCACCCAATCTGCATCGATCCAAAAAGGACTAGATGGATGCCAAGCGGATTCCTGCGCGTGCTTTCCAAATGATAGTAGAACTAGAACTCGATCCGGAAGCCATTGGTTGAATGTTTGATGACAGCTCCGTAGATCACAAAAGTTCGTATGAGAGTGTTTTGATCGCAAAGAAAATGGACGCAAGAAAGCATGTAATCGTAGGAAGAAAGTGTAAGGAAGAAAAGTGTAACAATGATATGCAGTAGCGGTGTGGAAGGCATGATGACATGGCATGGTGACATGACATCTGTCATTTTCATTTATGGAGGACGTGCATGGCTCAGAATTTCAAACTATGATGTGACAGATCGATCTTTAATGACAGAAGACCGTTTGTGAAAAAAAAAGAAATAAATTAAGAAGAAACAATATTTGTTTTGATATGTGATCGTACACACGTGTGAATAATGTTCACGTGGCCATCATCTTTAATGGAGGAATACAAAAAGTAGGTCGAGAGATTCTCAAGAAGATTCTCAAAAATATGCTAGAAAGGTTCTAGAAAGTCTCGCAAGACGTTCTCGTAGGATCCTAGAAAATGATATAGAAACTCACGAAAATTTCTCGAAAGAATTAGTAAGGTATTAAAAAATCTCTCGAAATATTCTCGAAAAATGAATAACATTCTCATAATCACTCAACAGAAAAATGATAGAAAATTTCTCGAAAAACTGGAGAAAAATGGTGAAAAAGATTCTAGAAATTTTTTGAAAAACATTCTACCAAATTTAAAACATGTTTTGATTAACAAATTGAGTGTCGCGAAGTATTATTGAAAAGTTCTCGAAAATACATTGAAAATTGAGTGAAGTCAAGAAAAAAATATCTTAAAAGATTGAAAGAAGTCAAGAAAAATTCTCGAAAATTTCATGAAACACTTTTGAAAAATGTTGGATGGCGGTAGAAAATTTCACGAAAATTTCTAGAAAAGATAAAAGAAAAGTCGCAAAAAATACCAAAAAAGATAAATAAAAATTTGTGATCAATTCCAGAAAAATACTAGAAAAGAATAAGAATGATAATTTTTTTTTTTGGTCAATGGTAGTATTTCTTCAGTCTGGACCCATTAATACGTGTAGGTAATAGTTCACCTTCAAGTGATTGAAGTTGTACAGAACCATTCTCAAACACGTCTATAACTTTATACGGTCCAAGCCATCTCATACGGAGTTTTCCGGGGAACTTTTGATGTCGACTGTCATATATCAGTGCAACGCTTTAAGATCACATTGCTTAATACGACTGTCATACTTCTTCTTCCTTTGTTCCTGGATTTTCTCCGTTAATTTTTGTGATTTCTCACGAGCTTCAGCTAGTTCTTCAATATTAGTCAATCTTTTGTTTATACATTCTGCATCTGTTTGTTGAGCTTGAATACAAAAAGTTTTCACCTAAAATTCAATAGGCAAAATATGATACATACCATACGTAAGAAAATATGGTGTCTGTTTTGTCATAATTTTTTCTGTATTACGATAAGCCCATAGAACTGATGGTAGTTTCTGATCCCAATTTGTTGCATGTGCAATAGTAATTTTGTTCAAGATCTTACATAAAATTCCATTAGCTCTCTCTATCAACTCGTTTGCTTTTGGATTATAAGGTGTAGTTTTTCTGTGTTTGATCAGAAAATAGGTTGTCAGTAACCGTATAGTATCATTTAGAAAATGTGTACCTTGGTCACTTACTACTTCAAGTGGACAACCATGTCTTGTGATAATATATTTGAATAAGAACGCCGTGACAATTTTCGCATCGTTTCGTTTCGTCGCCTCTGCTTCAACGTTCTTTGTAGCATAATCCGTTGCAACTAGAATATAACGACATTTCGTATGTCGAGTCACAGGTTTGATTGGTCCGACAAAGTCAATCCCCTACTTCTCAAATGGTGCAAGAGGTAGGATTGGTGTCAACGGCCAATTCATTGCTTTTGTAGGCTTACCACATCTTTGGCATGGATCGCACGAACAAATAAAATTTGATACATCCTTGAACATTGTTGGCCACCAATACTTGGCAGTCAATACCTTATTAACTATGTTCTTTAAGCCAAAGTGTCCTCCAGCATCTTCTGAATGTAAGACTTGAACAATATTTTTAATATCTATTGTTTCGAGACATCTTCGTAGCTGATGATCAATACCAAGCTTGTACAGAACATTGTTAATAATAGTATAAGGTGCTATCTTATATTGAAAAACTGTCTTTTGCTCCAAATTATAACCATCCGAATATATCTGATCCTTAATACCGGATATTAATTTCCTAGGTAGGATTCATTTAGTTGAGTTCATAACTGATATCTTTGTGACCATTGAGTTATCCACAGCTTTGGATGTCAATTGTGATGTTAGAAATGGAATCTGATATATGGATTACATTGGATCTGTTAGTTGATAGAAGCTTGTCCCTAGAGTTGATGCTCTTGGATCTAGAGGGATTTGAAGCTTATCATTAACCTGTAAGGATCATAATGTAGTATTGAAACCATGTTAATTCTTCTGTCTAAATCATAGAATCAGGTGTGGATTTGTGATATCCATCTAATGGGACATGTCAATCATCCAAATAAAATGGATTCTCCAGTTTTTGGGAACAAGAGATAATATCCTATAGTGATTATAGGACAACTAGAAGACCAGTGGATCTCTAGAATATCAGATAATGCGGTTAAGGGTTTTCTGGAAGGAAAAGCTGATGGTATAGGACGTCACTAATTTTGGAAAGAAAATTCTAGGACTGTAAAGATCTAATGATCAATGGTGTGTTTAGTACCTAGTCGCGATATGGGAAAGAAGAAAACCATTCGATCAAATGTGGGGTATTTTGGAAAATTTTGAGGTTTTATCTAGATCCCATTGTGGTATCTCATTATTTACAAAATCAGAGGCCCTCAAATCTATTTCTCGCTTTCTTAATTAATCCTTTACTTCTTAGTGATTTCTCGAATATAAGACATCAGACTAGTTTATATGAATTCTTTCCAGCATGAAGTTATTCTTCTGAAAGACTGTTATGTCATATAAATTACTACTTCTGTGAATAGACTTGGAATTCAGATAAATTCTAAAGTTAAAATGTTTCAATATTTTAAACCTAGAATATCTCTGTTGCATAAATGGATTTCGATGGAATAGTAGTTTCTATCATTCAGATTGAAAATATTTGAAGGAGAAGTCCTGTTTGTAATAAGGTGAATCCTTTAGTGGAGGCACTTATTACTGACTTTTCTAGGATTTAATATTTTCATATATCATCTTTCTAGTTAACTTTTATGGAAATTTATAAAATTTTTAAAAGGAGGCGTGAAATGGTGGGATAAAATTCTATTTGGGAATCTGTTGGTGGCATGGTTTTTAGAAGAGAACCAACTGTGGTATAGAAATGAGATTTGATCTGAAAGTAATTTCGGATAGATTCAGAGTAAGATACCTAATTGGAACTTTTCGAATAAGAGGAATTCTCTAGGAATTGTGTGGACAGTCTGGAACTAGAACAGGTTTGATATTTGAATCATTATCTATAAGTAGTACAGTGAATGGTCAAAGGCTACTAATTCCATTTTGATTGGAATAGAAGTAAGTTTGATCAGGATATAAGTCTGAGAGTTCTATATTGGATCAACCTAATCTTAGTTTAGTACTAGGATCAGAGAGAGATTGATTGAGTGGAAGAAATTATGCTATTAGGGAAAATTGGATTGGAAAACTGTTGAGAATGAATTTTATTCATCTCAGAGATTTTTTGGATATGTTATTTACTCATGAGAAATAGAAAATATTTTGTAGCTGAGTTACAAGATCTTAGTGAGATATGTGAGTAACATATGTGGGTTCTGGAGGAATCTGCCAAGTAAGAATGTGTTTATGTACTGGGTCATAGTGAGATTATTCTCATATGTGCACAATTTATCTAATATGAATCTACTGTGTAATCCTAGTTACTAAGGTTATCTGGTGCACTTAACCTAGTCGGTGAACATAGACATATGATCAAGTATTTTTTTGACAGATACTTGCAGAGTTAACAAATATTTGGATTGGAGATTTATATATTAACTTATAAATGATTTGGGTAAGGATCTAAATGTGGTGTTATACTAGTATAATTGAATTCTTCACCTAGACATTTGAGATTTTTGAATCATTGGCAAATAACTTGAGTAGTTAATTACTCCAGGATGAAGTTAATTGGTAAAACGATTAGTGTGATGTGGATTCACCAAAAACTGATGGTTTTGATTATATTGCTTGTAAGACACATGATTAGTGAATCATTTTGGTTCATCAGTTGAAATTATGTGCATTGGATATACAGTATTCTTGGGATGAAGTATTCCTTAGTTAAGAAAGGGACTCAGCTCATTAGTGATTGTATCCCAGAGAGCTCAATTGGATAATGAATCATAATGGATCCAAGAATAATAACTGAATTGATATTCAGCAGGACTTTGGGTATCTAGATGTGATTCTGGATTGTAATCTAAAGTTTTTGTAGTTGAAGATGATTGTCATTTTGGTATGCGTTCAGTCTTTAATTACCAGTGGTTTATAGAACTTGAATTTTTGCACTTCAGTTAAAGAATCATGTTTGAAGAATATTCCTACTTGAGTTATGTTGGACATATACTCTAGTATCCTGTCAATGATTATGGTTTGGATTCCAGAAAATTATGATTAACTACTCATATGAATCTAAATATTTATGATTGACGAATCATAAATAGATACTTAATTATTGTCAGAGGATTCAAAAGAATGGTGATGATTCTTAAGTGATGATTAATTCTTGATCTATTAGTTTGAGTAAGAATTCAGATCAGTGTTCTTGAATCTCTCTACTCCAGTATTTTAATTGAGAACCTATGGATCTCACGGACATTATCTTGATTATCTAGCGGATGCTATTCTGCTACAGTTTATGATCTGCAGATGCTTGAGTACAATTCTTCATTTAATTGGATCTCCAGTTATCATAGAAGACAGACAATCTATTAAGATGAATGAATGTTATCTTCTTCTAGAAACAAGAGCATTTAACTCAAAAGAGTATCTAGGATACTTAGTGTTGAGTTTTAATCATTCTATATCTTAATGATTCTCCTAGAGATTCTAATTGAATGAATTATCATATCTTAGAATTGGATTCTAAGGATATTTCTACTTGAAATCTTATGAATTATTTGTCAGGGTTTGTGGATAATTTCAAACTATAATTATTATTTCTTTAACTTTAATCTCTTAAGTTAGGTTATTTCACCCAGTGTTTCATGTAAGTAATTACATGAAGGTAATATTACTAACTTATGTTGAGTGTAATCTAGTTGAGAAATTTATTGCTTAGTGTACTTTTTTCAGACTAGAGTTTGTACTCCAGAATAGAGAGTAACTATTGGAAATAGGTTTATCTCTGAGTACTTGTTTGGCATGGAAGTCAGACTAAGAGTAACGATTTCCTTGGTTAATATTGTAAATTAAAGGACTGTTCCTGGAATTCTTTTTTGTCTTGAGGAGCTTCTAAGGATAGAAGCAGTTTAAGGAGGGAAGAATATTATGGCCATATTCGGTTAAGGACCTGGGATAGTCCTAATATGGTAGACCGACCCTCCAGTACTTTGAGATTATTGGTCATGCCATGATTTAATTCCATGTCAAGGATAGTTTGTGACTAATTACCTTGAGAGGACCCAAACACTCTAATTGAGACATTTGGAGCATTGCATGTCTGTGTGACGGATATAGGCAGGAGGACTGCATGAAGAGGTGTGATCTATTTATAGTTGACCTGCATGGTTACATGCACAAGATTCTACTCTCTATATAATGAGGTGGGGATTCTCCCGTCGACATATTGGTTTTAGGTTACCAGTTTCTCTCTTCTCCTCTTGCTTCACATGGCATGGCTTGAGGGCCAGATCCAGGTTTGATCTAGGATTGATTCGGCGGTTTGGCTCCATAGTCTCTCCTATTGTGTTCTCCTATCATCATCTTAGAGGCAATCCTTGATGGTCTTAACAGAGGTCCATGACTTAATCTAATCTCAACAAAGCTATGTGCTAAATGGGGCCTCACAAGGATGAAACCTGCAAATTTTGCTATCAAGTTAGTTGATCATCCTAAAGGCATAGTAGAAGACATACCTATGAAGATTGCGGAAATCCAGTTTGTCATTACTTTTGTAGTAATGGACTTACCGGAAGCACCATCAGTTTATCTCATTCTATTGGGACGTCCATGGTTACGAGTTATGCAAGTAATTCATAAACGGGGAACAAAAAATATTACATTTGAGAATCGTGAGCGTGCAGTTATAGTTGATACATTAACTTGGACAATCACACCAGCAGTCTAGAAAGGAGATGATGATTTATTAACAACGGATCATTCTTGTGATCGACCAGTAAAAGCTTTGGGAGTGCATTATGACTCTCAAACAGATAATGTTAACTAAAATCAAGCTCTTGCACCTGTGAATTGTACAGCAGGATACATGTGTCAACAAGATAACAATTCAGAGTTGAGCATCATCGAGCATTCCCCAACAAGTCATGCCTATAGATATATGGTATATGTTGGATTTACTCCTTCTACTCTCATAAATCCCATTTTTAATCTGCCTCCATTCTTGTTACATATTTTCTAACGTTGTCACGCAGCCTGCATATTTACATGCAAATTTGCACAGACGAATAAAGGGAGAAAAAATCGCCAACACTGTGTTTTTACACAGGTTATAGTGACAGGCGAAAAGAGGACACTATCCTACAGAATGCCGAAGGTGTCGTAAAAGCTAAGGCACCCTGTAAATCTTATCCTAAGGCCATTCATAAGAGTGATCCACTTTTCGCATCATCACCAATGTTCACTTTAGCACTGATTGACGACGCACCTTTTTTACACTCACCCCACGCAGTTGCGCTAACAGATTGGACAACGATTGCAGCCACCCACAATCTCCTACAAACATCACATCGACTATGTACTTTCACATCTGCACACCTATAATATTATGTATATATACATATTCTGGACACCATTCAGTAGATGATGATGATTAGATGATCAAGTGAGAGAAGAAGAGACTAAGAGAAGAGGTTTCATTCCTCATTACAGACAAAATAAGCTTCGTAGGGCACACGATTTCGTCCGCTATTGTATTGTGCTCTGCCGCATTATTAACTTGTATACATGATATACTTAATCTGATATAGCTCTTTGTTCTGCATTCAGAGCTGTGTTAATTTTGCTATGCTGGTTCTTCATTTTGTCTAATCTTTCTGGTTGCTCTTTCTAGTAATAGTCGATCAACTTTTAGTCTTGTCTTTCGAGAATAATTTGCGACTAATTATCAGTCGAGCACAGTCTAGCTCTTCACGAATCATTCGCGACAGATAATTTGTCTTGCAATTCGCGACAAATTATTCATCTAGTGCTTCATCCATTAAATGTTTGGCTACGTAATCTAGAATGACTGTGATTTCTATCACTAAAGTTCTCTTCATTCTAATAGACGTAGTCATGCTTACGGAGAGAGTCAAATAATTCATTCCACTGCGCATGAACATTTTCTGTTCGAGTTCGCTTCTCGTTCGTTTCTTGTTCGAGTTTGTTTCTCGTTCGTGTTCATCATTTATTCTTCCATCCTCTCTCTCTCTCTCCAACATGGTATCAGAGCTATTTTCATAGCTTGATAAGCTTCCACAGTACGAGACTCTACTAGCCGATAGAGTAATTGTTTTCTTGTTCTGTAAATATTAGATTTTCATACTTAATTCACTAATAGTTTTTCCTATCACTTAGACTAATTCTTCCACATGGATTCCCAAGGGAAAGCCAGTCCTATCATGGAAAAGCTTGATGGAGACAATTACCATCTGTGAAAATTTAAGATGAAAACTGTACTAATGGGAAAATAATTGTTCGACGTTGTTACAGGTACAGAAGGGAAACCCGAAGCGGATGACGCGGCAATCGCCAGATGGAAGCTGAAGGATGGAAAAGCTTTCGTGCTGATTATTCTTAACATCACGGATATCCAGATCGGCCATGTATCCGAGGCTCAGACATCAAAAGAAGTCTGGGACATCTTGAGCACACTATACGAAGTGCGAGATATAGCTTCTAAGCTACATCTCAAGAAGAAATTCTACTCCCTCAAGATGACGAATGGTGATTAATCTTGTATAGCCGAGATACAGTCTTTATCAAGAATCAATTCGTCGACCTCAAAGGCAAGGATATTGCTCAAGAAGAACCTACATCTCATACCATTGACACGACAGTCCGAGCTTCTGGCTTAGGCGTGTCTATTGTCGACCCACTTCGAGATAGCGAATCATACGAAGATGTTGCTGCTACCCAGCAACAAGTCCCAGGAGCGATTCATCAGTCGAATCATCCCAGAAGATCAAGCCGAGTGTGCACACAGCCCACAAGGTATACTCCTGAGTCTGTCTGTCTCGTAATGCAGGAACCGACGACAGTCGAAGAGGCACTCAGCCAACCAAACTTTGATCTCTGGAGAGAAGCCATGGACAGAGAGTATTCCTCTTTGATCAAGAATCAGACATAGTCATTAGTCAAAGTTCCTATTGGCTGCAATATTATTGATTGCAAATGGATCTTTAAGATCAAATATAATGCCAACAGAGTAATTGATCAAAGGAAGGCTAGACTAGTAGCACGAGGATTCACCTAGATCCCAAATGTTGACTATAGTGAGACTTTTAGTCAAGTCATCAAACATTCGTCGATTTGAATGTTCTTGTCTTATCCTGCAGCTGCCGACCTCGAAGTACATCAACTTGATGTACAAATAGCCTATATAAACGGAGTCATATAAGAAGATATCTACATGATCCAGCCCGAAGATACGTTTTGAAAGGCATGAAGAATCATGTTTGTAAATTCCACAAAGCACTGTACGACTTGAAACAGTCTGCCAGAGCTTGGTTTCAGAGGATCAACACATTCCTCATTGAACAAGGATTCAAACCAAGCACTACTGATTGCAACATTTGTTCAAGGTCAGTGCAACAATCCTTCATTATCATCACCTTGTACGTTGATGATACGTTGCTCTTCAGCAACAATACCAAAATGGTAAAGGATGCAAAATAGATGTTGTTCTCAAAATTCAACATGACTGATCTAGGCGAAGCTCACTTTTGTCTTGGAATTCAAATCTATAGAGATAGAGCAAATCGACTGATTTACATCACCTAACAAAGGTATCTTCACAATGTTTCTAAAAGATACAATTTGATGAATTGTTAATTAGCTCACTCACCAATGGATCCAGCCCTGCATTTGTCAAAGGACCAATGTCCCCAGACCAAGTAGGAAGAGGAGCAGATGAGAGAATATATGTATTGATCAATACTTGGATCTCTCATGTACGCAATGGTCTGCATGAGACCAGATATCTTTTTTGCTATAAGCTCACTCAGCCAATATATGTCTAATCTTGGCATTACTCATTGGGAGGCTCTTATTCGAGTCATGAGATATATTTGAGCTACCATGGACCAGTGCATCCGCTATGGAGATGTCAGCAACGACAATCCTCATCAGCTCCGTGGCTATTCTGATGCAAGCTGGGGAGGAGATACAGGCAATCGTAAATCCAGATCTGGATTTATATTCTTCTTTAACGACGGTCCTATTTCGTGGAACAGTCGTAAGCAAACCTCTATCACACTTTTGTCTACTGAAGCAGAATACATTGCTACTTCTCACTCTATTAAGAAAGCGTTTTGGTTGAGAAATTTGTTGTCAGACATCAATCTGTATCAGTACAGTCCCACAATTTTGTTTTGTGATAGCCAAAGTGCTATTACCTTATCGGCCAACCCTAGATTTCATTCTAGGAGTAAGCACATTGAGATCAATATCACTACATCAGGGGCAAGGTTCTCGACAGGGCAGGACATGGTTGTAGACATTTTCACAAAAGCACTCAATATTAATGCACACAATAAATTTTGTGCATTGCTCAATCTGAAGATCAAGGCATTCACAGATCTAGATTAAGGGGGGGGGGGGGGGGGGGTGTTGGATTTACTCCTTCTACTCTCCTAAATCTCATTTTTAATCTGCCTCCATTCTTGCTACATATTTACTAACGTTGTCATGTAGCCCGCATATTTACACGCAAATTCGCACAGACGAATAAAGGACGAAAGAATCGCGAACACTGTGTTTTTACACGGGTTATGGTGATAGGCGAAAAGAGGACACTATCCTACAGAATGCCGAAGGTGTCTTAAAAACTAAGGCACCCTGTAAATCTTATCCTAAGGCCATTCGTAAGAGTGACCCACTTTTCGCATCATCACCAATGTTTACTTCAGCATTGATGTCACACCCTTTTTACGCTCACCCCATGCAGTTGCACTAACAGATTGGACAAAGATTGTAGCCACCCATGATCTCCTACAAACAACACATTCACTCTGTACTTTCACATCTGCACACCTGTAATATTATGTATATATACATATTCTGGACACCATTCAGTAGATGATAATGATCAGATGATCAAGTGAGAGAAGAAGAGACTAAGAGAAGAGGTTTAATTCCTCATTATAGACAAAATAAGCTTCGTAGGGCATGCGGTTTCGTCTATTATTGTATTATGCTCTGCCGCATTATTAACTTGTATACATGATATACTTAATCTGATATAGCTCCTTGTTCTGCATTCAGATCTGTGTTAATATTGTTATGCTTGTTCTTCATTTTGTCTGATCTTTCTAGTTGCTCTTTCTAGTAATAGACGATCAACTTTTAGTCTCGTCTTTCGAGAATAATTCGTGACTAATTATCAATCGAGCACAGTCTAGCTCTTCACGAATCATTCGCGATAGATAATTTGTCTTGCAATTCGCAACAAATTATTCATCTAGCGCTTCATCCATTAAATGTTTGGCTACGTAATCTAGAATGACTATGATTTCTATCACTAAAGTTCTCTTCATTCTGATAGGCATAGTCATGCTTACAGAGAGAGTCAAATAATTCATTCCGCTGTGCATGAACATTTTCTATTCGAGTTCGCTTCTCGTTCATTTCTTGTTTGAGTTCGTTTCTCGTTCGTATTCGTCATTTATTCTCCCTCTCTCTCTCCAACAATATAAAGACCTCCATTCAGGATCACCACTAGGATGCTGAATCCATAGAACAACAAGGAAATAGATGGTGGACAAACCAACCCAACCAATCCTATAACGGATCTAGCCCCCAAGCTATGAATCACCAATCAATGCTCAATAGGAGAAATGTCACTCCGACAACATACTGCTACCATTGCCACAATCAGACATACACTAGTCAGAGCCCAATGGGTATACTTATAACCTCCAAGGCCCATGCACCATTAGTAGTGCACTGTGACACCTCACTCAACACCTCTGTAGTCTATCTGGGCCACATCATCCAGTCACCCTATGACTAACTGAGAGACCCATACAAATCCACCATCATGAGTTTAGGACTACAACCATTAATTATGACCTTATACACATAAGGGCTCCAATTCCCTTGTAGTCACAACTAACTTACAGGTTGTTGGTCTACTAATCCCTAGCCTGGACACGCTACCCAAGACCAGTCATTGGCATGATATATGGCATAAACGCTTGACACATCTCAACTTCAACAATTTGAAATTGTTGAAGAAACTCAATATGGTATAAGGTTTGCCTTCCTTTGGAGATCAGGAACATCATCTACGTGAAGGATGGATTCTTGGCAAGCAGCAGAGTGAAAAGTTTAGAAAAGAAGGTGCTCAAAGGGTGGGCAAAGGATAAGCTGGATCTCATCCATTCTAAACTATGTGGTCCCACAAAGACAATGTCCATTGTTTCATAACATTCTGATATACTTTCTACAAAAGAAGTCAAATCCTTTAAGGCATTGGTGGAGAGTCAAACAAGAAGGAAATTGAAGATATTATGATCAGATAGCGGTGGTGAGAATGATTCTAATGATGTCAATGTTTTTTGTTATGAACATGGAATAAGAAGACAATTCACCCAATCCAATACACCGCAACACAATGGTGTAGCAGAAAGGACAAATAGAACTATTGTTGAGAGTGCATGTTCCATGCTGAAGTTCATAAAGCTGCCATATTATGGAGAAGCATGCAACACCACAAATTTCCTTATGAATAGAAGTCCCATAGTTGCAATCCCTAAGGTAACACCATATCAAGCCTTTAAAGATGTCAAGACCAAAATACTTGGACTAGAAGTGTTTGGATGTAAAGCCTTTGTGCATGTACCTGATGAGACACAAAAAAAGTTTGATGATAAATTCTTGAAGACTATCTTTATTGGGTATGATGATAGGATCAAAGGCTATCCAAAAAGACCATCATATCACGCAATGTTATTTTTGATGAGCTGCACCACTACTAGGATAATGAGATCGGTCGAATACCTAAAGAGCTGACTCAATATTTCTCGCCCGATCTTGAAAGCTTGGATTACAAAACTAGTGAGATTGAAAATGTTGAAAAACAAGATGATCCATCTAATCAAGATGTTACTATGGATTATGTTCAAAGCATGATGGATATCCATGCTTGAATAAGCAATTTGCAAGATAGAAGATAAGGATGTTCCTTGGGACACACATTCACCAAGGAGCACATCGCCTCAACATAAAGTTCCAAAATTAATGAGAAGTTGGTGCAAGAGAGTGCCAAAGAAATGCCATCTACGAGCCAAGCAAAAGAGATCAAAAGATCTATGAGAGAGCAAAGACCTTTAGATAAATTCCAGGTGAACTATGCTCTTATGATGAAAATCAAGAATTCCTTTGAACCCGCTACATTTGAGACAAGGGAGAGCAAGGTTTGGCAAAAGGCGATGTCGAATCCAAGCCTACCTACCTTGTCTCAATACCATGTCAAATCCAAGCCTACCAACATTGAAAGCTCTGCAAAGAGTATTGAGATACATAGAAGCCATAAAGCATTATGCTTTGTGTTAGGATGGAAATTTGGTGGGTGCACTAATTATGAAAGCTTATTAAGACTCAGATTGGGTTGAAGATGTGTACGATACCAAGAAATCCACCTTTAGCTACTTATGTTTTCTTGTAGGAGGACCCATTTCATGGAGCAACCAAAAGAGAAGATGCATTTTTTTGTCTTCTACCAAGTTCAAAAATGTCACAACAACCTCTATAGTAAAGGATATTATTTGGTTGATCATGCTATTGTATGTAGTTACTTGTTAGTGTATGCCTAATTGATTATACTTCATAATGTAGAATGTATTGATTAGATTAGTCTCTTCTTGTAAACACTCACTTAGTGTTAAACACATCATTTACAAAAACTAATTAGAGGATAAACTCCATTACTTTGTATATATAGACATAGAGTGTAGGATTAGCATATATAGACGGAATAGATCATAACAAATTATTTGTTTCATTAGAATAAGAATCTATAGAGCGAGAGAGAGAGAGAGAGAGAGCAATCTAAGACAATAGAGAGATTGACTTAATATTTGTCAGTTGCATCTTTGATCAACTGAAGAAGCATAGTAGGATCACAACACTTAGCGCACAACTATTGTGAACCTTGTCGGTCATAGGATTCTCTTTCGTGATTTGATCGTTGTAATCCAACAACTTTAGTTTATAGATTCTCTATCATCTATGTATGCGCTAATCATAGTCGAATGCTCTCTCTCTCTCTCTCTCTCTCTCTCTCTCTCTCTCTCTCTCTCTCTCTCTCTCTCTCTCTCTCTCTCTCTCTCTCTCTCTCTTTATTTGATACTCTTATTCCATATATCATAGACGCCTAATTATTCGCACTCTTCATGTTTGTCAATGACACCTACCTAAGATATCTTTCTAAGTTAAATGAATGATGTAACTACCTAGTGATTTTATGAATATCGAAAGATCGATCCTTAAAATTTATTGGTTTCTTCTTGGGAAAACCATTCGAGCACTCCACTGCATCATCGAAGATTTGCTTAACACATATCAACTTCAACAATTTGAAATTGCTGAAAAAACTCAATATGGTATAGGGTTTGCCTTCCTTTGGAGATAAGGAACATCATCTATGTGAAGGATCCATTCTTGGCAAGCATCACAGTGAAAAGTTTAGAAAAGAAGGTGCTCAAAGGCCAAAGCTAGATCTCATCCATTCTGACCTATGTGGTCCCATGAAGACTGTTTGGGACTGATACCAATTTGTGATCAGATGGATGTGAATTATCATCTCTGATACCACTTCGGTTGACATTTGGATTGATGTCAACTGAAGAAACAAAGAATTCTTGAAAACAGGATCGTGGATTACTTAGAGAATGGATTCTATGAGCTATTGAATCAGATTATCAGCATTAAATCAGTCATCTCAAACTCTGATGAAAGCAGAGATCTGGTTTCTTGTAATAACTGATTTGTATTGCTGATAATCAAAGAATCATCAACGTATAATGCTAGTATAACATAGCTTGACCCTTTACGCTTGAGATACACATTAGAATATGCAGAACAGGAGGTAAAGTCGTGCTGCAACAAGAAATAATTTATTCTATCGTACCAGGTCCTTGGAGCTTGCTTCAGGCTGTATAATGCCTTATGCAATTTACATACTAGATGCTCCTTGCCTTGAAGGACGTAACCTTCTAGTTGATAGATGAACACATCTTCTTGTATATATCCATGTAGGAATGTCGTCTGGACATCCATTGGGTGAATGTCTAGATCTTCTGCAGCAGCTATAGCCAATAAGGTACGAATAGACTGATGCTTTACCACTAGACTAAAGGTCTCAGTGTAGTCTATCCCATATACTTGTTCAAATCCTTTGACCACCAGTCTAGCTTTCCATTTGGATATTGATCCATGTGGTTTAAGCTTTAGCTTGAAGATCCACTTAGAGTCAATTGGTTTTACACCTATAGGAGGTTTGACAAGACTCTAGGTCTTGTTCTTTATTAGAGACTGATACTCAACATTCATGACAACCTTCCATTTGTCTGCATCGGGCATTGACAAAGCTTCTACTACGGTGGCAGATTCATCATGACTGATGAAAGCCTGAGGGACAAAGCGATCAAGTTGTTGTCATTGTCTTGCAGACCTTCTGATTGTAGGTGCTTGAGTAGACGATTTTCCTTGGTGAATGGCTGGGATCGTAGCATCTTGTGGTTGAACAATCAGGGGTCTAGGCCCATCGACGGTAAGTGGAGCCGTAGAGATGAACTCCATTGTCTGAACAGTCGTAGGTCATTGCCTATCGATGGAGGATGGAGCTGCTATTGTTAGATTTCTTATGCTTAGGCTTAAACAAATCGTTCAAGTAATGAGCATCTTGAAAAACCGAAGGAAGTGTGATTAATTGTAGATGTGACCATACTTTATTTGAAATTAGTTCTGGTTAATTCGATATGGACTAATCATTTTGACAAATGATGGATATTTAGATTGATTTGATTGACAAGCCTCTGAGTAATCATCATCGTAATACGAGCCACCACGTTTGCAAACCATCATGTTTGCAATCATTTCTGATTTTCTCTATATATACTGATCGATGATGCTAAAATTTTTTGCTTATAGTTATTTGTATCCATGCGATATCGATTCAGTGCACTCGAAAACAACTTCCTTCAATCCGTTCCTACTCGCTCGCGCCCATCCGCTACCATCTAACAAAATTGTTTAGCTCAGGTATCGCTTCGACACGCCTGACCTAAGGTCTGATCTTGAAATCAACATTATCGTGCGCTGATTCGCTACTACACAGTAATGGCGTGGACCAAGCAGACAACACGAGGGCATTCAGGTGGAATACCAATTTCAGGTGCGGGTCAGGGAAATCCACAACCACCACCTCGTCCACCACCACCACCTCCTCCTAGGCCAAGGGGCAAAAGAAGAGACCCACCCTGGCTCAAGGATATTCGGAAGCTTCAGAAGACAAATAATCTTCTGATTCCGAAATCTCACATACAGAGGTCCATCAGGCAGGTGACAAGAAGTCTATCTACAGATGTGAGATGGATGGTAACAACAATTGAGACGTTGCACACAGCATATGAGGACTTTCAAGTGAAATTTTTTTCTGATGTTGTTGTTGCAGATGTCCATGCCAAGAGGGTGACAATCATGCCCAAGGATTTCAACATTGTGTTCAGGGTTCGGGACACATATGACAAGTTTGCTGGATACTTTAGACCTGCTCCCTCCTCTCCTCCAAAACAAGAGAAAACAAAAGCAATCTCAACCAACCCGACTTGTTATTCGTATACAGAGTGGGAGTGTTTCAAAGAAGAGGAGGTCTCTCAACCCTCCATCTAAAGCGAGGGATTTTTCCAAGCCATCTCCTCTGAATACTATTCTTTTTTCTAGGCATCATCCTCCTCATTCTCCTCCAAAGTCTCCTTCTTCTCCTTCCACTCCATCTTTAACTTCTCCTGCTAAATCTTCCTCTCCTAACCAATCTCCACCTCCTAAATCTCCTCCTCCTCCTAAACCCGTAAATATTAGTTCCCCTCCTCTTGTTTTGGAAGTGATTTAGATGATTTTGTTAGTGTAAAGATAGAATTAATTTTGAATGACAATTCTTTATGTGGTTTATCAGTGTTACTTTCGTCACCCCCTGCACTTGCCTTTGTAAATAGTTCTCAATATGTACCATATAACCAATTGTTAAACACGTATCTTAAAGGTTTAGGTCCTCGATACAGTTTTAGGATGTCGAAGACCAATGTTGGTCTCCCCCTTTCTAGTTTAGATACTAGTGAATTAGATAGTAGGGATAAAATGTTAGGGGACAATGTAGGAGGTGAGGCAATTCACTACTGGATGGAGTTCTTCCAGACCCCATTGTTTAGAGATGTTGCATTGTTTTCCCTTCAATTCATGGCAGCATTTGATTTTCCTGATTTCAAAAGTTTGCATGATGATATGCTCCAATACGTTAGACTGGGGACTCCAATTCTCGTGTTGCCATACATAACAAAGTAAGTGTCTATTTTTCAGATTTTATTTTATTGAATTTTTCATATGAATTTTGATTTCACATTGATTCTTATAAATTTATTGTTTTCTGATTTTAGTGATAATTAGAGCTTATATGTGTTGTCCCTGTACGTCAATGATGAGGGTGTGTGTAATCCAGTTTGTTTGAAGATGAACTCTATTACACACACACACACAAAATTTCCAAGGCCCATATACAGAAAATATTGGAACTCTTTCCAGTACCAAATGCAAAAGCATACTCAAAGCTGAAAATGGTTGATGCAAAGGTATAAATTTTTCAATATCGGTTCGATGCGCCCTTGTAGTTATTGATTGGCTTATTTTTCCAACATGCGCGCTGATCCGATATTCAATCAAAAAATTTTGATATCTGTTCGATGCGCGCTTGTTTTCGTTGTATATTTTATTCTTACATCCTGCACATTGATCCAATATCTCATAATGTTCAAATTTGGATTCTGCAATCCTCCCAGCAGGTTGATTCTGTCAACTGTGGTTGGTATACCATATGCAATGCCAAACACTTTTTTAATTGGCTTGCATTACAAGATGGACTTCCAAATCTGGAAGAGGTAATATTCGATTAATTACTTTTAATTGTGTTTTTGTTTTTTTTCATATACAAACTCCTATTAACTAATCTTTGATTAATTACATTTAACTGTGTTTATGTTTTTTTTTTCAGTTTAAATGCTCAAAAGTCTCCCCAATGGAGATAATGCATTTCAGACAGGAGACCATAAAGTTTGTGATCGAAAATTCATATCCAGTTGCAGTGGCAGAGTGTTCTCCACCCAAGCTACTTCCAACTGGAGAAATGGATTTAGAGATCATAGATAATTGTTTTTGTTTAAATATTTGTCTCACTTGATGTGGATGAGACACATGTACAGAAAATTTTAATAGAAATATACTTATAGTTATTCTATGGTTGTTCTTACTTATTAATTTTTCTCTTATCAATTCAGGTTATGATCCATTCATCTTTAATTTCTACTGTTTTTCGACATGTTTGTTTTTCATTGCCTTGGTCTGCCTTGTCTTTACTATGGTCTTTTTTTGGATAAGTTCAGAATGATGATCTGATCGAACCTTTGTCACAACCAATCCAAACATGCGACATTAGTTCACTTAGATTTGTTGCAGCAAAGCTTTGATCAGATCATCATCTGAACATATCTAAATATGCCAAGACAAGGACAATACAGACCAAGGCAATGAAGACAAAAAATACAATCGATATATACGAGACTTCAACAAGGGCAAGCGTCGATTGTAGTAATCACTGGAGTTCAAGTGACTGAAGATCTCCCCAATGGAGATAGTGCATTTCCTATATGAGACAATGAATCTTACTATCAAAAACTCATATTATCTAGTTGTAATTACATTGTATTTTGCACCATGAAATGGAGATCATAAAAATGAAAGAGCCTCATAGAAAAAGTGGTTCATATATTTTCAAAAATGATGTATACAAAAAATTGTATTACATAATACAAAATTTTATAGTTCATAATCTATGGATCTTCAATTTCGATGGATATTCCAATGTCTTTGTATTTTATATGCTCTTCCTACCTTACTCTTACCTGCACATGAGAAATTATTCTAGTTATATATTTTATGAAATTGATTCACTTAGAAATAGAAAAAAATGAATATTTTTATATGGCATAATGTACCTTTACACCATTCAATCGAAATTGATAGTACTGAGATAGATCGAATTGCAACATGTCTAGTTCTGATCGAATGTGATTGAGACATCAATTTTCCTCGACCTCTATTGCAAGAATGTTGTCATTTCTTTTCACTGTTATCTGAAATTGCTCTTGAGGGTTTATACCAAAATCTTGATCAAGTGGCTTTCAAACATTTTTGCATTTAATCCATCTTCTATAATACAGCAGCAAAGTGAGCATTTGTTTTTCGATGTGATATCTAAATGTCATGGATGAGTAACATACTCTACACTCAAACTGCTGATTTTGTTTTGTATCCCAACCATCATCCAACAATTCAACGATTATATCAGCACTCAAGTCCTTACAAATAAACATTGTTTTCGTTCTTCGAACATTGCATTTGGAAAAAAAATCAACAAAAATAGTAAAAGGTAGATACCAACTTAATCTATTATTCTTTGATCCAGTGCTACATTTTAATATACTCTAAACATCAATATATAGCCTAGATCGAAAACTTTCTAAAATTGCTGCATCAGGAGAAATCCATTCCTCACTCGAAAAATCTGGTAGAGGATATGGCTCTAATCTACCAACTATTTTTATCAGAAAAATAGGTGTGATCATAAAAAAAAACTCCTGACTCTAAAAATGATTTTGGAGAACAACCTTTATATTGTAAAATACCAATATCCGAATGTATGACATCGATTATTCCTGCAATTAATTGAACTGATTGCCATTCAAAGAAATTTGATGGATACAAATCTGCAAAACTAACAAAAACATCTCAAGAAGAATATAATTTAAAGAAAATGTTAAATCTAAAAAAATTGAATCTGAAAACTTACAATTGCATTTCCTTCTATCATTTGGATTCAGATCATGAATGTTGAACTCATTGTGAAATTAAGCATGCTAAACTAAAACTTTTGTGATAGATTGACCGGCAGGTGATACTTTAAAATCCATTATCCTACCTTTCCAAGAACTTCTATATATGTTATCCGATCTTTTTCTTTTTGGAATGAGCCTTTTGCAGAGGGATGCATCAAGATCCATTGATATTTTTGATATATTCTTGGTATCCATTGATCTTCTACATTTTTTTCATTGCATCAATAGTTCCTCTTGGTCTTCGATTATGTGTAGCCATTAGTCGAAAATACGAGTACACAAGCTGAGATCGGAGAGAATGTAGAGATTGCGAGGTAAACCTAAGAATGACAAGAAAATGAGAAATAGAATGAAAAAAAAAAGAGGTATATCTATGAATGACAAGAAGTTCCTTAATTACAAGGATTAGTTAACCAAAGTTTATGACTATTGACGTCAAATCAACCTCGAGTGAATAATGATGGGCAGCATAAGAGTATTCGGGTAGTAATTGTGGTCCAGTCACAATTGTTTGTTTTGTCCGGCGGGATATTTGAAAATCACGAAAATTTGGCCGGGAACGTTAAATACAATTTCCGTCCGTCAATCACTGTGTTCGTTACAGATGGACACCATTCATTGGGACACATAAGCGTTGAAAGCGTGCGAAGTCAAAAACAACATCTTGACAAAGGGCCCAATATGAGTTCTAATATCCTCTAATGTTTGGGAGTATCATTTTTTGTGCACACTACAAGAAAATGTGGCAAAAATTACAGAAAAAAATGGCAAAAGTTGCGAAAATTTCCGCAATTTTTGCCATTGTTTGCCAAAAAAATTACGAAAATGGTTTCCGCAATTTTTTTTGGCAAATCCGCAATTTCAGACCCGCAACTTTTTTGGCTAATTTTTCATAATTTTTATGGCTAAATTAACAATAAAAAAATTGCGGAAATCCACTTGCAATTTTTTGGCATAATAATTGCGGATTTATTTCCACAATTTGTTTCCGCAATTTGTTTGGCTGATATTTTTTGCCGGATTTTTGGGCAAAAATTGTCAAAAAAATTACAAAAATTCATTTCCGCAATTGTTGTGGCAAAAATTACGAGTATTTTTCTACAATTTTTTGTGCAAAAATTGCGAAAAAAATTACTAAAATTCATTTGCGTAATTTTTTTCAAAATAGTGTCAAAAATTTGTGGAAAATAAATTCGCAATAGAATATAAATTGCAAATTTATTTTCCGCAATTTTTATACACTATTTTGAAAAAAATTGTGAAAATGAATTTTTGCAATTGTTTTGACAATTTTTGCCAAAAAAATTGCGAATAAATACCTGCAATTTGTTGGCTAAAATTGCAAAAAATATCACCAACCCTAAACCCTAAATCTCGATAGCAAGTTCTTTACCTCAAATAACGGCTGAGCTAAACATGACTGTCGTGGCGTCGGATCCTTTTCCATAGTTGCACGCTACATGACATATGAAAAAGATTATGAAATTGTAAGAAAACTTATTTCTATCTCTCTAATGAGGTCCATACTTTTTATAAGGCTTTCATAATTTAGAGTATGACATCCCATGCATTGTCTTATGTCTCAAAGTACATGTGCAATAATTAGACTCTTAGAAAGAAGTGAGGTTAAATCTCTTTAACTGTAGACAACGGCTGAGCTGAACCCAACTGTTGTAGCATTGGATCCTCCTCTATAGCAATATGATGCATGATCAAAACTGAAATAAGGAATATATCTCATTCTCTCTCTCTTTCTCATTCTCTCTTTCTCTCTCTTTGTCTCTCTCTTTATGTAGATAGCTAGGACCGTACCAAGTTTCAAAAGAAAGAAATGGAGAGAGAGAAAGAATAAATGAGAAAGAGAACTAACTTGGGATAAACTTTCCATCATCTTCATCTATATCTGTACAGTCTTTCGGAGTTCTTCCATTTCTTCACTTTGTCTCTCTATCCCCTTCCTCATTTCATCTACTTGGGAAGAATACTGCATCTCTTTTCTATAGACACTTAGGCCTCTTACTCTCTTTCGTCCCTGACTATTTTCTTCTAAAATCTTCATTACTTTGTCATCGGGGTTTGTTCCTGACATATAATTAATTAAAATCTTCATTCTACACCAAAAAAAAACATAGCTAATCAAATTTACATGCAAAATCATATATATGTTCATCATTACATTTTAGAAAATTGAATGTATTTAAACCATAATTTCAAAAAATATATGTTATTATATCTCATGTTGGGTGTTACATTCAAAGTCTCAGCCACAAGTCAGGATCCAACTCGTCTACTTTTAGTTTGCCAAAACCTTTATACTAGTATGAGCATCCACATAGATCTCGGCAACAGTTGGAGCCCTATTCATTTTTTGTGCCTAAAATTTGGCACTCAACAATAGACAAAAATAAATGACATCATGAAAAAAGAGGTTTCGCATATCAGAGTATACAAATGCAAATTTTGCTGTATACACACATACCAGTCTCATATTGATGCCCGCATACCCAGCTCGACCAACATTCGGCATCTTTTGTTGTTTTGATCTGCTAATTTTATTTTGTTGACTCAATTTTTAAGCAAATTATTGTACACACATCAAGAAAATGAATAATAAGTCAGTAGTAAGATAAATTAATCATGCACTAACTAGAGATGACCAAGCATTCAAGTCAAATTTTGGTTTCAAAATACATAGATAAAACAAAAAAGTAGAATACAATTTGGAAGGTTTGGTTTTTTAAGTATTGACGTAGAAGCTGCCATCTCTCCTTTTCCATCCACTCAGGACGTTTTGGCGTTAAATTTTCTTTGTCTCAATGAACGAAAACTGGACGACAATTTGACCTTGAAGTACTATGATGAAAACTAGCAATCATATTCTGTCTGTAATATGAAATAAAACTCATCAAACTATCTCTCTCTCTCTCTCTCTCTCTCTCTCTCTCTCACACACACACACACACACACACACACACACACACACACACACACACCCCCCCTCTCTTTCACTTGAAACTCACACACACACACACACACACATGATCTATACAAGATTCAAATAAAAGTAGAGTAGTACTAGCAATGCTTGATGAATTGCCTCAATTTGCACCTTTGGTTGGATAATGTAGATTCAACTTGGCCTTCATCAACATGAGCATGCACATCTTATCTATTATTACTTTATCGTTGAAGGTGTGCTCAAGGGGATTAGGGAATCGTCTCTTTAAATCATCTATGATGGGGACAGCCCTCCAGTCTCTAAACATATTCCTATCAAACACCCCATGACAGAGCTCTCCCATATAAGCTAGGACCTCCTTCTCCTTAACATCCTCAACTATAGCCTCTGACGTATCAATGTCATAGTATAATATCAGATCGGCTCTAGCAGGTGGGGCGTTGTAACCAGGTGGTGGTGCGTCATGCACGGGTGAGTCATCTCTATATCTAGGCTCCTCGAAATCATCGTCACCTCCACAAGCCAAAAAACAACCACCTAAATGACTCTTATGTGGTGCTGACCTAGCAATGCGAGGTGTGGAGGTCTGAGGAGTGGACCTATGTGGTGAGGGCCTCTATGATGGTATGGGTGAGGGCCTCTATGATGGTACATGTGAATGTGCACTAGTGGGGAGCCTCTGAGGACTACCCTGCTGTGAGGCCACTGGAGAGTTTAACATGGACCTATACTGCTGGAGAATAGCATCCATTTGTTCTCTCTGCCTAGCAGATGCACTACTTAACCAGTTCATACACTCTTCATGAGATGGAGACCCAAGAGATGGAGGATCAGACATCTGCATATCAAAAATGAACTACGATTAAGATAACAATGATGAACATAAAACATAAAATTAACTATAACCACAAACCTAAACATAAATTTTATCCTCTTTTTATTCAATTTCTCTCTAATAATCCTTACCTTTGATCCACTGTTTCTAAATCTTTAATTTAAATCTTTTACCCTAAATCTCTTATATCATGTCCTCATGTATACCCTTTCTATAAATCCTTTAATCTAAACTCCAAACCCTAAAGCCTTTTCAACTATCTTACTTGTTTTCATGAGTTTAAATGTTTATCTTTATCAAGCTGTAGCATATGATCTTCACATTATTTTAGAAAGTTTCAATTGAAAGAAAATACCCACAAACAAAGCAACAAGATTTTAACAAAACAAAACAACAATATTTTAACAAAACAAAGAAACAAGATTCACAATAAACAATGCTCACCTTGTCTCCAAAAACTTTGTTTCAAAAGCTTTACCCCAAGAAACTTTACTCCAAACTGAGAATACTGTGATAAAAGTGAGAAAAAAGAGTGCCAATATGAGAGAGAGAGAGAGAGAGAGAGAGAGAGAGAGAGAGAGAGAGAGAGAGAGAGAGAGAGAGAGAGAGAGAGAGAGAGAGAGAGAGAGAGAGAGAGAGAGAGAGAGAGAGAGAGAGAGGATAACAAGCTTTACCAAGCTTTACTCAAACTACTCTAATGAAAGGGGCCAATGCTCAACTTTTTGCTCAAGCCTTGGCTATGGTGAGAAGGTAAAGAGCTTTGGCCGTGACAAAAGAACATAAACAACAATAAACACAAATGTATCAAAGAAAAACAAGTAAACTTTTGAATGTTGGCTATGGTGCTCACCTTTTTTGTCAAATGCTCCACTTTTTCTCCAAGCCCTGGCTAAGGCGAAAAGGTAGAGAGCTTGGCTATGACAAAAAAGCATAAGAAGGATCAAGCATCATTAGAAGAGCCATAGAGAGCAGCACCACCACTAGGCGCAAAAATATCCTCCTCTTCGCGCTCAAATTCAAAATGAAAAGAAACCACGACGCACCAACAATTCGGCTTCCAGTAATCGACACTATGGTCGACGCTAGACAAAAAATTGCATATTGGTTATTGTGATGAAGAAATATATATACAGATCACTTTCAGTTTGGCTGAAACACTTTGTTTTGATGATAAGCTTGTGATGTTTGATAGCTTACGTTGTTTTGGTAACTTATCTGCACAGTTGCAAGATCTTGTCACCTACTGCTCCCTTGAATCAATCACAGTTTGAGTTCCATTTTGATTAGGCCCATTAGGATGCTCATTAAATTGATACTTTATGCATGGAGATGGCAACCCATGTTCCAAATAAAAAGCACATTGACAGCACTGATATTGAACATAGTTAAAATGTTGATGACCAAGCTGATGATAAAATGGTTCTGCCATCAGAAAGGATGTTGCTGCACTTGCTTACCTTGCGGTGACAGCCATTAGTGTAATGATTATAAATGTTGCAAATAACACAATACATCATGCCATTTGGACAATTCTTGGTATAATGTCTCTCTTGATTACAAAGACTACATAATGACAACATCTTCCTTAATATTTTCTCCTCTTTCTTATTCTGTTTCTTATGTTTTTTAGATTTAACATCATCATCTTTGGATGTTTCATGAAGATTCTAGAATCCAAATCCAAATGAGAGTCAGAGGAAATATTATTAGAATGAATCACAGCGAGAAAGATGACAACATAAAAGGCAGAATCTACGAACACTCAATTGATCAATCATAAAGCAAAATCACACACACATACAAAAGCGATATCTTGATTACCAAAAGCGTGATCATAGCCTCACAAAGCATGTACATATATTAGCATGCTAGTGTCATGCCAAGATTCTATATAATGTGCAATATGATGACTATTGTATTCACACCTATCTAACGTGGCAACAAGCAAGCCAAGAAAACTTTGGCTAATCCAACGTATTCTAGATACATGAGAGATACATTCGCGATGAGCCATGTGATTGAAGATGGTTAGCAGTGACCGTTGGATGCATGTGACATGCATTAGAGAAAATATGGGCCCAAAGAGGGCCCTATAAGAAATGCCATGTAGGAGAGAGAAGAATAACTATAAAGTAATTATAATATCATTTTCTAACTTCTTTACGCATCTGCCCACACTACTTTCCATGTAAATGAATGCACCTTAGTTTAGTCACATCAAACTTCACTGGTGTTTAACCACAGTTAAAATATAATTTTTCAAAATGCTGAAATATTCCCTTCCAATAGTTGGGAACACTCAAAAATTTGAATTAGGAGTGACATTTCTGGAAAAAGCCTATGCCATCTCTATCTCCAGCAGAGTCGTTAGCGCCATCTCTAGCTTTGTTATTGTCATTGTGTTGTTTGTTACTATACTACTGTACTGATGACAAAGCTTTATCATCTTCATGTGGATCTGTCACCAGAATATGCTTCGCTCAGGATGAGAAATTCAAAGCAACCCAAATTGTCAACTTCTGATATGGTCCAATACAGGGAGGAAAAGCTAAAACATGTAGATTTATGGTCATCAGGAACATTGTATCCTATTGATCCATGTTCATTGCAACATCCAGATTTTCATTCGGTGAGTCAGTTAATAATTTATATGTGTCATGGTAAAAATGGCCTTTTGGGTTACTGTGAGAATTTGATGCTCTATGGGAATGCACATTCAATGCAAAGAATACATTATTTGGAAGAGGAATCAAGGAAAATATCAAAGGAGTGCGAAGAAAAATCTACAAAGATGTAAACTTGTTTGGATGAAAATGAGATGCTCAAGGAGGAGATTCAAAGGTTGAAATCTTCTTTGCATCATTATACAACTAGTAATGATGAGATAAAAATTGCATTTCAATCCATGCGTATCTCATATTTGTCTCTTGTTAAAGATATGGATGTGCTCAACAGAGGTCCGAAGCAACAAGATGAAAAGGCTGGTAAACAAGGATATATGTGATCTATCATCCAGAGGAGGTCATAGAAAAAGACGAATCCGTACATTCAAGTAAGTTACAGCTTATTTGGTACTAAAAATTGCTTGAACTTTTTGATTTATTCATAATCACTAATTTTGTTATTTATTCATTTCAACTTTCTGTTGATTTTCTTATTATATATTGTTGTGAATAATATGAGTGTCCTAATTTCTATTGACATTTTCATGAACATTATGTTTGCAATGCAGATCAGCATTGGTTGTTGAAGACCATTTGGCTGAGGAGATTTCAATTGGAAACTCACTAGGCTCTATCTTGACTTCTGAATCTATGAAATCAATGTTTCGCACGTGTGGAGGAGTGGCGAAGGAACACATGTCGACCATGAATCTGAGAAAAAGTGTTGGCGAAAATTTGAAACACTGATCTATTTGGCGCCACAAATTAACTCTGGTTATCCCTGTTAACCATGGTTTGACAATGCATATACATTAATGGTACATCGATTTTCTCATTTCAATCATCTGTTATATTCATTTTCAATATTTTTGGGTCTCTTCGGGCAGTGATGAGCTGGAAGGGCAGGCCTCATCAACCAATAGCATTTCCACATGCTGCCCGATGAAACAACAATATATTTAAAAAGTCTTTATCTTATTTATATTTGGAAAATTCTACGTTACGTAGAACCCTGAAGCTAAGGTTTCAATTGGTCTACATGGCAATGAAAATAAGAAAAAAAATAAAAAAAACATCTTTTTCAGAGGCCCTCGTCGGGCTCTAAGTTTCTCTAATGGACACCAACAATCCCCATCTCAATGCTATTGGTCTTCTCTAATGATGCTCTTCAGTCCCATGGCGTTCCTTAAGCATACAAATCTATCATTTGATAGAGGTTTGGTCATTATGTCTGCAGTCATCACTTTGGTGGGACAGAACTCCAGCGCCATCTTCTGACTTTGTACCAAATCCTTGACAAAGTGGTGCTGGATGTCAATGTGTTTGCTTCGTTTGTGCAAACCTCCATTCCTACATATGAAGATGTTGCCCTGGTTGTCGTTGAAGATCTTCATTCCCTTTGTTGAGATGCCTATCTCGTGACATAGACTCTTGATCCAAACATACTCTCTAGCACTATGACATATCCCCATTAGTTCCGCTTCAGTTGAGGAGAGAGCGACAGATTTTTGCTTACTGCTTGCCCAGCTTACAGCTCCTCCGCCCATCATGAAGACGAACCCATAGGTGGATTTCCTGTCATCTGTGTCACCTGCCTAGTTAGAGTTGACAAACCCCTCAATGTTTCCAAAATGAAACCTATATTCCAAGCCAAGTCCAATGGTTCCCTTTAAGTATCTCAGAACTCTTTTGGCTGCTTGCCAATGATCGATGTCTGGGTCTTCCAGATACCTGCTGAGTGATCCAATTGTCATGGCTATATCTGGCCTAGTGCATACCATAGCGTACATCAACGATCCCACTAGGCTTCTATACAGATATCGGTTCATTTATGCTCTGTCAGACTCAGTTTGTGGTGACATCTCTTTGCTTAGTCTTATTCCATGTTCTTGTGGAGTTCCAATGGGATTGCAATTTTCCATCCCAAATTTCTTGAGCATATTGATGATGTACCTTTCTTGCCTTAGGTGGATAGATTTTTCGATTCTATCTTTTTCAACTTGAATTCCTAGGCAATAATGCAGCTGCCCCATATCCTTGATTTCAAATTCAATTTTCAATCCCCCCTTACAGGACTCCAGCTTTGAAATGTTGTCGCCAATCAAGATTATATCATCCACATAAAGTGCTATGACAGTGATTTCCAAATGAGATCTCCTGATGAATATGCTCAAGCATGCCAAGAAAACTTTGGCTAATCCTACGTATTCTAGATACATGAGAGATACATCGCGATGAGCCATGTGACTAAAGATGGTTAGCAGTGACCGTTGGTGTCATGTGACATGGACACCAACAAATATCTCATCTATGACACTTATGATAACTTGAACGATATTTTTTTCAAGTTTCCTCATCCAGCTGCCAAGGTGCTTCAACAATGCGTTCCAAATCTTGACCATTCAAAGAAGTGGCACCTCAATGAAATACCTTATGTAACCCATGATAAAAATATTTGACATGATTCATATTTGTCAAGGGTTATCGTTCTCGTAACCATTTCTCCAAAATTTTAAATCGTTGATGATAGACCAAAACATCCTCCTATTTACTAGCTTGCAAGTGAGTATTTACTCATCCTCATGTTCTTTCAGATATCCCTTAAGAAAAGCATGTTTCAAATCCTTCCAAGCCTTGAAATTCCTACAACCCAAATTGATAATACCATTGTAACACAATGGCTTTCAAAGTAGTAGAAGATAATTCCAACTTCCGAATATCTTTAATCTCACGATTAGCTTAACAAATACCTAAAACTGATGAATATGCATGTCAAGGCCATCTAATTTAATGCCTTTAAAACATTGAAATGTAGATGTTCCTGTACAACCCACAAGTGCAGGCTCAGCGCATGTCCAGTATCATAACTAGTGCTGGCCAAAGGCTGCATTGTAACAATATGCTCCAAAACAATTGGTAATTCAATCCAAAGATGGAATGATCCAAATTATAAGATGTTGCCCAAAAGTACAAGTCGGCAATGGAACCAAAAAGGTGTTGATGAGAAATTAATCCCTGAATATCGTATTTCATGACTGCAAAATTCTCGGATCGTTATAGTAAGTACATGTGTTGTATGTGAAATTTGCATAAATTGATATAAAATCTAAAATGAACATGTCAAGGCAAAAAAGAAGAGTTACCAGACCGAAGTAAATGCAAAATGTAAGCTTGACAAAAGCACGAGGTACCCGCTTCACATTTTCCGCACATTGTCTAGACTTATGTGTTCATACAACAGCTTGGTTCAAAAAATATATATATTTAGGTCAATACTTTGGTAATTTTGCAAGGAGCACAATACCTCTTGGGGAGGTATACAACACATGATTATGCTAACCAAAAATGATGATCAAAGTAAACGAGTCACGGTCTGTTATACTAGAAGTCAATATGTTACTAAATAATAGCTTCATCAATCAAACATAGAACAGCTCCTTTGTTCGGTAAGGCTGGAATAGCTCCTCTTTCAGTGGTAGCAATTGCTCCGCACCCATTTGCAAACCTGAGTGCCTCTCTCAATCTTTTCTCGTTCTGTATATAGGTAGATCACATACCCACAAAAGAACAAATCACATGTTTGTAGATCTTCAGATGAACCTTTGAGATTTTTTAGAAATCATTTTCTATAAGGCTTGCATAGATTTATACCTAGTCTACGTTTTTTCACATTGAAGAAAATTTCTGTAAACTAGTCCTCATAAACCAAATGTAACAGAAAAACTGCATGTTTAAGCTTGGAATTCGAAGTTCAGCTTCTTATTACATTGTGTTCAATACTGAGTTTCTCGTGGTGATTAAAGCCTTGCAAAGGTTACCCTCGCAGCAGATGACTATGCTCCTACCACTGAGCTTCAATGTGTGCACACGCAAATCAAACAGTATCAATCAGACTGACGGAATTTTTTTTACTATCCACATTTTGTCGTGAGTCCTTCACAGGTTACCAGTAGGATTTGTTTGACAATACAAAGCTTTCTTTAGTACCTGGAACAGTGACAAATCTGGAACAAGTTGGTTCAAGATCCCTCCAACAAATGCATCCCCGGCACCTGTAGTGTCCACTGTGTGCACTTTGAAGCCTGATACTTTGCCACTAAAGTCCTGCAATAATAAGTAAAACAGTAGATGAGCATGCATTCCATCTATATATTCTAAAGTTGCAACAGAGTGATCTGGTAATGAACGTGAGTGACAAACTTCAGTACTAAAAAAACAATCAAGTCAACAGCAGCAACGACATATTGTACATTTTGCATGTACATTGTAAACTATAACTTTAAGTTAGCATGCAACTTGCAACCTATAGCAAACTATCTGACTTTCAAATGTAAATTAGTAGTACCACGCCAGAAATGCGCATACCAGTTTCGATGTTTGTTCAGTGTTCATATGGCTGTAATTACCTCTAAAATGAATCCAATTTCCTTAGAGACTAGATTTGAACTGTATTTTCAATTGAAACTACATACTAATTCCTTTAATTTCGGATCTTATCACGGGAAGAGAGTAATTAAGATGTCATCGCTGAGAACGAGAGTGTATTTCTAATTTGACAACTAAACGCACTGAAGTGATCAATAGATGCGCGCGCCAAGCACGATTCACGAATTCCCTGTTTTGGACAGAAATCTCATCACCTTCGTGTAGTAGCGACAGCCATTCTTTCCTTCTGTTACCAGTAAAAGCTTCAAATCTGAATGAAAAACAGACCGCGCGACATCATCGCTGTAAGGATCTCCACCCTTCGTGAGAAACGCTAACTCATCATCACTCACCTGCATCGAGGACATCGAATCAGATATTTCTTATACGCACATGAAACAGTGTGGGCCATACTTCGCATAATGGTTTGCGATTGCATATATATAATACTTTCACTTGCGACTCTATTTCCAGCCATGAGCCATTGAAGTCATTCCTGCGAACAGATATATAGAATTCTTAGCTTATAAGTGTTCGTCTGCACAGCATAGGGTCTTAGTCTGTGAAATTTGTTACCTTGATAATATCAGCTTGATCCCATATGCTAAATATTCCCTGTCGAGCTGCATCAGCTGAAGGCCACAACGGTAGTCTTAAATTGGGATCATACGAGAGGAGGACTCCAGCGTCTTTTGCAATCTGTATGGCAGCAAAGTGTGCAGATCTGGATGGCTCTGCTATGAGGCTGATGGAGCCAAAGTGAAAAACAGCTGCCTGTAGCAAGACTAGTCATACACTTGTATGATGTATCGTAGTTCAAGTTTCAGAGATTCAGGTGCAAAACAATACCCATCAAGATCTAGTTGTCCCTATTCAAGGGAATAATACTTGTGAGAGACATCAAAAAGCTTGTCGGAAAACATGAAAAGCCTTACAAGCATATTGGAGTAGAAGACACTACAGTAGAGTTGTACTTTATGTATGAGATCATGCTAAGTCGAAGGTTAAAAACAAGCTCTTCTATTTTGCTGATTCTAGATATATTGTGGGAATAGTGTTTTAGCAAGAAATAAAAAGCCAAAATTCCAATACTAGGACAATCTCCAGCGATTCAAGAGAAGAAACAAGAGCCTTGACAATGAGTTTAGTTTAAATCTGATAATACCTGTCTGATCAACGCGATATCAAGCTCCGTAGCTTCAAGAAGCATATCTGCGCTGGGGTTGCGGTAAAACATAAACTCTCGTTCACCATCCGATCGCAACGTTAAAAATGCTAAAGCAGTTCGAGCACCAGGATCAAACCGCATTCCCCTAATTTCCACGTTATTTTCTTTCAAGATGTTGACAAGCATATAGCCAAATTCATCCTCACCAACCTAGAAGGGGCAACAGCGCCAAAACCATAAGAATATCATGATCTTTAGGTACCGATGATGCCTCCCTCACTGGACATTATTTAATATAAACTATCTGGAACAAGTTTCTTAGAAAGGCAGCGTCCGTGTTTATGGACTATAGACTCTGGTAAATTCTTGCGCGCACAACCGCTTGACGTCTAGTGGATCTTCAAGCTGAACAAACATAAAAGTTAGGCCAGGACATGCAATTATAATATATTCTGAGTGTACCTTTCCAATGAACGCTGAGTTACCCCCAAGTCGTGCAATCCCTACTGCAACATTGGCAGGTGCACCTCCCGGAGCCTTTTTAAATGCTGGAGCATCAGCTAGTGATAAACCTCCCACTGTCGGGATGAAATCGATCAGTAGCTCACCAAAGCAAACAACCAAATCTCGAGCTGATTCTTCACAACTGATCTTCAAAGCACCGATCGGGAGAACTCCTGTGTACAATATAGCAGCTCATTAGAAGGTAATTAAGTGTATGCAGTTACATGGACGCGTGAATTTGTACTTATATTTGCATCATTATTGCAGTAGGTTACAGATATAAACAGTACATGAATACAATTGGACAATGGATATTACAGAATCCAGATATAAACAGTCCATGAATACAATTGGACAATGGATATAAATGGTCCATGTATATGCAGCATATTTGTTTGTGTTCTTCCAATTACACGATTTTGTTGGGTGTATGCCTTTCACGCTAAGTGTTCACTAACGAATTACCTGCATCTAGAAAAGTCTTAGTCATTTCTGACGCTCACAGAATGTTCACAATCCGCAATCAGAGAAAGTGAGACACTAGACATTCATCCACATCAACCATATATATAGAATAGCATGTTCATCTACTGATTATTCGTGAAGAACGAATAATTGTCTAATTTTTCTTGATCAGCTTCTATGAAAAGGCGTGCCTTGATCACGAAAGCATCCGCCAAGTTAGTTCCGATTGGTTTCTGCTATGACTCATGAGTGCTAGTTTCCACAATATCTAGGAGATGTAACCAGCATCGTAATCTTCATTTCTATGGACTGAACACAGCTGAACTCTCTGGCCATCCTTATCCTCCAAGCCTCAGCCCTCTATCCTTTCAACCTCGTACGAGCTATAGCAGTTACCTTCAACAACATATCTGGGCAATCTTCAAGGCTGCAGATTCACTTGTATTATCCACAAAGCATCCTAATTTGATTCTCAATTATTACAAAGGAGGCGAGGCAATAAGAAGAAGAAAACACGATCGCTTTCCCTGCCACCAATCTAGCGTACGTTTCTTCATGTATATTATCCACGGCCCACTACGAATAGATATAATCAATGCCATCTCATCTTTCCTTGTCGAAAAAGAACTGATCATTCATAGTATGCGCCTACCCAAAAGAAACAAGCGATATCAAAGCTGAATGGAAATGAGTGCAGACTGTGCAGTGAAGAAGCCATGCCATACCCACGTAAGCGTTTAGACTCAGCTACCAGCGGTTACTCACCGACTAGGCTGCGCAATATATATAATTCCTCAAAAACTGACGAGGTTTGGGATTGTGTGAGAGATCTGACGATGATCTGGCAGTATCTCTGGAAATTGGGTGAAGCTGCCTGATTTGAGGCGTGCTTCACATGTTGATATTTTAGTGTATGAACAACGCTTTGTTGCTGGGACGTATCGACCATCCGCCCACGCCAGAATGGATCCTGGGCCCTGGCTGGGTGGCATTGGGCAAGCCCACCAACCCAATATATATGATGGCAGGCAGGCAGCCAGCCATGCATCACGATTCAGCTACACCAAGATTCCACGCCAATCGCAAGGGCTAATCCCGATGGCATGTTTTCCATGTCGCTGAGTTATAATGTAGTTGCATTGATAGGCAGTGATGAGCAGTCTGGACTGTGCATAGATTCCTACAACGTCGTGGTGGGAGGAGGTAGAGATTTAAACTCGGCTCTCAACAAAACATGATGGTTTGCTTTACTTGCTTATTGTTACACCTTCCACATTACTATATTATATATGAGATGGTGATGTATTATGAAAGGTGTAGAGCATAGGACATTATGCTTCAAGGATTTTTAGAATTTTTAGGCCAGACCCGAGCCTAAAATATTGTAGGGGCCGAGCCTAAAGCCGAACTGGGCAGAATGTCATGTGCTCGACACGTTCCATTGCATAAGGAGTACCTGTGATTTTTTTTCACGTAGATATTTTGAAATGTTATGAGCACTTGGATTTGTTTTCTCCACTTTCGAGAAGCCACATGGCATTCGTAGTAGTCAGAGGTAGCAGGCATGACAGAATGAGAGCAGGCATGATGGAAGCGCGACGTGAGGAGAGGAAAAGGTGAGCAAAAAAAGCAATAAGGCAATCTGTTTTTTAAGCCATCCAAAAAATGGGCAGATTAATCAAAAGGTATCCATTGCGTATTAAGTATCTTTCATGAGGACGGCGGCTACCGGTGGTAGCAGGCTAAGCCACAGGAGCGACGAAACCTATTACATGATGGTAGCCAACTGTCAATTTTGTTAAACACAAAATAGAACATTTAATCAAATAAAGAGCAAGAAGAAATTAGAAAGATAAAGTAAAGTACAACTTACCGACCTTCAAACCCCCTGGTGAAATCAGGGGTAAGGGTGTATGGTCGTTACCTTACAGTGTCTATCCAACATCCACTTTGTTGTCTAGATATTCACCACCATGCATTTCAGCTCTAGCTTGTGCTTCAATGTTCCTTGCCCTTTCTTTCTATGGCATATTTGGTCGTTCGTGTATATGATAGGTGACCAAGAGATCTAGGTCATCATTTGGGCCAAGGCAATACCCTATTCTCATGTTTTCTTCATGCTCAAATCTCTCATCATTGATATAGCTGGACAATTCTAATTCGTCCCAAAGGAATGGGTCATATGGTGGTTCAACATTCACTTGGAAAAATTTATGCAATTTGTCGTCTACAAAATCTACTGGCATGTGGTCATCCATTGGATTTCCTTGTCTCTCAAACAAGATTTGGATATCAAATGAATCTTGATCAACTACATTAGGTATACGACTTTTCTCATCTTCTTGTTTCGTTATATACAAGCCTATGGATCTAGGTTTAGGGGGGTAATCAGCAGGAGCTGTCCATACTATTCCATATACTCCTACATAGTTTGAATCACTTGCATTGTCCTCGTCAAGAGGTCTAGTTTGGTCATGTGGGTTCATAACAGATGGCTGATATAAATAGGATACAAGCATGGGAGGAATTCATCTCTCTCATTCTTCTCTCATTCATTCTTATGGAAGATATCTCTTTGGGTTTCTACATCCATTTTTGCATATTTGTGATGATATAGTGGATTCTCGTGTATAGAATGTTATTTTTCTTATGTGTGGGAGTTTCCACGTGTGAGTATTGATTTAGTATAAATTTTGTATAGACACGAAGAGTAAATTAATTTACATAAGTGATTTTGACAAGTTCTTATTGAGTTTACATCTTCTATGTGTAGTATATGCTTGATTTTTACATTTGTAATGATGCTAGATGTGCTTCCCAATTAAGCCAAAGATCAAGGGGCCCAAATGGATCTTTGTGATATGTTTTTATAACATGGTATCAGAGCTTTGTTTCAGGCTATAAGTGGAGAGGAAGCCATTTCTAGTGAGTGATGTTAGATCTAGGTTTTAAAAGAGATCTAGAAATTTTTATAAGTAGATAAGGTTGTGTAAGAGTATCCAAATAGGAAAATAGGCTGTTACAAATAGGCTACAAGCGTGAGAGGAATTCATCTCTCTCATTCATTCTTATGGAAGATATCTCTTTGGGCTTCTACATCCATTTTTGCATTTTTGAAATGATATAGTGGATTCTTGTGTATAGAATGCTATTTTCAATGTATTAGTACAACATGTTTATATGCATTTGGAATTAAAAGTACAAGATGTCAATCCTCGTGATCATCAAAAATGTAATTGTAAGTATATCAAGATGTATGCACTTTATTGCAATCATAGGTGTTTTTTGATATAAGCTCTTGAGATTATGATTTAAATTATTCAATGTGTTTTTTCTTTCGAATTTATATCCATCAAACATAAGGAAATGAGAGCCAATACAATCACTTGTAGGTATATTGGATGTGATTCGCTCTGATGTTGAAAAGCTGCAATACAAAGGAAGAAGTCCAAAGGAGCTTGCCAATAGTGGTATATATATTTTTGAATCTTCATATATTCCACAAATGGATGAGAGTTTTGGTAAGCTTGAAGGAATTCCATTGCCGAGTTTTCAGAGTGATGAGTGGCCTACTCCTGACAGTATTGTTTCTGAATCCTTCAGATACAAGCTACTGATGGTACTTCCAAAAAAAAAGTTACACAAACTGAAAAGAGATAAGCCTCATACACAACAAAGAATTTCTGACTATGATTGAGGTGGAAGAGCATTGGAGTCTTGATTATATCATAGCAGAGCTCATCCTATTACAAACCAATCTACCCACTTATTTCAGATTCATCATTAACAAAAGACTCATAAGTACTCTATGTTTATCGCATGTTCATAATAGTGCACACAAAATGAAAATGACATAGTCTGCAATGATACATTCACTAATATTTGTCTTGTTACAGTTGCAAGAAAGACAGGAGCAGATAACACGCTGTAAAGATCTATCTACAACAATCACTATTGTGGAAGAGCAATAATTGGGCATCAATATATTGTACAAAGAGTAGAGTGCTCTTTTTTCAAATTGTTGTATAGGCTCCCAATTTCAATAAAATTGAGTAAATAGGTGCATCGCTTGTATACCCTTCAAAAGCATGGATATGCTCAAGAGTCATGAACCATATACACAACATGTTACTCTATATGCAACAGATATAAGGATTTGTATGGCATGGATTTTGTCATGTAATTTTAGTACATCCATGCTTATCAACGCATCACAATATCCATCATTGTAAGCTTTGTGGGCCCAAAAGGAGCTATTAGCCTTAAGAACAAGGCGGTTCCCTCTTTAGGCCCTTCAAAGTAATTAATAAGGATAATAGGCCACTAAGGGCCCAATGTAATTTAAATGATACTTAACAAGAGCTAACTATCCCTCAAGATAGTTAAGTTTAGTTAAATAAGAGCATTGTCTATAACTTGGCAAGAGGCATCATTTGCAAGTGAGAGCTTCTAGCTTCCTCCTTGTGAATATGAGATATGGGGATTTTCTTTGCTAGGTCTCATGTGCCTTATCCTACATAAATCCATGCTCATCTACATTTCTTTGTACTCTTTATTTCATTTCTATTTGTGATTCTATGGATATTTTTGTGTTTCTAGCTTTCTATGGATATGCTATCTTGAATGCTTTGTACTTTTCTTGCTCTTAGCTTACACCATTGTAATTGCTATTTGCTTAGATTTTTCACATGACATTTCTTGGTATCAGAGCATAGATCCATGATTCATGATGGTTCTATGTGAATTTCATTAGATTTGATAAGTTTATTGCACTTGTAACTTTCTTTTTGCTTTTTAATTTTGAAATTTTCAAGTCTGCTCAGACTAATTTTTGACATTCCATTTCATTTTTCATTTCTAATTTGATTCCATAAGTTTGTAGAGATTTATCTTAGCTTTCATTTTCACTAATTTTCAAGGCATTTGGATAAGAGATACAAAAGTTATTGCACTTTTTCCAAAAGCAGTCAAATAGGTGACTAGGATTTTGCTTTCACTTGATTTGAATTTTTCAGATTTGATTTGAGTTTTTCTAAATTTTCTATAGATCATTGTTTTAGCTTTGATCTGATCCATATGGCAGATTATTTGGATTAGTATTCAAAAAGTTATGACAATTCTTGATTCCTAGCTCTAGTTTTGCTAGTTTTCTTTCTTCAAAAATATTAGATGTGTTCTGTTGTTAATTTGGTCTATCAAATCACATTCAATCATTGATCTGATCCTATAGGCTAGTAAAGCTTGTTGTTATATTTTCATAGGTATTGCGTTTGTTTGATTTGGATCCTTATTGAGGAAGTTATGATCAAATTAGTGGAAATGGGTCAGAATTGCCAGAATTTTAAAAAAAATTTGTGGATTTTTCCAAGTGAGAGAGAAGCACTCCAACACTTCAACTCTGAAGCTTTGTTTCCCTTATAATTTTTTTTCAAATTCTTCATTTTGAAGTTCAAATTATAAAAAAAAAAAAAACCTAATCCTACCTCTCCAGCCCTAACTTCCACGCGACCTAAACCTAGCCTAATCCTAATTCATCCCTCACTCTACCCTAGGTTACCTTCTCTCTCTCTTTTTGGCCGATCTCTCTCTCTCTCTCCCAAGCGCTCCAACAGGTACGACTAGACTCAGCAGACTCTGATCTATCCACAATGTGCTTTTTGGCGGAAGACCACCCCCACAACAAAGTTCTCAGACATCAACTCGCTTAAACATTTATTCTCAGTGCCTGTTAGCGCATGTTCTCTAATAATTCATACCACAAGCCCATGTTGACAAATAAGCTCAACAAATTATGCCACCAGCATCTCGATACTCTGCTTGTGCACAACCTTTTTAAATTTCTCCTGGTTGTTCCAAAGTGTTGTTGCATTATTATTCAACGGGCTGTCATTGTTGGGTTCTCCAAGAAGGCTCTGAATTGAAGAAAGAAGAGTTCTGATGTCGTATGCAGAAGACCATTTATCCTGAGGAATGTCCAGACAAAGCAACGCAACTAAAGTAGCTGAAGCAGCGAAGAATGTCCAGACAAAGCAACACAGCTGAAGCAGAGGAGCAGCGAGCTATGGCGTTGTAAGAGTCTCTTCATTCACAATTGAAACCGCAGATGTAAAGCAGATTCAGAATATCCCTCCAAAAGCATGATCCACCGAATTCTACACTCGCATGGAGAAAGCAAGATCCAAACACGATCTCTCTCTGGTTGAGTTCCTCTCTCCTCTCCCGTATCCTTTCACCCGGTTCAGATCACTTCCTCCAACTCCTTCGGTTGAGATCCGTCTCTCTCTACCCCTCTTTCCTTCGGTCGAGTTCTCTCTCTCTCTCTCTCTCTACCTCTTTGTCCTTCGGTTGAGATCCCTCTCTCTCTACCCCTGTCTCCTTCGGTCGAGTTCTCTCTCTCTTTCTACCCCTCCTTCCTACGACCTCTCTCTCTCGCGTCTCCTGTAGGCGCAGACCCAGAACATTTTGGTAAAATATTCCCTATGGGAAATTCTCAAAATATTCCTTCCCTCCTCTATTCCTTGCTCGAGGAAAAAAAAAATTTCAGTTTTGCTCAAAAAAATTTACGGTTGCCCACAATCCTTTACGAGCACCCAAAAAACTCAAGACTCCAACTCAATTGTTCGTCCTCGTTATAAGAAGCAAGGACAAATATTGTTATATGACAATTCTAGAGTTGTGCTTGCCCCTAAATCCAAATTCATACCACAAGTATTGTATGAGCTACACTCATCTCCTAGTGTTGGGCATAGTGAAATTTTGAAGACATATCAAACCATCTGAAAACGTTAAACAATCAGGCTTATTGCATCTGTTATCTATTCCTACACAGCATTGGACAAGTATTAGCATGGATTTTATACCTTCCTTGCTAGCAGCAACAAGTGGGGGATATGATGGTATCTATGTGGTGGTGGATCGGCTTACAAAATATGCACATTTCCTACCTTATAAAACTATTGATAATGCAGCCCAAGTAGCACAAATATTCTTGAAGAATGTCTTCAAGTTACACGGAATACCAAAGAAAATAGTGTGTGAAAGGGATAGTAAATTTATTCAACTTTTTGGAAGGTCTTAATGGACAAGTTGGGCAGTAAATTGTGCTTAAGTACATCCTTCCATCCAAAAACTGATGGGCAAACAGAAAGGGTCAACCAATGGTTGGAGTGTTATTTGCGCATTTTGTTTCGGATCACCAGACAAAGTGGGTTGACTGGTTATACCTCGCCGAATTTTGTTATAACAACACTCCACACGTGTCAACCGGTATGACACCTTTCTTTGCATTATATGGCCATGAACCATTACAACCCATTAGTGCGGATTTGTTAGAGGTTGTAGTTCCAGTAGTTGTGGACTAGGTTCAGCACATGAATGATATTTTGAGAGCCAATCGAGAGCATAAAGCAGCACAGAAACGAATGAAACAATACGTTGATAAAAAATGGACTTTATGTGATTTTGTTGAAGGGAATTTTGTGTATTTAAGGTTACAACCTTATAGATACACTAAGTTGAAGAAAACTCAAAGCAAAAAGTTAGCTCTCAGATTTTATGGACTCTTCAAGATTGTGAAAAAGATCGGGAAGCTGAATTACGAATTGGATCTACCATCAACAACCCGTATGCATCGTGTGTTCCATGTATCTCTTCTAAAGAGGAGTTTGGGAGAACACTCATCTGCAACTGCTACTCTACCACCGTTGGATCATGGGGGTAATATGGTTTTGGAACCAGCCAAAATTGTTGGATATCGGGACAAGGTATTGCGAAATGGGAAGCTAATCAACGAATATCTAATTCATTGGAGGAACCTTCCTGATGAAGACAATTTTTGGGTCAATGGCTCATTTGTTCAAAAGTGGCCACAACTATTACCATAAAACTGTTAGAAATGACATTCTCCATTGATACAATTTGGAATGTATCACTAGGGCTACTAAGTAGATGTCTTCATTCTTGAGGACAAAAGTGTTTAAGGGGAGTGCCATGTACTTTTAGTACATACATGCTTATCAATGCATCATAATATCCATTGTAAGCTTTGTAGGCCCAAAAGGAGCTATTAGCCTTAAGAACAAGGCGATTCCCTCTTTAGGCCTTTCAAAGTAATTAATAAGGATAATAGGCCACTAAGGGCCCAATGTAGTTTAAATGATGTTTAACAAGGGCTAACTATCCCTCAAAATAGTTAAGTTTAGTTAAGTAAGAGCATTGTCTATAACTTGGCAAGAGACATCATTTGCAAGTGAGAGCTTCTAGCTTCCTCCTTGTGAATACGAACTATGGGGATTTCCTTTGCTAGGTCTCATGTGCCTTATCCTACAAGAATCCATGCTCATCTACATTACTTTGTACTCTTTATTTCATTTCTATTGTGATTCTATAGATATCTGTGTGTTTCTAGCTTTCTATGGAGATGCTATCTTGAATGCTTTGTACATTTCTTGCTCTTAGCTTTACTTCCATTGTAATTGCTATTTGCTTAGATTTGGCACATGACAGATTTGCCCTTATACCTTCGTACGGGTCCGAGCGTTTCCTGTTTTGCTATATGTAGTTTAATAAATATAGTTGGCTTTCAATATATAATGAATTTTATATTATAAAAAAGATAAGGACCAATACCAATACATGATCAGAATGGCAGAAGCCCTGATATGGTAAGTTTAGTGTTTGGCCTATCACTAGTAATAATACAAGCTAGGGAAGACTGGACTATATAAGTTTTTCATAGAATCATGTTGTTAAGTGGGTAAACTTATTTTGTACATGGATAACAACTGACATTCAGCGTTGACACCTATCTTCCTCATTGTGCTAACTTGCATGGGTTTGTGTGGTGGGATGGTGGCAAGTACCAGTTGGATGTCTTGAAATAGGTTTTGCTTTACGGTGCTTTATAAATACTGTGAATTTCTTTTCAGCTATGTTTTTCCTTGTTGGTTTATGAATTTAACAGGTTTCAAAAGGTTTGGTCGTGACTTGTCAAAAGGAACTTTGTTCTCTCTCGCGGCCCACTTCTTGCTTCTGGTTTGGAAGGCCGAAAACAGAGGGACGGGGGAAAGGGGGGTTAAACTAAAAGGTTTTATTTTCCGTTCGTGTGTTTTATCTGGCTTCTTGGTATGTTTGGTTTCCAATTTTCCTAGGGCAGTTTCTGTACTAATTGTACGATGTTTTTGCACTTGGTAATAGCATTTTTAAAATTAATGGTATGACCTGTTATAAGAAACGGTTTTTTCTTATGAACATGGCTTAGGCGAATATGGTAATACCAAGAGGAAACTTGTAATTAATGGCAAAGAAAGTTCCTGTTGTTGGGTAATGAATCTACCGATTCCCATGAGATGCGAGCGGCCTTGCCTGCTGACATGAGAGACCCACTCGATTGTAACTCATTGTTTTACGCATTTAGTAAAGCCGTTTTTGGAACTTTATTTAGCCATAAACATTGAATGCAATTTGCAAACTGTGAGATCGGCAGTCGAAATTGGACATTCATGTCCAAAGAATTTCCAACTTTTTGGCCAAGGTACAACTCTAATTGCTTTAAGAAAGGGTATCATCAACCAAGATGGCCCCAAAACCCAAACTTGAAAAGCCAAAGAAAAAGAGAGAATTTTTTTTTGATTAGCTTGAAGCTATTCATCACCGAAAGAAGAAATTGTGAAACCAGTCTAAAATGATATGTCATTTAACACTCAAAATCAAATAGTTCTGAATAGTCCTAAGGCCCGACGGACAGAACTCAATCAAAAATTTGATTTTTTGGGGTTTGGCATAACAGTTGAACCAATCAAGCCTTTACATTGATTTTAGAACCGAGAAATTTGACAAACAATGATTCAATTGGAAAACTCTAAGGTTGAATAAAAGTCATATGCAATTTTAGTATTGTCATTTGAATTTAATTCAGTCTATTTGTAGAGCAATTCTACTTCAAGCATTTCAATCAAATTTGTTCTTAAATCGATATAATTCCTACTCATTCTTATCCATTACTAAATATGTCACTCACAAAATGATAAGGCGTGACCCACAATCCTTTTGGTGACTGTAAAGAGTAAGTAAGCGGTGATGACAAACGTGAGTTGGAAATTGATGGAATTTCTGAGAACTTTGATAGTACCAATGAAATGGACTCAATTGTTATACGAGTCATTTGTTAAGATCTAGGGATTTTTGAAAATCTCTAGGAGACACATTTATTCCAATAAAATCAATTGATTTTTTGGACGTATTGATCTGGGAGTGGATGATCTTCATGGAGGGAGAGCTTATGGTATGGGCCATAGGCAATTCCAAAATGAAAATCTGAAACTAACTAGGTTAAGAAAAGATTGATGAAGTAATGTATCATTTTTTTTGGCAACCAAATCTCCGTGAAATAGACAAAGTATCACCACATTATCCACTTTTGTTTGCTTATTCAACATCATGCCATTGTCGATGATTTATCCAATTCCATTGGACTCATGTTTTTGCAATACATCTGGTTCTTCTATTGCATTAAGCAATCACATTCTTCAAATTTAGACATTTTTTACATTCCAAAGTTGGATCATAAAGTTGTTGTGTTCATTTGTTAAATACTCCAACAATGAACCTCCTTGTTGGGTTGGCATAGCTCAACAACAAATTTGTCCCATTCAAGCAATGTGAACCTTTCCAGAAGAACTCATCTTTGACAACCCATGTGAGATCTTTATTGATGAATTTTGACAATGTATTGGATTGATATCCCATAAATCTATATCATTGTCTCAATGGACTCCATGTAAAATGATTGTAGATTCAACAATTTCGTGGCATTGTATCAAGTCTACATATTTGTATAGGTTTTGCTCATGAAACTATGATATAGATCAATTATTAACATCAATGAATATCAAAAGTTTATCCAATAAGATTAAAACTTTTACAAATATTATAGTTTTGAAGTCATAGACTTTGCTATGATAATGCCCATTGCACCATATATATGGCACTGACATAGAGACATTGATGATATGTAATTGCCACATTGATAAATCATCTAACCAAAAGAAATTTGATGTAAACGATCAGCTTCAATGTCGTTGTCAAAGTATATATTTTGGAGTTGACCAGGCTGTTGAAACTATATAACAAATGCCTTTTGAACAATTGTGTTTTTGTCGTTAGATAGAGTATGTGTTAGAGGAACTGAATGTTTTTCTTTTGTGAGGAAATGATATAGAGTTCAAAACCCATCTTGGTTGGTAATAGTGTGCAATGCAATCCTTCTCACCTACGTGAGATGGATGTTTGATGTGAAAAGTATGTGATTCAAACCATAACATATCAAGGACCTACAACCAAAGTTCTTTTACACAACAAAATCTAGACAATGTTAAACAAATGCATTTTCATCTAGCAAAATAGATTAAATGACATGAAGATTAATCAAATACATATAAAAATTGTAAAGCAATGAACCAAATCTCGTGAATTTGGATTAGACCATGGAGACCTCAAATCAACTCACTACATAAGGCTCAATAGCTTCTACCATCTAGCTATAGCAACCAAACACCTTGCCAAAAAATTCACCTCAACAAACAAGCTTCCAACTATCTCAATAGAAATGACCTCTTCTTTGATGTAGAAAGCTCACATATTGCCCTAGCAAACTAATAGATCACAAATCCATCTCTTCATCTTAAATAATCAATGTGCACCTTGATCCTTATGCCTTTAGATTTACAAAACCTTGCAAACTCATCCGATGTTACTTTCCACCATTATTTGATATACTTCCCAATTTGCTTCCTATGGATTTGATTTAGTTAAGAGAGTTCATGGCTTCAAACTTTTGCCTTGAAAACCTTGAAAATGTACTAGCTCCAACACATTCTTAGCTCTCTCAGGCAAAATGTACTAGCTCCAACACATTCTTAGCTCTCTCTATAGGCTCCAACCTTGGGAAATCTATACAAACACATGCTAATAATCTTATAGAGACAGCCATCTTTTGCCTCCATCCCATAACAATGTTTTGCATTGTCAACTTCCACACTTTGTAATTTGGCCTCTACAAATTATTGGGCTCAAGCAAAGCATATTTACTGATGTTGGTATGACTTATGTGAAGGGAAGAAAAATGTTTTCAAAGAACTCAAGTGATATGAACGTGACAGCCACCCATGGTTTTGAACATAGAATTCCAGGTTACCCTTGAAAAGGTTTTTCACCACCAACTTTCAAGTGCTAAGATTGGTACATATCTAATTGTTAGATTGGAATACATCCAATTGACAAACTTAATTTGAGAAGCCAATGATGTCAATAGGAGGAAAGGTTTCCAAAACTCATACATGCAATAGAAAAAAGTCATGACCTTGATTAGGTTGTGTAGGGTCTCCACAAGATTACCACAATAAGTCCTTACATTAATATATGAGTACACTGATTTGGTAACAGTCATGTACTTGGATCTTGACAAAAGTACAAAGTACAATCCTCCTTTAAACAATAAAGTTACTGAGTTTAAGCTTCCAACATCAAAAACATCTTCCTTCTTAAATATTTCTAAGATAGTTTCTTTTTCATCAATTTTTTGTTCATCCTTGGAACTTGCAAGTTTCTGTCTCTCTGCCCCCAGTAGATTTATCATTACCACAAACCTGAGTTGAAACTCCAAAATGCTGTTGGGCCTCGTCTTTGTGTCCAATAATATGCTCCACATGCGATCCACACATTCACTTTGTTTCTCCCCTTTGCTGTTGAAAAGTATCTCACTGGACAAGGATATCTCAAACTCTCAAGACAAAATGTATTGCTATAGTTTTTACTTAAATTTCATTAAGGTAGTAGCAGCTGTTCGTAGCTCCCTGCCCAAAGACACCACCTTTTCTAGATCAAGAGAAGTGACCCATAACTCAGCTTTGTTACAATCATCAAAATGAAAATTCAAGTCTGTAAGCAAGACTTGAAGCGTAAGGATCTTTATCACCCCATACTTGTTGAATGGGAGTAGCCTTTCTCCCAGCTTGACATGATGCTTCTGTTTTTTGTGAAGAAGTAGAATTGCATGAGGAAGACAATTTCAAAGAACTGGAACAGTACTCCTTTGAATGGCTATGCCTTGAATGGTTTCATCATCGTATTAGTACTGCTTTCTCTAATTCTTGAATCTATGTAGCTTGTCGATCTCTGCTTGGGAGTTTCTGAATACGCATTCTTGATTATTGAGAGAAGATTCTTGAGACGAAGTTGATGTTGGCGTATTGATAGTGATCCTTTGAAGTCAATTGAAAAGGCTTCGCCAATGACAATGGAAAACTTGAAGGCCTGCTTGGTTTATCCAACTTGAGAAGATTTCAAGTTGTCATTCACACATTCTGTTCTTCACAGTACACAGAAATCTCAATGTCCAACTCTTGTGGTTCTCCAAGTTGTCATTCACACATTTTCTTGTTCAGAGTACAGAGAAATCTCAACGTTCCAACACTTGTGGTTCTCCCAGATGAAGTTGTGTTGCTCAAAAATTGTGCAAATGTTGCAGATGGATGGAGATTGGATGGAGGTTGACTCTCAAACAAACCCAAACAAGGAAATGTTGCAAAAAATGACTGCAGTACTCCTGAGACCTAGACTACGACCAAGGGCTCTCACACATGGCAGTACTTACAAAATTTTGTCAAACAAGATCTGCTTCTTGTAAAATTTGGGATAGTCTTACTCCATGACAATGAAGATTCTTCAAAGGGGAAGCAGTGAGGGCTGTTACAAAGGCCAGAAATGGAGATCTTGCAAGGGGTGGGACCCTAAATGCACCGATGATCTTCTCTAAGGTAGCCGTGAAGTTGTCAGAAGAAAGCAATGGTGATCAATAAGGAAAATGAAGAGGTTTCTTCCAAGAGCCAAAAAGGCAGCAAATGAGATTGTAGGAGGCAGCGATAAGCACTCCAAAAGGATAGCAGCAATCTTCCAAAGGTCAGTGATGGACAAAAGAAGACAACAATCAGCTTCCATAAGCAGTAATGAGAACTCATAAGAAATTGCAATCGTCTTCCACCAGGCAACGTTGTAAAAGTTTACCCTATGCACAGCCGTCATGATGGTCAGCCTAGGTTTAGTAGAGGGAAATAAATTTTGATTCAAGTTTTTCTTAGTTAGCAACTCGATCGATAATTGATCTTGATTAGCTTGATTAGCTAGTCCATGCTTCAGTAGGAGTTTTGATTTGTTGGTGTAGATTCTAACCTTAAAAATTAAAATTTGTAATTCTCTCTCTTATTTTTATAGGTTCCTTACCGCCATGTATGACTAATGTTAACTTGCCACCTTCTCAATGGATCTTTATTTCAGATTCGTGTATCTATTGGCTCAGTCAGGCCATTGTTTACACAACCAAATAGTCAGGCCCATTTCATTTTGCATTTATGGCATGAACCACAATCAAATGAGATTTGTTTTAATCATAAAAAACATCCATGTTAGCCCTTGTTGCACCAGAAGGACCCTAACAGCCATCCACATAGGCCGCTAGTCCATCTATTTCTACCCAAATATGGTGTAGCTCTTAAAGCCTGGAAGTAATAGGTGAATAATCTACATATCTAAAATAAGAAAACATTCATGATTTTCCAGAATTCAGAAATTTACTGGATAGTCATGTTTCTTGGTTTCCAAGGGGAGGCTCAAACTTGGGACCAAAGAAACTTTGGATTCCAAGGTAACCAACTAAGCCAACCCATTGGGTACTGTTCAGATAGTCATGACTCCTGGCATTTTGCAACATTTAGGGGCATCTTTTGGAACCCTTACAGCAAAACTAATTGCCTTTGAGCCCAATTTGAGCATTCAATTCCGTCATTATCCAGAAAATATAAGGCCAATTGGTTGATAGCTCCTTTCTTTGTGTCAAGGTCTGGAGTTCGACTCGATTCCAACTTGAGCATACACGGACATACAAAGTTAAAAAATTTCCCAGCAGAGCATCATGATTCATCGCAGTAGGGCACCCAACCCTCTGGAGACTATTACCCTGAAATTGCTAAATCACGATACAAGGTTTTTTAAAACTTATTCATGGGAGAAATTAAAGGAGCAGAGTTATTCTGTAGCAGAGCTGAATTTGCTTCTTTAGTGACAGGGAGACACCAACTCACCAGGATCAATAAACTCATACTTCTCTTGAAGTCTCTTGCTTTATACTTTCAAGGTGTAACCTGTTTTTGGCAAGACAACTATCATAGTAGAGGGTACATACATAATATTGATGGAATCAGTAAAGCATAAAAGTTTTAGTGCTTTTGTACAAGTGTGTTGCATGGTGCTTTCTTTTCTTAACACCCAGAGGGCATGGTAAAAAAAGTGGCATTTAATCACTAAATGTGTGAAGGCATATGACGTATAATGTTGGAAATAAAAGTTAGCAACTAATGGCGACTCTACATGGTTTTTTTTCATATAAGAACTTCTGCCACTAGACCTGTCTTGAATTCAATAGAGTCCTCACTCCTGTAAAGGAAGCTCAAAGCTATCAGATTAGCGACTGATGGCAAGGGATATCTTTAGAGGATTCCTATCATCCACACGGTGAAGTGTTGTTAACTATCGCGCCTTTCCAAAGGCCTGAAAGAACTTAACTCTCAATACTTGCCGTACCATTCATATGTAAAGCATGATGAATTGCACCTTGTTTCTTCTGGACCGGTTAAACACTCGTAAAGACATTATTGTAAATACTGCTCTCATAGCATTGGAAAAACTATTATCTTAAAACAGGCGTGTGTAGGTAGTCTATACTTCCACAGCCAAAATTTTCTGGTATCCACTTCAAGGGATTAGACAAAAAAATCATGCGAGAAGCTTCTCAAGTGCACAGAATGTTCAAAACTCTGTTCACATTGGCGATGTAGAACATTGTCTACAAGTACAAAGAATTCTAGAACAATCTAGGTTGCCTTAAACCTAACCTTTCTTCTTCAGCCTCCTCATGTCGTCTTCGAAACCAATCCCAAAACAATGCTCGTCGACTGTCCATCCCCTCTTGTTGCAAATCCATCTCATTTTCATATACAACAGCAGGGCAGTGAAAACCGTTGCTTGCATACTCATCCAGGTTTGATTCTGGCTCTGGTTCACCTGCTAGCTGGCAAAGGTTATGTAATACACAACAAGCAATTACTGTCTGGGCTACATATTTCAGGTCAGTATTTATGTTATTCAGAATCTTCCATCTGTTCTTCATAACAGCAAAGGCAGCAATAATCTTTGCTCTTGCCTTCAGAAGCTGTGAATCGAACACATTTTCGCTTAAGGCATCTTCCCTACCTGTATTGAACGGCGTGATCAAGAATGGCATGACTGGATAAGGCCTATCTCCTGCTAAGAACGGTCGCACCGCTCTGCCTTGGACAATTGTCCTAGGTTCGACCAAAATCTCCCCATTTATCATTTTCCTCCAAAGACTACTAGCTCGGAGGTGAGTTGCATCATCTAATCCACCCGGCGCATTGCAGCAAACGTCCCAAAAAATCTTGTCAGCATCGCAGACACCCTGAAGAAGCACACTGAAAAAACCATAGCCAGAAAAGTAATCTGCAGGAGAATATGCTGGCTTTGGCTTGCTGTGCAATTTTATGTGCGTGCCACCTATAGATCCACATATGTTTGGAATACCAGTGAGAGAACTATACTTCCTTATGATTCTGGAAAGCCTATCCCCTGTAGGTATGACAACGTAATTTGAGTAAAGCTGTGCATGGCTTGCGAGCACACCAGTGATCAATTTAGTATATTTCGTGACAGTAGAAGCTCCCGTATTATACATGTCTGCTATTGCCCTAGGGGATACGCCCGAGGCGAGCCGATGGACAACCATGGCTACTGCTCTCTCTGTATCAATGGGCTCTCTCACAAAGTCCTTGCTTGGATTCTCAATATAAGGCCTCAATTGTTTGACCAGATCCTTGAAGGAGGGATAGCTCATTCTGTAAAGCTTTCGCCATTCTGTGTCCCGGGTGGAAGGGTCGCCTGTGTGAGCATGGCTCCGCACCCCTTGCCACATCGCGTCTTCTCTTTGGAACTTCCAGCATTCCCTGCTCACTTGTGGCGTGCAAGAGCCTGCTGCGTACATGGCCACGCAAAGCACAAGGAAAATGGAGGGCAGAGGCGAGTCCAGAATGAGATCATCGCAGCGCATAGCATCGGTGCTGCCGCTGCTGCTGCCCTCTGCAAAGTACTGAGTGCATGCACACACAAGCAACAGCTCTAACAAATCCATCTTTCAGCTAATTCTTTATATTTCCTCGCTTTCAATCACAAAACTATTCCACTTCCATTCTGCAAAGGGATGTTTCCGATCAAGAAAACCTAAAAACTCCCTTAAGGAGATGATCCTTGCGTCCTCCACCTTTCATTCCAATTCACACCGAGCATGGATGACAGGGGGATAGAAGTATACAGTGAAGTGGAGGGAAGTACTAGAAGGCAGAGAAAAGAATTGATCCATGAAAGTATGGATCAGAAAATAACTGCTCAGAAAAATCGACGATTGAACACAAAAGATGGGAAAACTCACGGGCACCAAGGAATGCATATGTAAACAGTATGAATGTTAGAAGGTGAATTCAGATATTGTACAATAGCAAAGCAAAAATCCCACAAAGTAGCTATTGAAATATTACATGTTGATGCAAGTCCCTAGGTAATATAGTTGCAACCTTAAAAGCCACCACATGTCCAAGTATTGCAAATATAGAATTTTTTGATTTGAGAGAATCCACATCAGGTATAGTGACTCTAGTAGTTTGTTGAAGATCAATAGTAGCTTCACAAAGAATATGCCAAAAAAGAAGACAAGAATGAAAGTGACTCATCTTGTGAAAAAGTGTGCCACTATGTGGAAGCTCTCCCTCCAAATGGTTGGCTATTAATTGAACATTTTGATCATTTTTTGTCAAGTTTCGGTAACTAGTTCAATACCCTCTGATGAACCAAAGTATACATTGAGTTAAACTTTTGTCCCAAAAATCTCAAACAATAGATGTCCCAAAATTTGAAAGAGAATTAAGTGCAACCAAAGTTGTAGCATGTGGAGGAGCCTGATCAGACAGATCTCGATTCTACTAACAAAGTGCACAGTTTACTTGACAAAGGATGAGAAACGAACCCGAACTCGAAACATTTCTATTCGTGATCAACCTCGAAAGATTCGTGAAATATATCTTGCTTGAAACTCGAAAGATTCGTGAAAGATTGGCAAAACAGTTTCTTGTTGAAGCTCGAAAGATACGCGAATACCTGGACCATGAGATATTTTTGAAAATAAGTCTGCTGATCACTAAGCAAAGTCTCAAAGGGAGGCAAAGAAGTTCACATAGGTGGAGAGAATGTTATTTAAAAAAAAAAATCACCCATTTCTACCTGAGCTTCTGAATCAAGAAGTTATATAGGCTGGTTACCTTGCTAAAACTGAGAAATAAGTGTAGAGGCAACAAGGGCCCAACTCCCTAGACCCATAAAGCGACCCAGAATTTTGATAAAATATTATCAGATTCTTGAAACAAAGCCAATACATCTAGAGAGGGGGGAGCATATCACAAAATATAACTTTGTCATTGGTCAAAGCATTGGGTGAGAATGTCAAGAGCAACTTGAGCATTGCCAAGCTTTGGCAGCAAATGAGCATGGCGAACATGCACATCCAAAGTGTCTCGTAAAAATAGAAGCCATGAAATCAAGGGCTCGAGTACCTATATGAATATTGAGGGCCCGAATCCTATCAACCAGAGTATTGAAACTTGCATGTAAAGGGAACTCAGTAGAAAGGCCCTAAGGACACCAAGGCACACACTTAGAGGATTTACAATAAGACCCAAAGCTAAAAGTTGTTAAGAAAAATGTAGGAAAGCTGGAATAACATCATTAGTAGGTCCCACAACATGAGTGTTATCAATAATAGAGGAAAACAAATAGGATAGACAAGCAGAAGAAGAAGCTCGTAATGTGCATAAGTGCACCAAAACAAAAGACCACCCAAGGGATCACCTTGCCTAGTACTATCAACATAATTAATAACCAAAACATTGCTTGAACAAGACTCATGACTAAAATATAAAGACATGTCCATGGAATAAAAAGACTGAACAAAATGAATGAGTTGAGCAAGTGGACCTTGAGCTACACGAAGTTCTTGAAAAATAGCCCTTCAAGAAATGAAATTGAAAGTGTTTAAAAAATTCACTTGAAAGACAATCCAATCTAGATGCAGGTCCAAAGTAGCATATATGACAGGCTCACAATCACCAAAAGAAGCTGATGAAAGAAAAGGTGTCTATGAAAATTGTCACGACAAAGTTGAAAACCAAGGGCCTAAGAAACCGATCTATATATTGTGAAAGAAAAATACAATTTGAATCATAAATAGATTTACTCAATCCATAAGAGTAATTGGTTGCATTACTATCTTCATCTCCATCAAAACTAGCACCTAGAATTGACACAATGTAGATTTATAAGCAATAGCAATCTAAAACAAAGTGCTAATGATCAAATACGTTTCACACATGTGAATGAAAGCCTCCTTTATGGATAGAGACTAGAGAGCAAAGTACGAATACTTATCAAAGCATTACATCCACCAAAATGCAGGCAAGTAGAGAGATATACTAGCTCCAAATTGGAATGTATACAAAAAGCTTGAGGCTTGGACTAACCTGACTTGCTTCACATGTGTGGGACAATACATCCACTTGTCCTTTGGCTCCTCCTAAGGTCTCATACAAATCTATGGCCATCCAATCAAATTGCACCTCTTGAAAAAAGCTAGAATCTAGGAAAATGCATTCTAACTTGAAAAACTTGAGTATTTGTCTTAATGGATCTTGGGATTATGTACAAGCTAACCTATGCCTATGGTGGAAATAGGGTCCACATGTGCGGAATCACATTATGTATATAAAATTGGCCTAATCAAGTTATATTTTATCATATTTGTCACACTCCTCAAAAAATAGCTTGATTAACTATGACAAACTATGTATAGCTTAAAGGGTTGATTATGGCTCCAGAAATACATCATTTTTAGGTAAAAAAGTTTGAAAATTGGCCACTAAAATTGATGATGATGCACTATCACCATATTCATGAAAGCACCTTTTTGAAGTAGAACCATTTCCAAATGCCATGAAGAGCATTCCACCATTCTAGCACCTTTGCCATTGGTTCCTTCCATGCTTGGAGAAGATCCTTGATCTCGAAGCTCCTCCTCCTTGAAAAGAGTTGCTCTTCCTTGAGAAAAACCCGAGGCCACATTGTCTAACATTGATCACAAAGATTCATCATGTTGCCAAGATCACAAAGATTAAGCATACCAAGATTTCCAAGACTATGCATGCTAAAATAACAAATATTTTGCATCATCTTGTATTCAATGCTAATCTTAGATCCAATGAGGTTCAACACTTTATTATGGATACAAGTGTCCTTAGAGGATGATTCACTTATTCTCATAACAAGTTTACAACATGCCTTGAAACATGAAAAAACACAATCATCCAACATGGATGAAGTAAACACTCTGAGCAAATAGATAGACATACCAATCATATGCTAATGACATGCTATCTAATGGAAAATCACAAAACACCAAAGAGCTATCACATGAAATTGCTTCATCAACAAATGATGATCTAGCTACACAAGCTTTCAACTTTATCTTCTTAACACATCTACACAAGATGTTAAGCATCATAACTAATAATGATAAGAAATACAACAAATCTACCATCACGAACTATGCAAGATTCAAAAGAAGTATATTCACCATAGTCTCTTGCATTTCCAAACTGCACCTTTGATTGGATAGGTCCCAATGATGTTGATATCTTTGTGATAGAATTTGCAAAGTGCAACTTAGGTGCTCTTGCCAAATCACATGCCTTCCATACATCACCACCTTTTGCCAAAGATTTAGAAATTTCAAGAGGAGACTCTTCCTTGCACATAGCATCCATGAATTGGTGAAATATAGTGTAAAAAAAAAATGACATGGAGACTTATTTTTTGTACTTTTTTAAATTTTTCTTAAAAATGCCAATATTCAAAATGTTTGAAAAATTTTATATTATCATGCTAAAAAAAATATCATCATTTGTTAAAAATTAAAATCAGACTAAAAAATTTAGATATAAATTTTTAATAACATAGTCAAATTTGCACATATTTTAAAATAATTAATAAAAAACAAAATCATTAAATATAGAAAATACTAAAATCAACAAAAAAAATTATTCTATTTATTTGAAAAATTATCTGATAACGAATATTTTAAAATATTAAAACTTTTTTGTTTGAAATAATTTCTTATAAATGCAATATATATTCGAATCAATATTTTGTAAAATTTTAATTATAAAAAAATAATAATTTATAAAGATTCACAAAAGTAATTATAATTAATCATTTAGTCCAGCCAAACTATATACAAACCATAGTAGACAGTCCAGATTGTTACTCCATTCAGCCTAGCTCCATTATTGCTAATTGTAGTAAATCCATGAATATCTGAATGTACAAGTTGAAAAGGCTTCATAGAACACCAATTTTTTAAAAAAAATTACTTAAATAAACATTTCAAATTATATGACTTTTGTAATATTTAAATTTTTTTTGAAAAAATCTTATTGTTAGTATCATAATTAAGAATTTGAAATTCTATTAATATATCTCAATATTTTAAAAGATAAAAAATATAAACAATTCTTATAATACTCATTAATTTTTTGAAAATATGTTTTTAATAAAAAACTGTCATTCCATAACAACATTCATAAAAATAAACATCATTTATTAGAATATTAACTTACTTAATAGAGTAGCATTGTTAATAAATTTTGAAATATTTTAAGTAACAAATAATATTAAGATATATAAATGAATTTAAAAGCTTTATGACACAAAAGTTTGAAATTCCAATATAATTTTCAAAATCATAAAATAGTCATGTACACTATTCCCAAAAATCATCAAGATCATTGACATCTTTGGCTTTTTTGGGAGGAGCCTCAATAGAGACAGTGACAACCTCCTGCACAATTTCCTCTATAGTCACAATATTGTAGTCTTGAACTAAGACATCTGCAAAGTCCCATGTGTCACCAACTTTCTCACTAGCGAAAGGTTTCACTTTTTTTGACAATAAAATTACAGAGCCTCTATGGATTTTTCTACCTTAGCTAATTCATCCGGCAAGACTGATAGAGATTTCATTCGCAATTTTATAAAATTTACTAAGCTAGAATCTAAATCTACCGCAACAACATGTTTGTCTTTTTGAACAACACATGTATTGGTAGTGCCGCTACGAGTAAATAGATCTAAAATCTAGTCTGTTGGGTGTGAAAAAATTTCAATAAGATGATTAACTAATTATTGTGACTTTTGATAGGGACAAGCCATAGAACTCGTCATAGGATTTTTTAATTTTTTTGTTATTGTTGGGAATTGAAACAAGTTTCCAAACTCGTCAACTCAACGGTGTTGTAGTGCAACATGGAGTATTTTTCATCCAATGAATAACAACCTACGGTTATGTATTCAATCTTGTTACACAACTGCGCACCACCAGAATTGTGAACATTGGGCTTGTACCTACAAAAGAAAAAAAGTTAATTTTAGACAATCTATACTAAGTATAAAATATATAAAAATTATCACAAATAAAAATAAGTAACTATTAAAGAGTTAAAAATATACCACACAACATTCTCAATCTTAGCATTGCAAAAAGCCAAAAGAGGTTTTTTTGCGTTGAAGTTGACTACCAGCTTGAATGGAATATTACAACTCTCCAAATAGGAGAAGTTGTAATTTTAAGAAACCTCTACATTACACTATAAATTTCAGTGTATTTAAATGAAAAATCATCATTTAGATATTTTCTCATTTGAAATCCGCAGGGGATGTTTGCAATGCATAGGATATAAGGTATTTTCTTTAAAATGTTTGAAATCTTTTTACAATTTTCTACTTCCACGGTGTAGAAGTACGGTTGATCATCAACACATTTCGAGAGGTAAGTCTTTGTTAAATCTTCCTCGACAACAGTCTCATCCCATGCTAATTTTTCACTATCTTTTTTTCTGCCTTTGCTTTTAGAATAAATCTTTTAAATTGTTCTGGAAAGACCATATTTGTTTTGTTTTCAAAAAATTGAAAAAAAAAAAACTATGCTTAGCATGAGATAGAGATTGAAATTATGCTTAACATAGAATGTATAAAATAAATAATTAATAAATTTTTATGCTAAACATGAGATAGAAAATGCACTTATGTTTAGCATAAGATGTACAAAATAAATAATTAATTAATTTCTATGCGAAGCATGAGTGAAGTGAATACCATATTTTTAAATAGTATAAAAAATGGAGTATTATTCAAAGGATAAAGCCTTTGGCACTCCTCAAAATTCTGACAATTCAGTCTTGTTACAAGGGCTTCTTAAATTTTTTATGAATAATTTATGTTGGTATTACAAAAAAACATTAGTGAACAATATCATAAAAAAAAAAATTGCAATTAACATTATGAGTTTTTTTTTTAAGAACATGGGGATGATTTTTACCTTTGAATTTTTTTTTTTTTTCATTTTAGCAAGGGGGAGTTGACTCAGCAATCCTCGAGAGCACTTTGATTATCAGCTCAGAGGAATTTATTTCTTACATATTTCTTTTATTCAGAAATATTTAACTTAGAGATTCAAGTTTTGGGGTTTGTCCAAACTTGAGGTAGACTAGTCTAGTAACTTTCCAAGTTGAGTCAAGGTAGATTTTTAGTCTCCATAGTGATGTGTAGGTCTAGAACCTATCAAGAAGCATGTGAGGCTACTCTTGTAGGTCAAGGATTCTCAAAAAGAGAGATTCTCAAGTCTTATCCATTTCTCTTTTTGTCATCTAGTAGAGAGGTAGAGGCAATGTGACATCTAGGTTGCTTTCTCTCTCCACGAGTTCTAGAAGGCCTCTTGTATTATAAATAAGGTGGTTTTGTACCTCAAGAAACACTTCTTCAAGTAAATCTTCCATTTGATCCATTGGAGGTGTAATGATAGTTAGATTGTGATGAATGCTCTTGCCTTCTTGCTAACTAGCTTGCCAATGTTTTCCATCTCTTTGTTTTTGGAATAGAAGCTAGTTTAGTGTGCAAACATTCATTTCCTTTATCCTTGTACTTGCAGCTGGTTCACACATGTGAAAAAGTTCTCATGGTATCAGAGCTTGATAGGAGAATACACATCTAATCATTGCTTTATCAAATGAAATGACTTCTCATCATTGTTGATGAAATTTTGCCTCTTACTAGCACTCAATTTTGAGATAACTAGATCCACTCTTATCATCGCTTATTAACATATCTTTTTCTCTGATTTCAGAGCTATACGGCCTACAGTAGCAGCATGTGTGAGGCCTCTAATCAAGATAGAGTGGGGACTATGTTACTTCTCATCTCTTCCATCCATGTAGCATATGAATAGGAAGCTAATCAAGGCTAGTTTGTGATGCAAGTGACCTCAAGAGGATTTGTGGGTCCTAAGGAGAGTTATTGACATTCAAGTAAGGCATGTTGAAAAAGAAAAACAGAGTTTTACATGCTTGAAGGCTGTATTATCTAAGATCCCTTATTTGTAGGAGTAAAAAATAGCAAATTTTGACTATTTTTCATTTTTTTTCAATCCAAGAAGAATTGTTTGGATCTATGATCCTATGAATGGATGAAACTTTCTAAATGATAAATCTGATTTTTTTAAGCCATTTTCACACGTGTGAACTCAGATTTACTTCATCCACTTTTGCTTTGAAAAATTTAGTGCAAATTTTGTCTAGCACCTAGAAATTGAAATTTTTGGCCTTCTTTGAGTTATCAATCATTTGTTAACTTGATTCCAAGTAATCAATAGTCTACACTTGATTAGTTTTGAACCTCTGGAAACATTCATTTAGAAAGCCAAAATCAATTCTTTAGATATGACTTCAATGGGATCTTATCTATTAGAACAAGGTGAAAGACTCACCTCTACAAATTATAGTACATGGAAAGTGATGATAGAATCAATTCTTGTACCTCAAGATCTAATAGACATAGTGAATGGGAATGAGGAGGAACCAAATAATCCTCAAGAAATTCCCAAATTCAATAAAAGAGCACGAGTTGCTCTTTATGTTTTGAAGCTAAATGTCTCCAATGAAGTCCTAAGAGAGATTAGTTCTTGTGTCAATGCTCAAGAAGCATGGAGTACTCTTTAATCTATTTACGAGTCTAAAAGCACTTCTAGAATCCTTACTCTAAGAAAGATGATCTTTCAAAATTTTCAAAGAAAGGATGAAAGTGCTTCATCATGTTTCTAGAGTTAAGGATCTCCATAAAGATCTTTGTTGCATAGATGATTCTATCAAATCCAAAGAAATAGTTCAAGTTATCTTGAATGGACTAAGTGAAGATTATGATACCATTGTCCAATCTTATGCAATTAAAGAGGACTTACTCTCTTTAGAAGCCTTGCAAGGAGTCTTGATAGCCGAGGAGTATAGGCATCAAACTCGAATTGCAAGATTTGAGAGATTATCTCTCAAAGATGGAGGAAGTGATCAAGCACTCTTCACCAAATCTAAGGAGAAGAGAAAAGACAAGAAGAATGGCAAGAGCACCAAGGACAACACAAGAGCAATGGAGAAGACATCCGAGGAGGAACCAAGCTCATCCAATGTGAAGAAGAACAAGTACAAGGTTACTTGTTTCTCATGTGGCAAAAAGGGGCATTTTGCCTCTCAATGCTACAAAAGGAAAAAGCAAGCCAACATCACTTGTGAAGATGAATCTCCTTGTGACAAAGAAGATTCACTTATGATGTCTAACTTTTCATCTTCCTCTTTCAAGCATTCTAATGTATGGTGGCAATATAGTGGTGCCTCATCCCACATGAGTAGTGATAAAAACTCTTTTTGTAATATTGTACCATACAAAGGATCTAGAAGTTGTATCTATACAGCAAATGATGAGGAATGCATGATAGAAGGCATAGGAAGCATATCTCTAGATAAGATTGATCTCATTGATGTGCTCTATGTTCCTAGTTTGACTAAAAATCTAATAAGTGTAGGCCAACTCAATGATGATGGTCTACAAGTAGATTTTAAAGATGGTACTTGCTTGATCACAAAAGATGATGATATAATAGCATCATGTTTTGGTTTTGGAAGGTTATTCAAGCTTGATGGAAATGAATATGCTAATCTTTGCTCGGATATTGTGCTACAAGGAAAGCTCTCAAGTGAAGATCTATGGCATAGGAGGTTGGGCCATCCCAACTCCAAGGCCAGACAATCTATGTGCAAGTTGGAGCTAGCTCATGGTTTGTCTAAATCCATGATCAAGGAGCCAAGTCCTTGTGATGCATGTGCATTGGCCAAAACACATGAAAGGCCACATCAAAGATCAACCATCAAGTCCAAAGCACCTTTGGAACTCATCCATAGTGACATCCATTTCTCATCCACCAAGAGCAAGGGTGGAGCTACATGTTTTATAGCATTTATTGATGATTACTCACGTTTTTGTTGGGCTTACCTTTTATTTTCTAAAGTAGTAGAATATGAAATTTTTGTGAAGCTCAAAGCTTTTGTTGAGAATCAACTATCTTGTAAAATTAAAGCTTTGAGAAGTGATAATGGAGGTGAATACATCTCCACAAAGTTCATAAACTTTTGTAATGACTTTGGCATTAGAAGAGATTTCACTTGCTCCTACTCTCCTCAATCTAATGGAGTAGCTGAAAGAAAAAATAGAACTCTATGTGAATGTGCAAAGGCACTTAGACTAGAAGCCTCTCTTTCTAAAGATTTTTGGGGAGAAGCAATAGGATGTGCTAACTACCTTTGCAATTTTTTGCCAAATCATGCTATAGAAGATATTTCACCTTATGAAAAGTTGTATGGAAGGAAACACGAGGTCAATCATCTTAGAACATTTGGATGTGTATGCTTTGTACATGTACCTCTTGAAACAAGAAAAAAAGAAGATGCTAATGCTCTTAAAGGCATTATGATAGGCTATTCAAGTAAAGCCTATAGGATTTTTGTTCCATCCACTAATCAAACTATGATAAGTAGAGATGTGATCTTCCATGAAGATCGAATGTACATGAAGAACAATGTGCAGGAATCTCAAGAGCTTATTCATCAAGGAGGAGTCTCTTCATCAAGTATTGATCAAGATGAAGAAGACTTGTTGGGGCCAAGATCACAAGAGAAGCCGAGTCTACCAATGACTCCAAGAAGATCAACCCGAGAGATATCCGAGCCTAGAAGACTCACCTACTTGGAAAAAGGCAAACAAGTGGAGGATTCAAGTTCTCTACATGTTTTTCACACTTCCATTGAAGAACCATCAAGTGTGGAGGAAGCTCTTCATTCAAAGGATTGGATCAAAGCTATGGAGACCGAGTATGAAGCTTTGATGCAAAATGAGACTTGGCAACTTGTAGATCCACCTAATGACAAGCATGTCATTGGATGCAAGTGGGTCTATATAATCAAGCTCAACAATGATGGATCAATCAATAAGTTCAAAGCAAGGCTTTGTGCTAAAGGCTATGCCCAAATCAAAGGCATAGATTATGAAGAAACCTTTGCTCCCGTAGCAAAGATGGTAACCATTAGAATTCTCATCACTATTTGTTGCTTTTATGATTGGAAAATGCTTCAACTTGATGTTTCCAATGCTTTCTTGAATGGTTACTTAGAAGAAGAAATATATATGCATCAACCTCCAAGTTTTGTTGTGAATGGCAAAGGATCAAAAGTATGCTTACTTTTGAAAAGTCTTTATGGCTTGAAACAAGCTCCAAGGGCTTGGTATGAGAGGTTGAACACTTATCTTCTTTGTATTGGTTTCAAGATTAGTTTATTTCTATCTATGCTTGGCGTAGGAATAGAATCAAGATTTTAGTGTTTTTTTATTAAGAGCAAGTAGTTTTTCTTCTTCTGTAACTCAATACGTAGCCACACTTGAGTCATCATCTTCTGATATTCCTAATGAAATTTTTTACTATGAAGTCACTTCTTCAGGTTCTCATCCTATTACCCTTTGTGGTTCTCTGTCAACAACATCATCTGAAATTTCTCATTTAACTACTTTTCAAGAAATGACTCATGTGACACAACCTGTGGTTCCCTGTCAACAACATCATCTGAAATTTCTCATTTAACTACTTTTCATAAAATGACCATGTGACACAACATACTATAAATTTGAGTTCTTTGTCTTTAGACTAAGATGTTAGAGAAACAACATTGATTAAGCGTTTTGTCGAATTAGAATAGTTAGTGATGATTGTGAGGAACTAGCATGCATTAGAGAAAGCAATAAGGATGTGGAGCTTGTTCAAGTTGTTTTTAACGGCTTGTTGGATGATCATGCTAGTTTGGTGAAACGTTTTGCTATTCAAAAGATGGTGAGTGTGCAATCAAACGGATTGGTTCAATTTCTATTTCCCTCTCTACTAATAGGAATATGAATTTGAAGGATGTTGTTGGAGGGTTTGCGGATCCCAAGGCAACCCTAACCCTAGTTAATAAGTGAGAGGGATTTGGCATCCTGCGTTTGTAAGTCCAACTTGATGATCACATAGTTATTTGATTAATTAGAAAGTCAATAAAAGGACTTTAGGCCTTTCTGCGGGACTTTTAATGTCGCAGGGCCTAAATTTCAAGTTAGTGAATAAAATTGGGTTTTCCTCCAATTTTGGATGGTTCCCACTCATTTTTAAATTTGAATAGTTAGGGAGGCAAAAATGGACCAATAGGATTCAGAGGCTAGGGTCCTCCTCTCTGCTATAAAAAGGGACCAACTCGAGTTTCCCACACATGTACATATCTTCATTTCAATAAAACAGATTGGTTCTCTTGTAAAATGGATTTATGAATGTCCTTGCTCTATCACTTTTCCTCCATCTCTCATGCTTTTATTGAGTTTTGCTAATTGTTGGATCTGATTTTTATTGGGATTGCATGTTTTTATACTTTTTATGAGAGAGAAAGGGAGAGAGAGAAAGAGACTATCTTCATTGTGGAATTAGTGTTAATGGATGTAGTGTTAATGCTTAGGGTTAATGGATGATAGAGTTAGATGTGAATCTTCCATTCATGCTGAAATATGAACTATGCTATTGCTCTCATGGGAACGAATCTACGCATGACAACTAACTTCATCTCCTCGATGCTAGATTGATTAGATCTTGGGTTGAGAATAGGCAAGGAAAGAAACCCACTACAAGTTTGGCGTCGTTGCCGGGGAGCTACGCCAATTTTTCAGTTTGCGGCATGTTTGTTGGATGGTTAGCTTGCATTAGGCATCTTGTCGTGGCATGAATAGTGTTAAATCTGCATTTAGGGTCAGTTTGGGAGTGATTTTGTCTGCTTTGAGTGGATTTGCTTGTTTGAAATCTAATTTGATTGTAGAACATGGAAAGCTATTCAGATCACCAATCTTAAAATCCATTTGGATCTGAGATATCAGAAAAGACAACAAAATTGATCAAATCTGTCAGATTTTGGTCAAAAGGAGACAAAAATCGTCATCAGAGCTGATAACTTTTTGCCCTCTTTCAAGAAACATTCGCCGAGTTGCAAGCACCTTCAGTTTTGATCACAAAACCTTTAGTTTGAAGGGCGAACAATTTCGCCTAGCAGATTTCTAATCACCAAAACCCTAAAAATACAGAAAAAGAACCTTCGTCCGATTCACTATGCATAGGTGTGATTCAGATCTATCTACTGCCAGGTCGACAAAGAATTATATCAGAAATAGAAGGTTTCTCAGAGAATCAGTTGTCATATTGTCATATTGTTGCCAAAAAAAAGTCTCTTTTTTGCAAAAATACCAGTATTACTCTTGAATTTTCGTCAAAACCTTCGTCGAGTTTTCAGATCATTCTATTTATAGCAAATTACTATTTTTGAGTTTGACAAACATTCATCCTATCCAGATCATAGAAAATCTTTATTTTTACCCTCACCAAACTACAAAAACTGTGTTTTTGTATGCCAAAAACCTTCGCCAGTTCTACCCTAGCTTTATATGTGTCAGATTCTGAATCTGAGAGTTCGACGAAGGTTATTTCCAAAGAATTTGTCAGAAAAACCTAATTAGAGAGATTTTTTTTTTCAAAAATAGCACTGCTGAACCTTCGCCGAGTGAATCTTCGCCTAAGAAACCTTTGCCAGTTCTAAGGTTCTGATTTTCCAGATCAAGTCCCTATCAAATTTTGGATCAAATCCGTCATAGTGTGATTTTGTTTCTGCGAAATTTTTTATTTTTGAGAAGTATCGATTGGTTGAATTTCAAAATCTTTTTCACAATATAGAATTTTGATTTTTGTTGAGTGGAAGAGATCTAGTAGATCTGATTTGAGATAGTTTTGATTGAAAATCTAGATCCAATCTCATTGTCTGCTTGATTTAATCTGTAAAGATGGCTACCCCTGGAGGTGCTCCTCAAGAAATCAATCCAATCATTGTCAGAAGAGCACCCCGTTTGGATCTACCCAAATATAATGGATTAACAGATCTAGTTAGATTTCTTCAGATCTATTCTGAATCTTGTGAAGTCTATGGCTATGTGGTTTTTGTCAGGTTTACTTAAAAGGATCAGACGTGAGCTGAAACGCCATAATGAGTATGCACTTTTGCAAAATACTATGGATGATGTAATTTCAGAGGAGGATGAAGATTCAGACGATGAGCCGAATATCAGTATCTTGTCTTATACAGCAGGGCAGACCACTACGACATCCACCACTATTGCATCAATGAATGTCAACGCTACTGTAGAAATGATGCTCAATGAGTTTGAGAAACTTGGGAAGAACCAGCAGAAATAGATGGAAAAGTTGTAGTCATAATTTGATGAGAAGATCAAAGCATTGGAAGATTTCCATGGACAAGCGAACAAGGAACCTGAGAAATTTGCAAAGACTTTTTTCTACTAGGAAAAATGTCTGGGGTTCTATTTGTATAGGAAATCACACAATGAATGTGTCCTCAATTGAAAAAACAAATGGAAATCAGTATATGCTATTTGTGTAATTCGTCTGATCAGGGACTGCTTTTTGCAACTTCAATCCTCGAATAATTCAGCAACACTGCCCAGATGGGATATCGAAAACCACATTATGGAGGAAATCCGGCAGCTAGACTTTGACAATCTGCTCTTGGATATTCGGAATGGTTAGCCTTACCTGCCCCACAACATCTCTCATGAGAAAGAAGACCTTATTGCAAGTGATGGAGAATGCTCACTTATGGCATCAAAATTCTCCTCTTCCACCTTCAAGATGGATGACTCTTGGTATATTGATAGTGGAGCATCTTCACATATGTGTAGCTTCAAGGATTCCTTTTCAACTATTATGCCTTATGGAGGAATCAAGAAGTCCATATTTATTTCAAGTAATCAAGAGTGCAAAATTGAAGGAGTAGGGACTATTCTCTTGAAGCTTGCATCATCAAAAGTTCCATCTCTTCAAGAGGTTCTTTTGTTTCCCAAGATTACAAAGAATCTTATAAGTGTTGGCAAATTACTTGATGGTGGCCTTGATGTCAAAAGGATCCACTCAAAAAGTTTCACAAACTTCTCAAATGATCTAGTACCTTTCCAAGCTATCTTTTTGAGGAGGAGTGTGAAAAATTGGCAAAAATCTAGCTTGGCAATTTTATGTCTTTTATGTTTGAAAGTACATTTCACATGTGTGGAGCATGTTCCCACATGTGTAAAATAGTTTATCATAGCCTTAAAGGTCTTCTAAGTTTTCAGGACAAGCTTCTCTGTGTAGAGTTATGATAGGGCCAAAAATTGGCATAGATGGAAAATTGGCAATGTCCACATGTAATGCCTCTATTGAGCCAAAAATGAGTTGATGTAACCGGATTTGGCGTTGTGGTGGTCGGCTTGCTGCTAAAACACGTTGGCTTCAGGGGTTGACTACTCATTGTTGATTTTTGCAATGGGTTGTAATCAACTGCTTTGGCCATGCTCTGTCAGTGTTCTCTATAGGAGTCTTCGTGAAAGCACATTTGACTTGTGAATCATAAGGCTTACAAGTTGTGAGTTCAGTTGGTATTACAATGTCCAAGGATCGTTGTATTGCCTGTTGAACAATTTCTAGTAGTTTCTTCATAAGATCAGTTGTCGCTTGTTGCTTGATTGTCTCTACCAGTTCCGTCATGTCTGAAGATACTTCAATTCTTTTGACGGATGTTTCAACACATTTGGCAAACTTTGCAATATCCCTTATTCAGCAACCATTTCAAAGCCTGGTGGAATTATGATCTTGCGTTTGTAGCGCTGGGTGACTGGATTTGCCTTTTGGCGACTCACATGCATAGCAAAGATGGATTTCGCCATAGTCGATTGTAATCGCAATGGACAATCTAGGCAGGGATGTCCAATGCCACAATTTGAACATAATACCATGAAGGCTATTGGGTTACCTTCATGTGGGCATTCTGATTTGCGATGTCTTCCGCCACATCCATAGCATCGTATCATTGGCAAAATGCCATCACCTCAGAGCTGGATTGCATAAATTGGTATACGCTCTTCACTAGGTCCTTCCACATAATACAATGGAGAACTGTCATGGGTTTCGGCTCCCGTAGATCTTGGTGATGCACATGGCGAATGCACAATTGGTGCCAATCTTCGACCTATTATCTTAAAAATGGGCCCATCTCTTGAAGATGAACTGCTTGGGTGCGCCATCTGCTCAACTTGCTTGCTTGTTGTCAAGGGTGGATCTTGGTACTTTTGATGCTATTTTGCTACTGTTGGTTTTGTAACATGAAACTTCTTAGTTGGGCAATTGGCAATGTGATGGTTCTCGAAACAATATGAATATTGCCCTCTTTGAAGCAGCATTACATTACAAGCAGCGACACATGGCTTTGGATCATGTTCCAGATCTTGATCTTGATCCGTTAAATCATTTTGGTCATCATCTCTTCTTGGTGAAGCTTGTCCTTCTCTTGTCTCTCCGTTATTTTGCATTAGCATTGTCAAAATTCTTGAACCTCTTATTGATGGTAATCCAGATATTTCATCCAACTCAGATTCTAAGTCAGTATCTCGAAAGGCAAACAATGTCGATTCAATCCTCATGGCATCAACAAGAACTTGCTTCAATGTAGTGTAAGAGGTGAGGTTCTTCATTTGATAGTGAATGTCGCTCCTCAAACCTTGGATAAAGTTCTTGATGATCAGTGATGTTGGGATTGGTGGATGACATTCCTTTGCTATGTGATGGATCCGATGAAGGTATGCACAAACTGTCTCCTGACGTTGCATGCTAATGCTTGATAGCTGAGTAGTCGACATGTTGTTTGTGGATGGATGGATAAATGAATTTCTATGTAAGATTGCTTTTCAAGAGATGATTGATGATGCACAATGTTCCAAATAGTGATTTTGTTTGGTTTTTTTTTTTTTTTTTTAAGATTCGAAAAACTAAGGAATCACAAAAAGTCTAGCAAATTGGGGAATCACAAAAAGTCTAGCAAATTTTAAAAAGGCAAACAATGGGGTTTTTTTGTTTTTTTTTAAGAAAAATAAAAAATACATCGAGCACCTCTAAAAAGTCTAAAACTAAACTAGTATGGATAAGAAAAACTTACTAAATTAAAATCAAGAAAAACGTTCACACGTGCCTAAATCTCAATGAAAGAAAAAGAGCACAATAAGTAATAATAATAAAATATCCTAAAACCTAGTCTCTATGAAGAGGCCAGCGAGCAGAGGATCGGGAAGGCGGGAAGGACTGAGAGCAAGGAGAGGTGAGGGAGAGGTGGAGGGCGGCTCAAGTGAGGGCAGATGGACAGGAGAGGAGATGGACGGATGGGGCGGATAGCTGGTGGGAGGAGGGAAGCGCAGCAGGTGCAGGAAACAAGATGGAGGTGAGGGCAGGGAGCGGAGAAACAGGAAGGCAAGAAGGCAGGCCGAGGAGCCAGGGTGACTGGAGAAGGCTAGGGCGGGAGCTGTAGGTAGGGAGGCGGATCAGGGCGGTGGAGCAGCAGCAGCCGAGGAGCAGGCAGCGAGGAGGGCGAGGAGTAGGCAGCCGAGAGAGGGCTTGTGAGGTCACGAGGCAGGAGATGGAGACAGGCCAGGACGACAAGGAGCGTAGCGAGCAGGCAGGGCAGACAGCAGGGGCGGACAACAGGCAAGGAGTGGATGGAGGTGAGGGCAGGGAGCGGAGGAATAGCAGCAGGACAATGAAAGGGGAAGAGAGTGGACAACAGAGCAGCACGGATGAGCAGGGTGGCGGACAGTAGGGAGAGGAGGGGAGGGTTGAGCACAACCAAGGAGAAGGGAAGACAATAGAAGGGAAGACAATAGGGATAGGGAGGAGCAGCAGGCATAGCACGGAGCAACAGGGGAATGGGAAGGAAGTGAGGAGGGAGGCGTTGGTTGCAAGGAGCAAGGACCATGTGACTTTGAAAATAGATGTTTTTGAATTCAATTGGCAAGGCTTTTATTTATTTTTTAACTTTTAATGTGCATGACAAAGTTGCTCACAACTTTTAGACAATATCATTGCAAATTTGTTATTCTCTCTTTTTTAGAATGCCTTTTAATAGATGTTGAGTTCATACTCATTGACACACAAACATCAAATACCTCTCCTAAACCATAGAAGCTTCATAATTAAATCCAAGAAGTTGACGATCTATAAAGAAAGTGTACATGTAAACTATCATTGATTAGTCGTCATTCATAGTGCATATAGCCTTTCTTCCTATTTATTACTTTGGCCTAGTTGTTATTCCTTGTCATCTGCCAAATTTCTCAATCAAAGCCAAGCAAGTAGAAAAATAACAACAATTGCCATCTCTATGTTGAAAAGAACAAAAGATAATAAATAACCATCAACTGCCATAGAGCTCATATCAAACGGAAAATTAAAGGAGATGGATTCCATTATTAGGAGTGTGGAATATATGGATCCACGTGATGGGGCACATGAGACCTAGCAATATCAAATCCCAAGGCTCACATTCATGAAGATGAAGAGCAGATGGAGCTCAAAGTTCACTCAAATTCAAATGAGCCAAAAGATTTCAAAAATGATGTCTATTGCTTACTTATAGAATACCCTATGTCCTTAACTAGGCATAACTATCTTGAAGTCTAGTTAGGAGTTGTTAAGTCTTGTTTAAGCCTATTGGCTGTTATCCTTATTTAAGACACTTTGAGAAGTCTATAGAGGGAACCAACTTCATTTTTAAGGCTTTTTAATTTCCTTTTGGGCCCAACAAGCTTACAATGGATAATATTGCTATCTTTTTAACACCTATGTATTAAGAATGCATGGCACTCCCTCTACTTAAACATTTTTGTCCTAAAAAATAAAAATGTTTATAAACTTGCATGCTCAAATATTACAATTTAAGCAGTTGTATTTGAGAATGTTATGTACACTCGACAATTGTCCACGTCTGGCTCTTGATAAGAGATGAATACTCTTTATCCATAGCTTCTTTCCAGAGATCTGAGTCAGGCTGACTGAGTGCCTCTTGGACAGACGTCGGTTCCTGAACAAGATATGTTGTAGACTCGTCAATATACCGGTTAGGTGGTCTGCTAGTCCTTGAAAATCTTCTGGGTAATATAGGAAGTTGATCGTTTCTATCAACATTGAGCAACAATACATTGCTTCCTATTCGCCTCAGTCAAATGGTCTTGCTGAGAGAAAGAATAGAAACTTAGTTGAATCGGCAAAGTGCATGTTATCACATGCGACACTTCCGAAGTCCTTCTGGGCTAAAGCTGTTTCAACAGCTATATTCAAAACAGATGTTCTACTAAAGGCCTCTAAGACAAAACACCATTCGAAGCTTGAACAGATACCAAACCTTCTTTATCAAACTTACGAGTTTTTGGATGTACTGCTTTTGCGTAGATACCTCGTGATTTGTGTTTTCATCAGCTACACTACTTCAGATCAAGCCTACAAGTTGTTCGATCCCATTGAGTCAAAGATATTCACTAGCCGGAATGTCATCTTCATCGAAGATCAGTTTCAAGACCTCAAAGGAAAGGGCAGTTCCCATGTAGCCGACCTGTCAGATTCTCTTGACGCTTTGAACTTTCCAGTTCCGCAGGTGACTATTCCCATTGAAGGTCCAAGCTCTTCTACTTCTGATGAACAACGAATGAAAAGTGGACCAGAAGATGATGATGTTGTAGTTCAGCAACTACAATGATTCTCAGCATGCTCTTTGAATTGTCTGAATTTGGTGAAAGTATCTAATTTTTGTTTAATAAAATAAACAACTGTTCTTCTGGAGAATTTGTCAATAAAGGTAATGAAGTACTTTGCATCTAGCAATGAAGAAGCTTGCATAGGTCCACATATATCTGTATGAACAACATCTAACAGATCTTTTGCTGCATGCATATGGTTTGATCTAAAAGGAAACCTAGTCTGCTTTCCAAAAATGCAGCTATGACAGACAGGGAGATTGACCTTACCAGAAGGATAGTCGAGATCAAGGACCATGGATTGTTTGGTCATGTTCAAAATAGATGCATGATTCACGTGTCCTAAGCGATGATGCCATAGTAATGCTTTATTGACTAGAACAGAGGTTTTCAAGACTTGACTAGACTCAGAATAACAGTATGCCAATTTATATAAGTAACCCTGTCTCTTGCTGAGTGCAAGGATCTTATCACTCCTATCAATAATTCTGCATTGATCAGATTCGAATTCTACCTTATGATCTAAATCTGTAATTCTACTCACTGATAACATATTTGTAGAGAGTTTAGGAATATATAAAGCCTTTGATAGTAATTTGAATTGATCATGTTGGAATCGCAATCTTACAGTACCTTCACCTTCAATAGTGTGAGTACTATTGTCACCAAGATGAATAAATTTCTTCGTGCTGTAAGGAGTGTAGGAGTTGAAGATCTCACATTGATTGGTCATATGTTGAGTTGCTCCAGAATCCAGAAACCATGAATCATCCAAAAATACGCATTGATCTTTGATCATGAATGTGCCTTTGTCGACTTCGACCTGGAGAGATGATAAGACTGTGTTTGCTTGTTGATCAGGTTGCTTGGCTACGTTCTTCGCTTGGAGAATTCGGCAATCCTTGATCTCATGGTTATTACGCTTGTAATACCTGCCAAACATCTTCTTCTTCGATTGTGGATTCGATGATTGTTCTTGACTTTGAGTCAGCTTCTGATTTATTGCAGCTTTCTTGGAGCCTTTCTGCTTCTGTCGCTTAGAGCCTTTGTTGACAAATAGAGCCTAAGAGGAGGAAGTAGACAAAGTGTCTTGACTTCTTCTTTTGTCTTCTTGCAGTAACATAGTGATAACTCTAGTAAGAGTTAAATTTGAGTGTGTCAATATGATCATCACCCAGTTCACATATGTAGAGGGCAAGCTTGAAAGCAATGTCATAATTGCGTCTTGATCATCTATGACTGATCCGACAGCGGCCATCTATTGCAAAAGATTCTTAAACTGGTTAATGTGACTCTGAAGAGAATCATCAGTAGACATTTTGAATGTGAAGAATTTCCTTCGTAGATGTAACTTAGTAGTTACGTCCCTCACGTCATATAGTGAGTTCAAAATGTCCCAAACATCTCTTGACGTTTTAGCTTCAACTATGTCTCCAATCTGTGTATTTGATATATTGAGGATAATAAGCGCAAAAGCTTTACCGTCCTTTGATTTCCACTTTGAGTCGTCGTCTTCAGATTTTACTTCTGTACCTGTAACAATATCCCATAATTTGTTGGCAATTAGCAAGGTCTTCATCTTAAATTTCCACAAATGATAATTGGATCCATTCAGCTTGTCTACGATAAGACCAGCTTTACTTTGAGAATCTATCTAGAACTTAGTCTGTCGATTGTATCGATGACGCTAAGATGTGGTAATGCCAACAATAAGAAATCAATTCTCTGATACTAAAAGGTTGAAAAGAACTGAAGAGTATGATATCAATTTGATATCACGAAAGATATCAAGTATTAGAGCTTTTGCTTTGATATCATATTGGAATCAAATAAAGAAGTAGTGAAATAGTTCTGATACCATGTCGAAAAGTGGTATGTAGAAGTAGGTCTAGTTCAAAAAGAAAAGGATGAAAATTATTCGTGTGTCTAGAAAGAAAACCTTTCATGCATGGCGGAATAAACTATCTTCATCTTTCCAATGCATGACTACGCCTATCAATTTCAAACAAGACAATAGTGATAGAAATCACGTTTGAATTTATAGTAACTAACTTTGAAATCGTCTATACTATAGTGATTACGTAGCCAAACAATTAAGCATTGAAGATTATCAGACAAATAATTAGTCGCGAAGAAATACAGAAACACATACAGAGACGAAATTGAACGCAATAAAGAATAGTATTGATTCAAAACGAAACAGAAGTAAATGAGTACAATAAGTTGCGGATTGAAGTCGTGTACTCTATGCTATTTCTGAGGCTAAAAATGAAAGTCTGAATTAATGCGCAATGCTGATGAGCAGTAGCACAATATCAAGCTCGCAGTATTCAAACGTTTCTGATAATTCTGATTTTCAATGAATTAATTTGTATGAATATGAACAACTATTTATACTAAGAAATTAGGTCGTCAATTGCGATCGCCAGTTGGCTGGTGATCCGCATGCATCCATCTGGTCCTTGTCATTGATTGCTGATAAGCGATGAAATCGGCCGTAAACGTTCTGTCTGCATAAATGAACCAAAATTGTAGCTCTGTAGAAACGAACTAAAACAGCCACAGGCGACACTGTCGGGTTTTTCGCAAAAAGGCGAAAAAGACAAAGGTTCCCTTAAATCTCATTTAGGGTTGTCCCACACTTTGTAAGAGTCATTTTCTTAACATTTGAGGCTCTTTTGAAAAAGCAAAAATTGCGACACTGCATATTTGCACGAGATTCCTGACAGGCGAAAAAGGCGACACTGCATTTTTCCACGAGATTTCTGTTAAGCAAAACATGCGACATTGTCGTAAACTCCATGTAATTCTGCAGACTGTGTAAAAATACTTGTAATTCTGCGGACTGTGTTAACACACGGAAAAATCCGCAGAACTGGATAAACAATGGATGAAGATTAAAACCGATTAGACGATTGGTAAGAAGGAGAATAATCCAACAATGCCAACACTTTGACTTGGGTCACTCATCAAATCTAAACTTGACACTTGTAGTGAGCCTAATTAGCTCGAGCTACATCATAATTGACTTTTGGCCTAATGATGGAAATACGTGTGTACTTGACTATTTAGCCTCTAAAGCCAAAATTGTCCCAATCAACTTTCTACACATAGATGCTTGATAAAAAACTTAATCAAACCCCTAAAGTCAACATAGACATGTTTTTGTATTTTTCACAATTTGCAACAACAAAAGCATCATGCCTCCAATTACAAGCCTAATTCTTGTCATGTCAAAGGAGGCACATGGTCAGCATCCAATTTGTTTTGTTCAACCTATATAATAAATCAATGACTAGGTTTAATCAAATTAAAAAGTCCTATTAATTCATCCCAAATAAAAAGTCGCACCTACTTTTATTTCAGACAACCTTGTTGATTCTCAACCTATGTACCACATACATCATCTTCAACTATCTTTAACTCTTCTTCCATACAACTTTGTGGATTCAAGCCCTAAAAAAATTCTTTCAGTTGCATTTGATAGAATAACCAAGTCTTCTAGCCCATTTCTACTAATTGAATTGGTACATGAGAAAGGGTAAAGATGAAATATAACTCAATTTAGTATCAAAACAAGCCATTATAAATAGTTTTCATATTTCAGACCTAGCCTGTACAAATTTAATTTTTGGTTATGAATGGTTATTTAATAGATCACTTTCTCTGGCTGTTGATTTCGAGAAGCATGTTCTCACTTTCAAAGAGGATGATAAGGTAGTTACTTTATTTGGCAGCAATTTTGTACATCCATTGGATGGAATTTCTACCATTAGTATGATGGAAGCATTCGATTATTCATAGTATAAATTTTTTTCAATGTTTGCTAATCCCATTGTGGATGTTTTCGATGTATATCTAACTGGTTGTGAATTTTCAGTAGTTCTTAACTCAGCATAGATCACGAACAAGCAAGAAAAATCAGATCATAAGTGAATTTAAAGATGTATTTCCATCAGATTACCTCATGGTTTACCACCATCTAGGTGAATAGACCACATGATAGAGTTAATTCCAAGAAGTCAACCTATCTCTAGGCAATCTTATAGGTTCTCTCAAAAAGAGGAGGTAGAGATTTCAAATCAAATAGGAAATTATTTGAGGATGAGACATATCCAACCCAATAAGTCATCAATGGGTGCTCATGTTCTTCTGAAAGCAAAGAAGAATGGAGGTTTTCGGATGTGCCTGGATTACAAGGGATTAAACAAAGTGACTATTAAGAATAAGTATCCATTACCCAAGATGGATGACTTGAAGATCATTTGGGTGGGGCTAAATACTTCACTAAGATTGATCTCAAGATAAGTATCATCAGATAAGAATTAAATTGAAAGTTATCGAAAAGACTAGATTTTGTACTAGATTTGACCATTATGAATTTTTAATATTGCCTTTTTGGGTTAACAAACGCTCCAACAAATGATGAATGATTTGTTTTATCCATACTTGGGAAAGTTTGTGGAGTGTTTGTAGAAATACAATCTGAGATTCAAAATCTCATCTCTTCTAACTCAGAAGAGGGTGTTTCGCCAAGGCTATAAGGTTTTAACAATGATTGAGACTCTAGAAGATTTGTCCCAACTATAACACTAGAAGACAATTGTAGGATGGCCAATGTAGGTCAAAAAATTAAAACACAAATATCTCTAGATCTGCTAAAATCTAGGATGCAGATATAAGACTCAATAGAATTTAAAATTTTCTCCATTCATACAGCTCCATGGATAGAAACAATCCATTATTGGTGCATGATTTTCAGTCCTATCAATATTACAATATTCATATATGCGATATCATCATAAGGAATATTGGGTCCTATAGGAAGATTAGGATATTAGGTCCTATAGAGAATATTGGGTCCTTCCTACATTGGTATTTCTGAGGATCGGAACATAAAGAGCAGGTTTGAAAGTCTGTGTCTCACTAAAGAAGATCACCTAGATGTCATCTCAAAATATATTTCTATCTCATAAGGTACTCACATAATACGTCATGTGTGCAACTGATAGCCCAGACAACATAATTATTCGATCAACTAATTTTTTCATGAAAGCACCTTGTTATTCATGTTATGCACATACTAGGACATCTCTAGAAGAGGATCAACATGCAAATGTCTCAAGATCTTGAATTGGCGACTTTTAACCCAATCAATATTCTTATTTTTAGATCAAATGTATCAACATAAGGTATGTTAGGTCCCAATGGGAGGTTGGGATGAAACATCGCTAATGATGAACTCAGAGGGGTAACGGCCCGGAGGTTCCCATCCCACCCTCCCTCCTACATGTCATTGTCTGGATAACAAGGGAGGCAGGGAGGGTGGGGATGTATGGGCTAGGCGTGTACACCTAGGCCAATGGCCCATAGTGAGTAGCAGAGCACAATGGCGGGAAGGGGCGCGCGGGAGAGGAGGGGGGGGGGGGGGGGGGGGGGGGGGGTTTGTGCACGTGCTTGTCTTCTCTTTTTCCCTCCCCCAATTTTATTTTATTTCTTTTCAAAATGGGTGAAAATAAATATTGGGCCCTCTTTTTTCTCATTCTAAATTAATATAAAAAAACTTTTGAAGGCCTTTAAAAGTGAAGGTCATATTGGATTTAAAATCTTAGGTTACATTAAAATCATTTGTCCTTGCTTTATCCCACTAAATTAAAGCTCAAGTGAAGCCTATTGAAGTGTGAGTTGACCCTGGATAAACCCAGGGTGAATTACCACGTGGGAAAATTAATGAGTTAATTAATCCTAATTAGCAAATATGTTTAGGCAAGGAAAGAGGCCCTTTTGAGTCAAAATAGGACCCTAATGTATCTAAGCAAAAATGAGTTGCAAGATCCATTGGCTGATGAATTTGAATCTTGCGATGATGAATAGACTACACACACACACACACACACACACACACACACACACACACACACACACATATATATATATATATGTCACAATCAATCTGGTGATAAAATAAATAATTGTAGAATCCAATATATATTGTTTTCAAGATTCTTACATTTTCATACAATGTTGTAGTTTCTACATTTCATTTCAAACACATCTCGCAATTTTTTAGTATTAGAAAAACTTATCAATAGATGTATGAATAAATCAGGAAACCCATAAGAGAATTTAGGTTGGCTATTTATATATTCAATTAGAAAAAAATTCTCTTTGTGGCAATATCCTCATTAGTGCAAATCTATGAAAGTCAAATAAAAGACAATCATGCACCATGTGTTTGTAAGCACTCAAAACAATCATTCGATTATTCATTCATCTTTGCAAACACACAAACATATACAACATCACATTTTTAATATCAACATAATAACTTGTTATGATTTTTTTAAACATGTAACTATATCGAATATTCATCTCCTGATATTAGTATATAAACACATCAAATGTTTGTGAATGCATAAATAATATTATTTATTTGAGTATCAATAAATTTTATATCTAGTTCAAATGCATCATAAATTGACATAATGATCATTTCATTATTAGTTCGCAGTTATTCACAACTCTAAAAAAATCGCATTTACTCCTAAATTAATCATAAAGTCATTTGTTTATGTACATATTGTTCATTGTAGATCTTTTTTGAAAAACAAAGAGTACAATTTTATTTTACCATGCATGGCAAATCTTCAAAGATTGTTTTATAACTATTGCCACTTGTGGCAAATCTCCAGAAACAATTGTCATAGAAAAGTTAATTAAATAACGACTTGTCATGGCTCTACCACGCAACCAACTTTGCTACTTATTTCATTATATAAAAGTTTAATAAAAATTGTGTGGCCACTACCATGCAAAAAAAAAAAATTGCCCACATTTTACTCACAATTGACTAGCAAGGTTGTCGAGAAAATTTTTGAGTGAACCCATAGATGGCAAAGCCACAGAAAAGAAGAGTCCGAATTTTAGCTAAGTCCTGAGTTCATGTGGTAGTGTCGCATGGCAAAAGGCACATATATTTAGTTGTGTATCTAATACTAGAGTCATCACAAAATGCACACAAAAGTGTGCATTTCAAGCACTTTTTCAAAAAATCATATCTCATAAACTATGATAAATCACATCAAATCCTTTCAATGTGTGTTTTTCATATATACATTTATCGATTAAAAAATTTGAGACCTTCATTTTGAGCAACTTATATGTAAGATATGATGTGTCAAACATGTGAGTGTCGTGATGAAACATCAATATTTTCATATATGGGACTACATTATTGTGAATTTTACATTCAGCTATTTGCATGTCTGCTCTTAAAAATCCTATATGATTATGGAAACATACATGTCTATAAAAAAAATGAAATTTGAGGTCTATAGAGATAGATATGTGCATTTAAGTATTGATAAAAATCACCAAAACTAGAAGTATCATATTTGAGTGTATAACACCATGATTTTAACAGTATCTTTTTGGGTTGTCTACTTTAAAAAGTATTGTAAGACGAAAGAAACATGTCTCTCAACTTTTTTTCAATTTGGAGTTATGTAGATATAGATATGTGCATCTATAGTTACCCATGTCAAGTGCTGAAAAGTGTTGAAAATTATTGAAAGGTGGTAAAAAGTTGCGGCTCTTTTGGAGGTGCTTTTTACAACTCCTCCTTTGGCTATCTACTTTCAAAAATTCTTTATGAACATAGAAATATGTCTATTAAAAAAAAAAATTGGAGCCTTATAGAGATATATACGTGCACCTAAAGTTATCCATGTGAAGTGCTGAAAAGTGTTGAAAATTGAAGTTTTCTGGGGTAAAGTGCCATCAATTGAGAGAGAAAAAAAATTTAAGTCTTCCGATAACACATGAAGAGTCAAGTCCAGTTCCACATACAATTGAAAGATTTCTATCATCTATCCTTTTGATGCAATCAGCACATGCTGTTTGAAATGAGTTATATTTGTCTTGTCATTTTATTAGTTGCATGATTCCCTTGGGTAATCCTGCCATAAAACATGCTAGGACGCTATGGTCTAGAATACCATCAAGGTCACATTCACCTTGCAACCTCTTGATCCATTCTATGTAGTCACATAGGGATTTGTGTTTCATCCATATTGATTTTTCCTAGTTGTAGGAAAGAAAGCGGATGGTTTTGAATCAGGTGATGAACTCGGCTTGCAAGATTTCACAGTTATCCTGTTCGTTATGCTCCAGATTGAAATACCAATCCTTTGTAGTGTCAGTAAGGCATAGGTTGAAATAACAAAATAACTCTTGTGGGCTATCGTCTCCATAGGCTCTACACGCTTGGGTGTATTTGAGGTCCGATAAGAGGTTATCTATGATGGATCAACTAGACCTAGAAGGTCTAGTAGACGTGCCAATCGAGATAACCAATGAACATGTTGACATAGTTCCGCTTGCAATGGATGATCCTAGGCTCATTGTTCTCAAGGAGATCCTAGACACTGAAACGAATCTTGTGATTGTTTTTGGTGTTTACTTTTCAAATTTTTCTCAATATTTTTACAAATAATTTTTTCAAGGAAAACAAGTGGATAACAAGAAAACAAAAAGAGAAGTGTGACCAAAAGGTAATTTGGTAGTGCAAGTTGGATACTAATAAGTAGTTAGATTAGATTTTTCATGATATTTTTGAGAATTTTTCTGATGGTGAGTAATAGACAGATTCGAGTGGATTTGAGAGTAATCACTTTTACTCACCTAGATACCTACTGACGGTGAATGATGATAAAAACCTACTATACTAATAGTGAGAAAAAAATGGTAAGGTGGCAAGTAATGTGAAAATTGTCAACTAGTTTTCTACATCTAGTTAGTTTGGCAATTTGAGTCTATCTGAGGCCAAATATGCAAATAAAGTATAAACTTTTAGTTCACATGTGTAAAACCAGTACACATGACCATTTTTAAGTTGAGTCCATTTTCGTTTGGTTACTTAGTCATTAAAAGTTCATTTTAAACTTTAATTTGGCAGCCGAATATGACTATTTTAGGGCTAGTTGTTAATAAGCTTGGCCAAATTCATCTATTTGGAGGAGAGATAGTCATCACTCTCTGCTATATATAGTAGGTTCTATGATGAAAATAGATTTCCCAAGAAGTATTACCATATTGAAGGCTTTGGAGTCAAGACTAGCTTGTTGTTTGTTGTTCTCTTCTACATGTGAGTAGAATACTTGGTGTAAACTTGATCAATCTCTATTGGAGAGTGGAAATAAATGTTCATTTGTTGTCGTACAACTTGTTTACAAAGAAATAGTTTAGATCTATTTATGTTCTGAATAGCTCTTGCATCTATCAAGTTATGATGAGTAGTTCTTGGTCAAACTAGCAATTTCGTGTAGGATTGTCTACAAATGTTAGATTGTTTTTTGTGCAACTTCTATTGTGGCTAGATCTATGTTTAGGATCAGTTTGGATATTAAATTTGACATGGTATTAGAGCAAGTTGGTGGCCAAAAATAGAAATTTTTTTTCAAAAATATGATTTTGCATCAATCTATCATGATTTTGTGCATTTGTCTTTTATCAAATCTCTTCTACCTTGTGTTGTGGTTGGACCTATGTGATCTTGAGCCATTTACAGGGCATTTCAGGTCATTTATACTAATGGAGTCCCTACTTGAGTTTAATGAGTTAATGGATATTGTTGCAATTGTGGAAGAGAGGCCTTTGCTTCTTCAAGATCAAGTAAGGTATGATAAGAGTGCCAATAAGGCACTCCACATCATAAAAATGAATGTGACAAATGAATTTCTTAAGGAAGTTGGAAAATGCACTTCTTCAAGTTAAGCTTGGAATTCCATGAAGAAGATGTATGAAAGTAAGTCCACTTTTAGGGTCCTAACTATCAAGATCGACAAGTAAAGATCTCCTTAGATCCAGTTACAAGCAACCAAAAGGAAACCTATGGAGCAAAACTACCCAACCAACAAGAAATGGCCAGTCCAAACCCTAACCACTTCACCCCCAAGCCAAGGTGATTGAATGCAAGAGAGGAGGGGATCCTGACTTCTGAAATCTAAAAATACAATGAGGATATGGGCGAGTTCCACTAGGTTATATAATATCTAAATATTCTCTCTAGGATCCCTCCAATCCTATCAAAAGCATTTGACCTCCTATTCTTGCACAAAAGCACCATGCAAAAGCTCCATAGGTCCAATTAGAGCACCTTGGCCCTCATAAGATTATAATTACATTACCGACCAAGCCCGAAATGATGTGGCATAACTAACAACCTTATACACTGGAGTACCGGCTATCCATGTCAAGAATTATTCTAAATCCCACATATTGGACATGGATGTAATATCTGTCCCCCCTTGAGCTACTTCTATCCTTAGAAGTGGAAACTAGGGAAGCTCTTCTTTATGCTTTCAACCCTTTCCACAAATCATCATCCTCAGTCCAACTCTTCCATCTAAATAAACACTCAGAGAGATTATTAAGGTATTAACTATACATAAGCCCAAAAATAGAAAATAAGTTGCGAGGGCCATGGCATCCTGTGTGCGTAAGACCATAGCTCAATGAGCACTTGTAAAATATTGTATTTTAAATAAACTAGACTTGTATAATAAAATAATGTAAAAGGCCCAAAGTCTAAGTTAAATAAGTTTTGTTAAGTTCTAATTAGAAGTCAAAGTGCAAAATAGTGGTAGTTGGGGTGTGCATCTTTGTGCACCCTAGATTGAAATGTGTTTCTTTTGAAGGGTTAGGATTTCAATCCTCTCTTTCTTGAAGTAGCCAATAGTAACAAAGGGGCAACCTCATTTTACATGCTAATTGAGAGGAGGAGACTCTACCATTTTGGTGAATCAAGCATCCTCATGTGCTCTTTCTCTTTGTGCTAATGCTCTTTTGTGAATGCTTTCCATTTTTCAAGTCCTTGCAATGTTCTTTGGTTTAATGTTCTTAATGCTATTTCATTACACTAGAACAAGAGTACATGAGCTAACCTCCCTCACCCCTTCTGTCTCTCTCTCTCCCTCTATTTTTGTGATGAAAATGTGTGGTTAGAGTTAGCTTGGAGTTAGTGTTAGTTTTTACTAGTGTTAAAAATGTGATAAAAATGCCTAAATTGGCAAATCTAGCTATGTAAAACAATGTAAATATGTACATTACTGGGTCCCACATGTGTGAGGCCAAAAGTGCCACATGGGAATCTACTCTAGGGTAGGTTAGATCAAGTCTAAAAAGTTGGTCAATTTTGTTTGGTAGTGGTGCCTACATTATAGGACCTAATTCCTAGATTTATGGAGTATGTTGATCAATCTAGCCACCTACATGGCAAGACTCAAGGATGAGGCTAGAATGGCAAATTAGGGCAAGAAAGCTCAATCAACTTCCTTATTACATGCTGGATTTTTACCTAACTCGAGGTGGGGAAGAGGCTTTTGTTGTATTATCATCTCTCCATAGTAATGCCTTAGATTATTTTTGAGAGCTTATTGGCAAACTCGACCTTCTACACTATGTACATTGATTTCCTTTGGATCTAAGCAAGAACTAAGTGTTCTTAACATCATTTGTTGTCTACAGGCCATACTGAGTACTGTTTCACATGTGTATGTGGTGTACATCACTTTTGGTTAATGATTTTGGGTTGCTCTTGTCTCATTTTTGTGTGTCTAGTTTGCATTTGTTTTATGATCAATCAATCAATCAATTACTCTTGTGAGTCATTAATAGACTCAAGTAAGGTCCAAAGTACTGTACTTTGACATGGTATCAGACTGAGGTACAAGAGGAAAGCATTAATCTTGTGTACGATCCAAAATTAGCAAGTTTTGATGACTTTCCAAAAGGACTACTTTTTGACTCTACTCTCTTATGATGTTAAAAAGTTTACTTTTTCAACTAGTGATCAAGAGTGTAGGATAAGTGGTGTAGGTATTATTCCATTGTACTTGCGATCATCTTGCGTATTTGTCTTTGACCATAAAACCACTTTCGTCCATTTCGACTTCAAGAGATGTTGTAATGTATTTGCTTGTTGATCAGGTTGCTTGGCTGCATTTTTCGCTTTGAGAATTTGACAATCCTAGATCTCATGGTTATTGCATTTGCAATACCTGCAAAACATTTTCTTCTTCAACGAATGTGGATTCGATGATTGTTCTTGACCTTGAATCTATTTCTGATTCAATGTAGACTGCTTGGAGCTTTTCTGCTTTTGTCGTTTCGAGCCCTTGTTGACATATAGAGCATGAGATGAAGAGGTAGACGAAGTGTCTTGACTTCTTCGATTATCTTCTTGTAGCAACATAGTGATAACTTTGGTGAGAGTTAAATCTGAGTGTGTCGTGATGATCATCACTCAGTTCTCATATGTAGAGGGCAAGCTTGAAAGCAATGTCATAATTGCATCTTGATCATCTATGACTAATTCGACAGTGACCATCTGTTGCAAGAGATTCTTAAACTGGTTAATATGATTTTGAAGAGAATCATTATTCGACATCTTGAGTGTGAAGAATTTCCTTCAAAGATGCAACTTGGTAGTTCTGTATCTCACATCATATAGTGAGCTCAGGATGTCGCAAACTTCTTTCGAAGTTTTGGCTTCAGCTACGTGGCCAATCTGAGTATCTGATATATTGAGGATAATAAGTGCAAAAGCTTTACCATCCTTCGATTTTCATTGTGAATCTTCTGTGTCATCTTCAAGTTTCGCTTCAATACCTGTAACAACATCCCACAACTTGTTGGAAATTAACAAGGTCTTCATCTTAAATCTCCATAAATGATAATTAAATCCATTTAGCTTGTTTGCGATAAGATCGGCTTTACTTTGAGAATCCATCTAGAACTTTAGTCTATCGACATTAAGAGAGATATAGTGCTGTGGAAATCATTCTCTGATACCGAAACAAATTGATTTGAACTGAAGAATAATTTGATATCGCAAAAGATATCAAGTTTAAGAGCTTGCATTCTGATAGAGTATTAGACCTTGAAGAATCAACGCTATGATACCATGCTGGAAAGATGTGTGAAAAAAATAGGTCAAATAGAATCAAATAAAAAGAATTCAAATGACAAGAAAGAAAACTTATCGTGCGCAATGGAATAAACTATCTTCCTCTTTCTCTATGCATGACTACGCCTATCGATTTCGAACAAAACGATAGCGATAGAAATCACATTCAATCTTATAGTAACTAACTTTGAAATCATTAGTACTACAATGATTACGTAGCCAAACATTAAAGCATTTATCAGAAAAATAATCAATCGTGAAGAATTACAGAAACGCATACATTCTGAGATGAACCTGAACACAATAAGAAGATAGTATTGATTCGGTATAAAAATGAAACAGATATAAATGAGTACAACAAGTTGCGGATTGAAGCCGCGTACTCTAAGCTATCTCTGAACGACTAAATCAAAAGTCTGAATTAAGCACAATGCTGATAAGCAGTAAGCGCAATAGCAATCTCTAATCAACTCTAAAGAGCTGAGCTAGAATGCTCAAGATTGTTGAAGCTCGCAGGCTTGAGAGAGAGAGAGAGAACGCTAACTATTCAATACTTGATGATTGATCTTCATGCTTCAATCCTAATTTTCTTCTAAGATGTAGGAATATGAAAAACTATTTAAACTAAGCAATTAGGTCATCAAATGCGTCATCCAGTTGGCTGTGATGTGCTGGCATCCATCCAATTAGGACTTCTCATAAATTACTAGCTGATGAATTAATGCAAGTCGATGGAATTGGTTGTAAACATGGAGCTTGGTCAAGCGAGCTTTTATCAGAAATACGAGCAATTTTTTCATAAAGACATGGTGGGCTCTACTAAACACGAGTATGATTCTCATCTCAATGTACTATTTGCTAACTAGTGAACATGTGAATTTATACACAAACTATGCAAAATAAGCAAGAATTACAATCAAAATCCAACAAAAAAATGAATCAATTTTGGTACATAATGCTTTCTATAAAAAATTGCTTTTATAAAAAAAATGATTTTTGCACAAACAAATCTTATTTCTATACAACTTGCAAAACAAGAAAACAATCAAAACATATCATAAAGAGTATGAACCTCGAGTGAGTATCATTGGTGTACTGCATAATCTTCAAACATTTAACAATACAAAATCTCAAACTTATGTGAACAATTTCAAGTGTTTTTAATCACTTGTTGAACATGAATTAGCTGCAGCCCCCATTAAATCTTTCTTCAGTAGCAGCATGACTTGATGACATCATGTTATGATTTCCGTTACGTTTACATTTGTAGTCATATACTAAATGCATTATGAGTTTGATCTTAGAGACACCTAGTTTATTTTTTCTTTACTGTTTCGGAGACGTTTCATACTTGAAATGTGTCACATACTTGAAATGTACTCATTTGTCTTATATGCCTTTCGAAAAAGACAAATAAAACTTTCTTTCTTTCTTTCTTTCTCTTCCATGCCATCATAGGAGAGGTCTCACTAATGAAGTAGATTTATGGATTTCCAATGCCCTATGCCTAAAATCCTCAAGTACATTTAAAAAATGCAAATAGACAAGCTTCTAGTTTCCCATGCATGCCAAAAGGTAATGCTTGAAGGTAGTTGTGACATGATGGTGCAAACTACAGGATATGGAAAATCAAAATCAAGAACCTTCTGAAGGGCGAAGGCATCTGGTCGATGACCGAACTCTCAGAGGTGCAGCCTCCAGAGGGAGACCCGAGGAGAGCTGAATGGATCAGAAAGGATGAGCGTGCAATGGCGATCATTGTTTCGTCCATTAGTGAAGATCTACTCATGCAAAGACTGTGAAAGCAGCCATGCAGCATGGGAAAGATTAAAATAGAAGTATGAAGTGAGGATTGCAGCTTCAGTGATGCATCTTCACAATTAGCTACAATCCATACAATGGGATGGCAACCAGTTAGACCAGCACGTTGAGAAGATCAGAAAGATCTTTGCTCAACTCATTGCATCAGGACAGGAACACCAGGTCCCGGCACCACAACAGTTGATGTACTTCATGAAGTCTTTACTTACGTCCTATCAGCCATTGAGAATGCTCATACTAAGTCTACCAGATATGACATTCGACAAAGCAATTAGTCTTGTTGTTGATGAGAGACTGATGAGGCACGAAGGAGAAGGAAACAATGATCAAGAGAAAGCTCTCTTCACGAAAGGAAGGAAGAAAAACAAGAACAAACCCAAATTTGACAAGACAAAGTTCTCAAATCAACAATCTTCTTCATGTGATCATTGTCACAAATCAGGCCATACAGCCAACAAATGCTGGCTCAATCCAACAATACCTTGCATGCACTGCAAGAAGAAGGGGCACTATGCATACGATTGTAGATTCAACCCAAAAAAAAATAACAAGGCTGAGAAAGCAAATGTTGCAAAGTCATCCAAGGATACAAATAGAGGTGATGAAGCCTTCACAATACTTGATGAAGCTTCGATGACTACATTGAACAAGACTACGATGTAGTCATTGATTCAGAAGCAACATCACACATCACCTACAACAAGAAAATCTAGATCGACTTCAGAGAACTCGAAAATAACAGAGTAGTGATTCTAGGTGATGGGAGCAGACATGATGTCAAAGGCATTGAGACTCTACAGCTGCGAACATTGTCAGGTCAAGCAGAGCTGCCAGGAGCACTCTATGTGTCTTCATTGAAAAAAGATCTGCTATCAGTCTCCAAGATGGAAGATCTTGGAATTTTGTTCGATGGCAATACATGTCGCATGATAAAAAAAACTACAAATAAACTGACAGTTGGATGCAGAGAAGGAAACCTCTACCAAGCCAAGATAATCAACAACTCTGATAGCATATTAAATGCATCAAAAAATGAAGATCAACTCTTGCACAGGAGAATTTATCATCTGAACATGAGGAGTATGTATGACATGTGTAAGAAAGACATGGTCATAGGTCTAAAGATATCAAGATCCGATACTGAGCTCTGCGAAGCTTGTCAGAAAGGTAAACAACATCGAAATCCATTCACACATGAGGGAAGAAGAGCCAAAGAAGTTCTTGAGCTCGTCCACTCAGATGTCTCTGGACCGATGAAAATGGATTCGCTCTCAAGATCGAGGTATTTTTTGATGTTCATAGATGATTATAACTAGATGACTATGATCTACTACCTAGAGAAGAAATCTGAAGTGTTTGATTCCTTCAAGAAGTTCATGGCATTTGCAGAGCGACACACCTTAAGGAAGATTCAGATCATCAGATCTGACAATGGAGGTGAGTACAAGAGCAAACAATTTTCAAAATTGACAAGAGATCGAGCATCAGTCCACTCCCGCGTACACACCAGAATATAATGGTGTCACGAAAAGAAGAAATAGGATGCTAGTCGAAGGAGGCCAGATGCATGATGGTACAGGCTCAATTGCCAAGTCAATTCTGGGCTGAGGCAATAGCTACAGCTGTACACCTACAGAATAGATCAACAATGATAGCGTTGGAAAATAAGACATCGTACGAGATGTGGATAGGTAGAAAGCCTGATCTATCATACATATGTGTATTTGGATGTGCAGCATACAAGCACATTCCAAAAGAAAAGAGAAGCAAGTTTGATGATAAATCAGAACAAACTATCATAGTCGGATACTCGAATGGATCAAAAGTGTATAGGCTCTACATCCTAACCACAAAAAAGGTTGTTTCGAGTAGAGATGTGAAGTTCAATGAGTCCACATTTCCTGGACTTAAAGATGAAAGAGGCCACGAGATCTTCACATTGCTGTCAATTCAAGAGGGAGATCGAGGACAAATGTCAAATCAAAATGTTGAGCCACAGACTCCAGAGCAACAAGAAGCAAAAGATCAATCCCACGAACAAGAAACGTTCGAGCAGCGATGAAATGAACCCAAAAGGTCAACAAGACAAAGAAGACCTCCAGACCATTACGCTGACAATCTTCAGTGGAGCAAAGACACGCAATTCGAGTACTGCAGTTTCACTGAAGAGCCAACAACATATCAAGAAGTTGTTTAGAGTCCAGAGGGAGAATTTTGGAAGCAGACAATATTAGAGGAGATCGAGCCGATGAGGCGAAATGAGGCATGGACACTAGATCCACTGCTAGAAAACAGAAAGATCGTCGACTGCAAATGGGTGTACAAGAAGAAAATGAAATCAGATGACACCATTGGCCGTTACAAGACAAGTCTTGTCGTGAAGGGCTACATACAAAGATATGGTGTTGATTATTTCGACATATATTTGTCGATGGTCAAGATGACAAGCATACGACTACTCCTTGCATATGCCACACAACACAATCTGAAAATTCACCAGATTGATGTGAAGACAGCCTTTCTCCATGGAGATCTAGAGGAAGAAATCTTCATGAAGCAGCCTGAAGGATTTGAAGACCCCGACAATCGATAATATGTCTGTCGGTTACAGAGATGCATTTATGGTCTAAAACATGCATCACGAGCTTGGCACAAGAAACTCGATAGTCTTCTGAAGTCTCTAGCCTTCAATCCTACACAACCAGACTGTAATGTCTACATAAAAAGAGTAGAAAAAGATTTTGTAATATTGACTATTTTCGTGGATAATTCCCTGATGATAGGAAATTCCTTGATGCTGATCAAAGACACGAAGAGTCAGATTTTTGAAAGTTATGAAATCACAGATCTAGGAGAAGCAACAAAATGCCTCAAGCTGGAGATCAGAAGAGATCAAACAAAGGGCGAAATGCACTTGAGTCAGTCTGAATATGCCAGAAAGGTGCTCAAGCAGTATCACATGATGGATTGCAAAGAAAAGGCCACACCAATGATAGCTGGAACCAAGCTGACGAAGCAGGATTGCCCAAAAACAGAAGAGGAAGAACAAAAGATGGCAGGTATATCCTACCAAAACCTAATCGATAGTCTGATGTACCTTACAATCTATACCAGACCCGATCTAACTTTCTCTGTTTATGCCTTAAGCAAATTCTCTTCCCATCCTGGCATCGCACATTGGCAAATGGCAAAACGAATCCTACAATATCTGAAGGGTACACAAAATATGGGATTAACCTACAGAGCATGAAACGAAAGAAAAGGATTCGATCTGCACCACTATAGTGATGCAAGCTGGGCAAGCTGCAAAGATGACAACACCATAACTGGAGGATGCACAATAGCATGCGGAGCTGCAATCAGCTGGATATGCAAAAATCAAACCTTGGTAGCTCAATCTTCTTGCAAAGCTGAATACGTCGCAGCTTCAAAGGTGACGAACGAGATAGTGTGGTTGTAGATGATACTGGAGGCAATTGAGATACCACAAGGAGGACCATGCACGATGATGATGGATTCTCAGAGTGCCATTTATCTGTCCCAGGATCCAGTCTTCTATTCAAAGACAAAACACATACCTTTGAAGTACCATTACATTCGAGATTTGATCTCGAAAGGAGAGCTCCAGGTCCAGTACATAAAATTTGAAAACATGATTGCAGATCTGCTCACGAAGCCGCTCAACAAGCCACTCTTTGCAAAGCAAAGAAAGACAATTGGACTAAATGTGCAAAGCTGCAAGGTTCAAGAGGGAGTGTCAGAAATGGTGAACTTCTGCAACTTTGCCGCGACGCGAAATGAAACGACACGAAGCGAAGGTCGAATGGCGAACAATTCACGAAAGTCAACGTACCTCGAAAACCCTAAGACACGAAGCGAAGCGAAACTCAAAGGTCGAATGGTTCACGAAAGTCAAACATGCCTCCAAGACCAGAAAGACACGACACGAAACGAAAGAAAATCTTTCGCGTTGCCAGCTGGCAGCTCAACAAGTGTGAAGTCTTAAACTTCACGCCCAGCTGAAACGACTAGCAATAACGGAGAGTAACTGATTAGTTGATTAGCGTTAACTACTCTTGTAATTCTCTGTTTAGCTATCTTGTAAACTCCACATAGTGGAGATATAAACTATTTTTCTAGATCAAAATAGACACAGAGATTGTGCGTGAGTAGAGCAGAAAAGAAAAAGAATAGAGACGAAATAGTTGTGCATGAAAGTCTGCCAACGAGCAGATAACAACGAAAGAGCAGAGCGTCAGGCTGCCAACGAGCGAGACACTGACCATCTCGCTCTAAAAAGTAAACTAATAATATAGTTGCTCTATCTCGTACATCTCCTTGTCTTCCGTTGTCTTGATTGCTAGAATGAAATCTGTTCTGTGATCTGTAGTCACGTGTCTAGGCTCTTGTGAGCTTCTGCACAAGAAAATACAAAGAAACACATATGTTCGTGACACAAAACAAACCCGTTCGCGACAACTACAATGCTGGCTGGCCAAATGCACAGGCTTCCTTACATTTCAATACACTTCACGTCAAAACACATCATTCATGCATTTATGATGATAATACTTCTATAATGAAAATGCATATTATTCAAAAGAAAATGTAGTTGTTTGCCTCCATTCAAATTAAGATGCAATTATTCATTGCCATAAAAAAAAGTTTACTAATCTGTAATTAACACTTCTTCCCTGGCTTGTGCAAGTTGCTGCAGAATTTTTGGACTGTTCTACTCTTGAAAGGGAGGACTCTAGTAGTCGTGTTGTTGTTTCAAACCATAACTACAAGATGACGACGTCAATTGGAGAGATTGGATCTCTTATTGCTAGAATTCAATCAATAGATTGTCACAACAGTAGAGAAAGTCACAGATGTGGCTAGAGTTTTTCATGCACTTGTCCATTCGCAGGTTAGTGGCAATCAAGTACTTAAAGCAACCCAGTGGTCACTGCTTACTATTTATTTCCTTGTCTTTGGATAATGTTGAGAAGTGAGTTTGTGCTTCTTATAGATTAATGTTCATTCAGAGGACTGCTTTTTCTATTTTGAGTTTTTTCTCAAAAGACATTTACTTCACAAGCTTGTATTATATCATCAATCAATTTCTTTTTGGAGATCAAGGTGCAGTTGTTTGTATTTGAGATGTCCTATCATTGATAGTGAAATTCCAACCAAACTGAAGCACATAATTAGTATTGTTTATTGTGCACATTCAACAGGTAGACCATGTTTATTTACCTAACAAATATTTTAGACTGTGAAGTTTTTGAGATCTTTCAAATAGAATAAATCAATGATTAAGATATTGGGTAAAATATCATACATTTACCTTGAGTGAATTCAAAAGTCCTTAATATTGGCCGATGGCCAATGAAGATACCAGTCTATTAATTTTATGCATCTCTTCCTCTTCTCCTCCAGGCTAGAAGGTGGCGTGCTTTCTTGTTCCATGCCTTACCATGGCCCTAGGGTGCTGTAGTTATGCCAAAGACCTTCAACCCTTAGGCCCACCATAAAGCAATTTCTATGCATGGGCAATAGAAATATGCTCTTTCCTTATTTTAGTGTTTTTAGATGCTTTTCTTAAACCTAGGCATTTTGGTTGCTTTATTCGCATGGATGCTATGCTTGTACCTGAAATGAGTATGCATGTCTACTAAACTTAGCTGCATGTTGGGCCTTAGTTGCTTTGCCCCTTATTTAACATGCATATTGACTATTTGCCCCTTATTTAATATGCATATTGACTATTTTTAGATTACTTCAGTATAAGGTATAGTAGAGTGTTGCTTTAATCTTTTATGCAGTATCAATTACTCTTTTATGAGTTATTGAGCTTAGAGATTCATATTGCTAAAGTATTTGTATGAACACAAGTATCTGAAACTAGAGATGGATTCGAATTGGAAACAATTATAAGTAGTTCTAAGTAAGATCAAAAATTCCTAATTGTACATGTGCAGGAGGCAGGTATACAATCTTTATATGAGCCAAACACCAGCAAACTGAGTTGGACTGGTCCTTGTAAAAAATTACTACCTAGCGTTATAAAAATCTAGAAAACTGAAATCGAATAGGTGAAGCACTACCACAACACCTTAAGCTCAGAGTTTGATCTAAAATGAGCTAATATGGCAAAAGCAAAAAAGAAGCAATCACAAATACTCTTAGGTGAAGATTGTATGTTTTACCAAACAATGTATTTTGTGGCATACCACAAACTTTGGCATACTTCAAAAACTTGTTTTGGCAACAAATTAAAAAAATTTATTTCTAATGTAGATACAGTACTGAAGGGTGGTGATTGAAATGATGGTCTGAAACCATACCCAATCTGCCTGAGTATGGTGTAAGAGCTACAAGTAGTGGACGTACATGAATATCTGCCTATAAACTCATTGGGAAAGTGCCACAAACTGAATGACTAAACCTATTTTACGATGCTATATACTAAGAACTTTAATGTCTTTGGTGCATAGTAGTGAATGCCTAAATTTGTTCTATATTGCTGTTTGCAAAGAAATTAACGTTTTCACGAAATCACTTTCCTCGGGTTCAGGTAACACTCACTGAATTTTGGTAAGACATTTCAATAGTTTGCATTTTATGTTTTTGCCACAAAGCACTAAGCTATTGTGATCATATGCTCAAAGATAATGTGTTGTTGTTGCAAGGTGAGTTTATAGCCTAGGTAGCCTTCATGTAACCCCTTTAAAAAGAAAAGTTTCAAACTAGTAGTTCCCTGTATTAGTTAGAAAGTATGCTAGCTCAAATGCTCAGCTCCCACCTTACAGAAAAAATGCAGGCCGGGAGGAAATGGCAATTAAAGGACCGCCCGATTTCGGCTGAGGAGTGATGGAGCAAAAATAGCCAAATCGGCTCCCCAGGCGTCGTGACGCTGATAGTTACAAGTGACAGTTAATCCATCAACAACGCCACCATGCATGTTACAACATTAAAGAGAATTGGGTTTATACAGAAGTATAGTGCACTCCATTTAAATTCCTACAATTTGTCATTTGGGTAAATCTCAATACCCCACTGGGCAGGCTGTTTTCAGAACAGCTAGAGGACCATAATAGCTGCTAGTTCTTAGTACTGATGTCAATTCACAAAGATTTCATAATTCTCTTTTCGTAATTCTATAATTTGATACCCGATTTCACAATTCTCTCTGAATTCCTTGTTGGTAAATCTATAAATTGAAGGTATCACTGGCTAATTACTCGTCAGCTGGCTTAAATGCTGAGGGAACAGAGAGCGGACATTGGAATTTCTCCTTGTTTGATGTATGTAACTTATACTATCTATCATCCATCTTATCTATGTACACTCTTCGAAGATTGTAATGACAGGCTGGGTCTAAACAGTTTGGTGGCTGTGACCAGTTCCCAAATTGGATCCTGTAGTCTGCTTTGTAGGATGGACTGCTCCACTGATTCCATGAAGCAGAGTCCCTTCAACGTCTGTTACAGTACCACTGTAAGATAGGCCCTCTTCCGTTTCTTTTTGCTTAGCTAAAAAGATGTCTTGGGTAGTGATTTCTCTCTTCAGACTTGGAGTATAAATGGAACCATCATTAGACTGCTGATCTTCTTTATTTCCTTTCCACTTCTTAGGAGAACGGGTTGTTGAATACTGAGGGTGATCAGCAGGATGAAAAGGCCATCTCTGTTTCAAAAACACAAAAACTTATCGCTGAAACTGCTGTCGACAACACGGAAGAAGAATTGACTTAGATCCAGTGTTACCCACCATTTTGATTCAGCTTTCACAAGGATGCATGACACTGAGAAGCAGAACAAACCAATTTCTCAGATTGTACATGGTACAAAAGGAGATTGCACAACTTACAGTTGAAGCGGATCCGCGGGATAGTAAGCCAGATGCCTGATCAAAATGAAGAGCATAATCAGCCAAAGGCCTACAGAGATCCTGACCAATCTTTCCGCACCACATGTTTCCAAACGCTCCTACAATTCTGTGCATCTCCGTTTCCACACAATGAGTTAAGCTTCTAGCTGATGAGAGCTGCCTGTTCTGTTTACTGCTTATCACATTCCTCACATTCCTATATATTCTCCAGCTCTTGCTCTACGACGAACATTGTAGAACGTGTGTGTGTGTGTGTGTGTGTGTGTGTGTGTCTCTCTCTCTCTCTCCCTGTGACCACCCTCTCTCTCCCTGTGACCAGGTTCGACAAACAGCCGCTAAACTAGTAAAATGAGTGAGAGGAAGGATATAATTAGAGCTAAAATAGCTTGAAGTTATGAGTTGAGGGCGGTGGCTGCCGCCATTTATCACGGCCAGCCGCCAAAGCTATTTACTGGTTACGTGGTACGATTGTATTTAAACGGCGCACTTTCCCATCCAAGATAGCGAGTGGCTTTCAACTTTTGTAGTTAATATGCTTGTGTTAGAAATCGTTTCAATGGTTTTAATGTATTAAAATCATTTTTTGCTTTGTAGGAAGAAAAAGGAGGTGCCTTACATAGTGTTTTTAAGAGAATGTTTTACATGCACCTTTTGTGCATTTCTGAAGGTGCATGCCCCTATGTAGCATGGGTCCCATTGTTGCAACTCCCTAAAATCTCCGACTACCTTGAAGGTTATCGCACACCCCATACCAATGGCAGCGCACCATATCCGCCCATCCATAGGGTCACAACCGACCCACCCCCCATGCACTGGAGCTATCGACATAGTCATGCCCAGTCGAGCCTCCTGCGATAACTGGCATCCCCTACCACCAACCATCACCCTTGGCTGCTCCTAGCGTACATCTCCTGGCTTGGAGATGCATCTTGGCTAATGCACGTGCTCTCCATCCACCAACTCCCAAGTAGACTAAGTGAATGGCAAAAGGGAAGCCCCACCACTATATAGGCATAGCTTAGTGGGTCCCATCAAGCACGGTCCTGCCGACGACATGCGTCATGCCCCTTGCGAGGCCGTCACTGAAGGGCATACCGTTATGGTACATAGCATTCCCTCCCCCATAAAAACTTCCTTCTGTGGGAAAAAACCAAGGAATCTAAGTCTCAAATCGTCTTCCCTCTCCCAGATGTCCTCATCATTTGACTTACCTTTCCAACAACTCAAATGTTTAGAAATCAAACAATTTCTCAGCTGATAGCGTCGAGTATCCATGATCCTATCTAGTTCTTGGGGTACAAAAGCAGTCACATCCTCCAATATGCCACATGGTGGCAACTCAAGCCAAGTTTGAAATGGGGGGAGACCCATTTTTAATCCCTGGACCAATGGGAGGATTCCATTTTAAATTTTAAACTTGTTAGGCAATGTAGTAGTATGAAAACACCCAAAGGGTTAATCCACGTACACTAAGTACCAAAATCAATCTCTCTCTCTCTCTCTCTCTCTCTCTCTCTCTCTCTCTCTCTCTCTCTCTCTCTCTCTCTCCAAACATACATTAATTTTATCTCACATATGGCAAGAAACATCCAGAACAGCGCAAGAAAAATTCTATGTTGCCAAAATATTATTCACGGTTTCGTTGCCAATATTTCGTCAACCCTTTTGCTCAAGCTCTACTTCCAATCTCACATGATTGCCAATTATCTAAAATGGTAAATTTTGTACATGTTATTCTAATATATATATATATATATATATATATATATCATATGTAGTTCACTCTGTCTCCTCATATTTTCTTCCATCAATCTTGCACACCTCTTATCGCCTTGCACATCTCTATTATACTCTCTACGAAGCAAAATGCTTTGCAAATGTGCTTTTGGTTCAAGCATGAGCTATTTAGTATGTAATCAATGGAGTTTGCTCAAAAGATTTAAGATGCAAGATTGCAAGCATGTAGAAACACCAATGGAGCAAGATGTAAAAGTGCTCAATAAAAGTGAGGAAGCATCCTTTATGGACATCACTCTTTATAGGCAACTTATTGGCTCCTTAATGTGGATCACCATAACTAGGCCTGATCTATATAGGCTTTAGTATGTGTAGTCTAAGTCAATATATGCAAGATACATTGATCATACATTGGAAAGTGCAAAAAGGATCTTAAGATACCTCTCGGAGACTCTAGATCATGGAATTCTCTATAGAGGGGATATTGTTGATTTGCATACCATCTCACTTTCTTCTACCGAGGCCGAGTACAAAGCTCTCACTACCACTACAAAGGAGCTTCTTTGGATCAAAAGACTACTTATGGAACTGAAGGTCATGAGTTTAGATGTTGTTCCAACTCTTTATAATGACAACATTTCAGTCCAACACCTTGCAACCAACCCAATCTTCCATGGCTTTGGAACGGTACCTTTGGAATGAGGCCAAAATGTGCATAGATAGGCTAGAGAGATTCTAGGAGCTAAAACTAGCAAGTTTTACATTGATTTTGGATCTTGAGATCTTGACCCCAAATTATGGTGGATCCAATGACCTATTAGGTTGGATGTTAGGGTTAGGTTATGATGAGTTTGAATAACCCCTAAAATGTTTAGATCTGAGCTACTAATGTATAAATAGGTGATGGTTTATCCATCAAATTATGAGTAAAATCGAGATCTTCCTTCATGACTAGTTTTTATCTATCTTTTGAATGATGATTGGTATTGCCATATGGATTTTTGTAATCATTAGATGAGTTTAAAGGTGCATCTACAATACACGGGCAGTAGCAGGCCGTACACTCACATGTGTGAAGAGGTTAGCATGATTTTGGAGCCAATTTGTGGAGTTCAAGCCAATATAAGCTAGAAATCAAAGTATTGATTAGTAATCTAGCTACTAGATCTTGTTTGGATCTTTTGTAGGTGCTTTCTCCATCATTTCTAGGATCAATTGGGTTTGTTTTGCTGCATTTCAACATATAGCTCACTACTCAACACATCCTTAATGAGCAAACTCTAAAATCATTATATGTCACAAGTTGACAATGTAGATAATTTCAACAAGTACAAGAACTTCAATCCTTGCATAAAACAAAGGAACTAGAAAATAACATTTCAATCTCAAACCATGCATCGGTCTTATCCACCGGTCTTGTTCATAGTCAATCATTACAATGATCTCCCATATTTAAAAAACATTCAAATTATTCAAATTATGAAAGGTAATTCCACCAAATAACATTCAAGATATTGTTTGTCTTTGTCAAGCTTGAGAGCTTCTTCTATATTCAAATGGACATCAAAGTGCATCATGCTAGTAGTTTGAGGATGTGCAAGGATAGATGATTCTTAAACCACTCCATGAGGAATACATGGAATGGAAGGTTTCCTTGATCAAATGTTGATCTTTGTTGCAACCTCCTCCATATTAAGAATTTATATATGTGAAACATGATTATCATTTATACAATGAAGAGACTGAAATATGTTTTCCACATGAGGAGATAGGTGATTGAGGCACACCTTGACCATAGTTTTGTGGAGAATGATGCTCATAGGTGGTTTTGGTAGAAAGATCGTGCATCTACTCGGTTCATATCTGTTATGGCCATATTCAGCTAAGGACATGGAATAGCCCTAATCTGGTAGACCGGCCCTCCAGTGTTCGAAATTATTGGTCATGCCTAGATTTAATTCCACGTCGAGGCCTGTTGGTGACTAATGAATGACCTTGAGAGGACCCAAACACTCTAATTGAGACATATGGAGTAGTGCATGTACGTGTGACGGATATAGGCAGAAGGAATGCATGAAGAGCTATGACCTATTTATAGTTGACCTGCATGGAGATTGCATGGGTTCATGCACAGGATCCTACTCTCTATATATTGAGGTAGTGATTTTCTCGTCGACGACTTTGGTCTAGGTTATTTGTAGAGCTCTTCTCCTTTTGCTATCACATAGCATGGCTTGGGGGCTAGATCCAGGAGGATTCTCTAGGTGGGATCTAGGATTGGTTGGGTGGTTTTGCTCCATAGTCTCTCTTGTGTTTTCCTATCCTCATCTTAGGGGTTTCTCCCTAGTGGTCATTACATTGGTATCAGAGGCAAGCAATCTAAATATTGTTGCATCTCTGATGGAAAGATCAAACTAAGAATAATGGTTCATGGGTAAGATTTGAAAGCTTAAGGAATAGTTTCATGTTTTTTTTTTCCGTTCTGAGGACAGAACATGTTTAAGGGAGGAAGAATGTTATGGCCATATTCAGCTAAGGACATGGAATAGTCCTATTATGGTAGACTGGCCCTCCAGTGTTCAAAATTATTGGTCACACCTAGATTTAATTCCACGTCGAGGCCTGTTGGTGACTAATGCCCTTGAGAGGACCCAGACACTCTAATTGAGACATATGGAGTAGTGCATGTACATGTGACGGATATAGGCAGGAGGAATGCATGAAGAGCTATGACCTATTTATAGTTGACCTGCATGGGGATTGCATGGGTTCATGCACATGATCCTACTCTCTATATATTGAGGTAGTGATTTTCCCATCGACGACTTTGGTCTAGGTTACTTGTAGAGCTCTTTTCCTCTTGCTATCACATAGCATGGCTTGGGGGTTAGATCCATGAGGATTCTCTAGGAGGGATCTAGGATTGGTTGGGTGGTTTTGCTCCATAGTCTCTCTTGTGTTTTCCTATCCTCATCTTAGAGGTTTCTCCCTAGTGGTCGTTACAATTTCCCATCAAATGAACTACAACTAAGGCAAAAATGAGAGCATAGACAATGAATTATGTCAACTTGCACTTCACCTTCAAAGTAAACAAAGGAAAGTGCTCGAATTTAGAGATATTGCTCTTTAACTTCACTATATTCTCAATTTTTTAAAATTTGAAAGTTTACAAACTAAACATCCTTTGATGATTAATGTAGTGTGTATTAGCATGCCCTAATGTTTCTAATTTAGAATAGAAAAAAACATACTTAGATTGACTAATGAAAAGAGCTTAAAACAAATGCGTGAGACAGCTTTCAAGATGCTCATTACCGAATGGATTTGGGCCTGAGTCTTAAAATCCAACACTCTCCTGAAAAACTTCGATCTTCAAATTTACCATGTTGTTAAATCTGATATGGTGATCCTTGGACAATGCCTTGGTGAAGTAATCTGCTACCATAAAATATGTCCTACAGTAAACCAATGAAACTTCCTTCCTTTGCACTTTTTCTCTAAAGTAGTGATACCTGATTTTGATATGCTTGCTTTGAGAATGAAATCTTGGATTTAGAGGTAGTGTGATTGTGCTTTGATTATCACAATAGATGGTCGTTGGATGTGGCTGAGCAAGGTCGATATCTACAAGTAGATTACTCAACCAAATCGTCTCCTTGGTAGCATTTGTAGTAGCTATGTATTCCGATTCTGTTGATGATAATGCAACTAAGGTCTATTTTTGGCTGTTACATGAGATTGGGCCTTAATTGAACAAGAACACAAATCCAAAAGTCGATCTTCTAGTGTCGATATCTCCTGCCCAATTTGCATCTATGTATCCTTCGAGAATATTGGCAAATTGGCTACCTCCATAACAGATGCTGAGATGTTTTGTTGCTTGGATATACTTCATAACCTTCATGACCACTTTCCAATGCGTTGGCCCTGGTTTCTATAGGAACTGGCTGAGTGAACTGATCGAGTATGCAAGGTCGGGTCGAGTGCAAAGCATTGCATACATCAATGAGCCGATAATGGAGTGAAACGGATACTGCTTCATTTTCTCATTTTTTTTGTCTCGATTTGAGGACATTGTTCGTTTGACAGCTTTAGACCAGAGTCGAGTGAAAAGTGACTCAATTTGCAGTTGGTCATTCCATATTTGTCCAACACGTTGATGAGATACCATTGTTGATTGATGAAAATCTGTCTGCTGGATCGATTTCAATGAAATCTGAATTTCAAGACATTAATGGGCTTGGATCCATATCAGCAGTCATCTTGTATTCTTGTGCTATCATGCATTTTGTATCCTTCAATAAATTCAGATTGTTATTAAATAGTAACGTATCATCTACATAAAGAGTGATGATAATGAAGGAATTCGATACAGACTTGAAATAGACATTCGAGTCTGCCGAGTTTGGAATGAAACCATTCTTGATTAGAAATGCATTAATTTTTTGAAACCAGTCTCTTGGTGACTGTTTTAGACCATACAAAGCCTTGTGAATTTTGCACACAAGGTGCTCCTAAGAAAGTAGTAATTGAATTGAAGCATGCTTTTAACAACAAGGCTGAAGGTCTCGGAATAATCCAGATCTGAAATCTGGGAAAAGCCTTTTGCGACCAGCATGGGCCTTGTATCGATTTAATTTTCCTTCAACATCATACTTTGCTTCAAATATCCATTTGCATGGAATCGGATTTCGATCCTTTGACAGCTCAGTTACAGTCCATGTTTGATTCTCGATCAGAGAATCGAATTCTGTGTCTATTGCAGTTTTTCATTGATCAACATCTGGAGTTGACATTGTCGTCTATTTTTTGTATGATCCTAATGCTCAAGTGGTTGACCCCAATGCCCAAACCTATGATCCTCACCAAGCTATGTTTGCAACACATCAAGTTCCAGAAATACGCGGATGCTTTATCTGCGCAGGTAAACATCCTAGTATTCATTGCCCAAACAAACTTCGACCAGCTTGTGAAAATTGTGGCATTGAACACCATGTGAAAGATTGTCCTTTCAGATCTAAACCAGCTGCTCCTGTATGCTCCATGCAAGCAGAAACCTTGCTAGTTGAAAATCGGCCATCCTGGGTCTTGACTTGGGTACAAACCCAATGTCAAGCTCCTACCATTGCACCCAGCAACATCCAGTAGCCCAACATTTCCTTGAGTGAAGGTTCTACACCCATTTTATATCCTCAATCTTCTGAAGAAATTAGGCTGCATCACAAATATCATTAGTAGATTCAAAATGCAAACCAACACTCTTCCACTTCCCATCACGTACCTCATACATCTTTTGCAACTAAAATCCTTGAAGGCACTGAAGTCTGAGGAGATCTGTTACAAGCTAACGTGACTCTCCCTTTTCACATTCTATGGAAACATGCGAGTAAGTGGAAATAACAATTCCAATCCACCGAAACCACTACCCCTGATGAGCTACCTAAAATGCCATTACAACTAACCAATCTGCTTAGTGAAAGGGGCAATATCAAGATTCCAGTGACTCATCGCCAATCCCGTGAAGTATTAGTTGTGTTAGATGGTGGCTCATGTGTCAACATCATCTCTACATCTCTCATGTTACAATGAAAACTAAGAGACAAACTCACCAAACCCACTTGTCAGCTCAGGATGGCTGACAAAAGTGTGGTCTCCGACCTGTAAGATTCCTCCCACATTTAGATAGAAGGGTCTGATAATCACTGTAGCAATGTCCTACCTGTCAGAGGACATCCAGATGGGTCTCTCTTGAACTGAATGCACATGCATGATCAACCAAATGCAAGCCAATGCGTTCAACAAATGATCTATGTTACTGTTCAGTTGAACAGCGATGGATTCCTACTTCTACTCTGCTGCAAAATGAACTAAAATCAGATCCTAAGCACTACTATACTTGCATAAATTGACAAAACAAGAAACAAGAACTAATCTACAGCATTTTAGAGGTCCAAGAATCAAGAAACCAACCAGTCTTTTGATTCTTGGACATCCCAAGAACATTAGAGTGTTGGAGGATATGCAAGATTTATGCCACATTTCTAGCCTATTTAGTTTACTTGAATGCTGATTCCTACATTAATCCACAAACAAGAAATGAAAACTAATCCACTCTAAGTCCACAACCACACACAATATGAATGGAAGGGCATGATCATAGGAGCATCGCTCAAGAAAACCATCATGATCAAGGAGCTTAGTGTAGCATCAAACTCATGAAAAATCTTCTTATTAGCATGGAGTAGATACAATGCAAAAAGCTCCTCTTCACAAAGAGGGAGCCTCTTAAATAAGCAAGAGAGCTCCTCAGGTGGCATCCTAGTGGAATTTCCACATTTCACAAATTACAAGTGAAGTAATGCTCTCCACTAGAGGTCACCATCAAAAGGTGTCTTACTCTACTTTTCTAAGAGGGGTCTACTTGCATTTATTACATTTGCCTAGAAATACTAGTTCCTACATGGTCATTCCATCTTTCGGGATTCACCATGAGGCTTACACAGTTCTTGCTTGTCATTCCTAACTAACATTTCTCGGCTATCATACTCGGCTTTCAGTCTTCGTTAGTCTCGTCTTCTCAGAGACATCCTCAGTCTAAGGTGAGAGGTGCTCTTGAGTTGCTCTGTTCAAGTATCTTGGGGATTCGTCAGAATCAGCCAACATCATCCCACCCCTAATGTGTTGCAGGACCCACTGCAACTCATATTGGACGATGTCGTTCCGCTTTTGCATTGGCGTACTCTTCAATCGTCACTTGGAAAAGCGTAGATCCTCGTTCGCTTACATAAAACCAAGTGTTTATTGTCGCTAGTCTTTATCACAAAAACTATTTTTCACAAATTGTCACAATTTGATCAGAATGTCTTATTGCTATAGGTGGTTGACATTCTCAAAATTGGAGAGCTCCCAGCAGCTTCACAACTTGCATGCTTGATTGCTTCCCACGTGTCTTCTCTCTTATTACTTGTATCTACCATTGACGGTTTCATCTCTAGTTTCTTGGCAGGTACTAACTTCTGGGAGGTCTGCGTCCTCCATTTTGCTTCTGGGTGTTTCCACAGTTCTTCGCTCCCAGTCTTAAGGAAAACCTTCAATCTGCAGGTTGCACAAATTTTGATTATCAGTCTCAAGAGGATGGTCATCAACAAAAATTTGGTGGTAGGAACATATTTGGATGGGCGGTTTGGTAACGGTAAGGAAACATGATGAAGGCTTGGTGACAGGGTGAAGGAACTAATAGTTCTACAATTGCAGCCTTGGACCCTTGCAATGCCGAGCTTCGACCACCACTTGCTGTAGGGTCGAAGATCTCGCGTAGTATAGCCCTCCCGTCTGTCAACAAGGGTTAGATCACTAGATAGGTACCGAACTATGCATAGATGCTATTTTTAGTTAGTTTTCTACTTTCTCCCTTAACTCTATTCACCACTAACACTACCCTCCTTTAACTCTACTCCTCTACACTAACATTCATCATGCTTTTGGGTGAAGGGAAAGGATAGACAAGAAGAGGAGGAGAGAAGAGAAGAGAGAAAGAGATAGAGATGAGATGGAGGTTAGCTCAAATGCTCAATGTCATTGCTTATGGAGAAACCTTAACTAATCACAAACAAAAAGCATGGAAGAAATGGAAATAACAAGCAACCACAACAATAGCATAAGCAAGATTGATTAGCAAATGAGAATGCTTGAGCTCTCAAAATAGTAGAGTCTCCTCCTCTCTATTAAGCATGCAAATAGTGTACAAATGGTGACTTTTAATAAAATGGGGAAGGCTCTTGCCCCTCAATCCTATTGGCTAATATTCCATTGATTCTATCCATTCATCTTGGACCCAACTTGATCCAAGGGTTCACAGAAAGTACATTGGAAATCACAAGATTCATGTGAGTCCAAAATTGGACCCAACTCTAAAAAGTAAACTCTAAGTTTTAGATTGACTTTGGGCCTCAAGTTTTATTTTAATTACAAAGGCCCAAGTCTATTTTATTTTATTTACACGTTGGCTTGCGTGCTCATTGGGCCATGGACTTATATGCACAGGATGCCATGCCCTCACAACACATTTTATTGGACGATTTTATTTATTTACACTTTGTTGGGAATACCCCCGACAGGACCCACGGCCTGAAGTAGTGCCGGTCCCTCGGCACTCTGCCGGTTTAGTATAGCGTCCACTTTGCCCACCTCTGGTGGATCAGGTAGCCCGTAACGTCTTCCATGAAGTTGAGACGGTCCAGTTTCTTCGAGTCCTTGGGCGTGTGGAAGGACTTGTGAACTCCTGTCAGCCATTCTTGATCGACCCATGATTGGAATCGGCGCGTCTAGGGATCTCCAAGGAATGCGGCTCGGTAATATACATGAGCGACTGGCTGCTGATCTTCGACTTTGTCGGAAGCTAGCGCCTTATCAGGATCAAAGAATATTGAGGAAAAAAAATCATCCCATTTTGTTTCAATGCCCATTAAATGTTCTAAGTCCCGAGCGTAAGTGGCTGCCACGCGGACTATTGGATCAGGGCAGTTGATATTGATTTGCAAACGTGGTGAGAGCCCTTCTGGCATCTACATCCATAGTCCACCCATATTCTGATGGTATGATCAGCCAATTAAAATTTTGCAGTGTGATCTTGTCCAGAGGGGTGCCGCATTCTACCCATTTGGATCGTCGTGTACATGGCAGGAAGTGCATGTTCACCCGTAATTGTTGCGAACTCGTCACGTAGGCCCTGATGGTCGCATGGTCTCTTCCAAACAACTACTGACGCCACTTTTGGTTGTGGTTGGAGAGCGGGTAATGCTTGCAGTTCATTGCCCTTTATTGTCTGAGCTGAAAACGATATCTGTCAGCCGCCTCTTGATGACTCATGGGGATACTTTGATAGGAATTCGTTGATTTTCTCCTCCACGGACTTTGGTCTTCAGAAGGCCCGACTAGCAGATATCGTGCGCGAACCTCTGGATGATGTGGCTTGGCTTTGGCTGGTATCTGTGCCTTGGCCCTGGTCTCGCGTCTTAGCATCCGTATCCATTTGTCCTTGGTCTTGGCCTTCAGACCCTTGATCTTGGGTGAATCCCCCTGCTGCCTGCTGACTTTGGTCTTGGCTGGTTCCCAGAAAATCTTAAAATTTTGCAAAAAAACCCCAAGAAAATACACTTTTTTCAAGATTTTTTGAGTTTACTTGGGAGGTAACTCTCGCAGCTTGGTGAGCAGCTGAATATGACTAAGATACAAGTGCATACAAGTCTGCGAGGGTTTGTTCTTGGAAAATCTTAAAATTTTGCAAAAAAACCCCCAAAAAATGAATTTTTTTTCTGATTTTTTGAGATCTACTGGGAAGTAACCTTTGCAAAGAGGTTTTTAGATAGATCTAACCAAGATCTAATACTGTGAAATTCTTGTGAAGATCCAATGGTTAGATTTTGAAATATCTAAGAAAAAGGTCAAAAAGTGAGTTTTTTCAAGATCTGTCCATCAAGAAGTCTTGCAAAACTCACATTGTCTATAAATGGTCCTGATACAGCTATTTTAGGAAGGTTGAAGGTTATATTCACTCAGATCTGAAGAAATCTCAAAAAAAAAAAACCACAAAAAACCAAGAAAAAGGGCTAAAATCACACTATTAGCCAACTAAAATTGATCAGATCTTATCAAATCTAGGTTGCAATCACATTATTCATCAAGATCCAACATCCCTGGACTGAATCAAGTGAATGAAGCTCAGGTCAAGCCGATCAGTTCCCTCCACATCAACCACTATCCATCCACCATTCTTCTGTCCCATCTCTATTCCATCTTCTATCTCCATCTCTGCTAGATAAATCCATTTTTGTCTCTATTCTCATCCATACTGATCCACCGTTTACTGATTTTCTTCTCTTTTTTTTCTTCTCCATCTCCCACAAAAGAAAAAAAAAAAAAGGTTGGAACACCAGAGTCATTGAGCAAACCTTGAAGCAATTCACCAATCAGCTACTTTGCAACATTCTAGTGCTGAACTATGGAGACCGCCCTTGTAGGATTATTGAAATTAAAAAAGTTTCATGTTGAAACAATCCGAGACTACACCTATCGGATCTATCATCTAGTGAAGGACTGTGATCCCTCGATTCCCCAGTAGATCATAATGGCAAAATACTATGTTGGACTGTCCACAAGGATCAGATCTGGTATGGAAGAGTTAGCATCCTGTGCGTCGCTTGCACAACTTTGTAAGGATGCTGTCTTGATGGAAATCTCACTCGGGAAGAAGGATTTTCCCTATCCAGATGGGGAATCAGCAACAAAGGTCGACAACGAGCGATGATCCAACAAGAATGGAACCCCATGAAAGGCAACAAAGTGCAACAAGGTCAAGCAGATCAAGTGCAGCAGAAGACCAAGAACCTTGCACTTCAAGCTGCCAACAAGCTTATGCTCGCTCTATTAAGTTTCTTGAAACGGATGAATGTGCATACTGTTTTGGAAATCATCTGAGTGCAAGATGTCCAATCAAGAATCCTCAACATGATGGACCAAAGGTGGAGCAGAAGGCCCGACAGCCAGATCTAGCAGTTCAACGGTCAGAAGCAGAATCAAGCCAACAAGGAGCTCATCTAAAGGATGGATGTCAGATTGATTTATCTAAATCACGAGTTTCTTCAACAAATAGTGGCAAGGTAGAAGTTTTGGTTATATCCTCTTGCATGTCACCAAACTCAATGGAGGACCATAACAGCCTACCGGTCTATTTTGTGGAAGATCCAAAGGGAAATCTGTTACCGGTGTATGCCTATCAACTTAGAGACGATGACATACTGCACTCAGTTAGGTGCTATGGATGCGGAGGGAAACACCGTCGTGCTGAATGTCCACATCGAGGGGATCCATCAATATTTGATCCCTCATGTTCACAATGCAAAGTTAATCATCCATGCCGAGATTGCCCAATGAGAAATCCACAAATAGCCCGGAGGCATTTGGCCTATGTAGACCAACATGCACCTGTGGTGACCCTTCCACCTTGAACGCACTATAAAAGAAAAATCTTAGTGCCACCGGGTTATGAAGCGAGTGATGAAGAAGAAAATCTGGCAAAAGTCCCAAAGTATGCAAAGATACCCTCGGGCAAACAAGTAATGTGAAGAATTGCCAAAAATTGGCAAATCTAGCTTGATCAAAAACTATGTAGAATAGTGTAAATTGTGTACACAAGTGGGTCCCACACATGTGAGGCCATGATGCCACATGGGAAACCCATCCTAATGTAGGTTAGGTCAAGTCAAGAGAGTTGTTCATGTCTATTTGGTGGTCATCCCTACTTTATAGGACCTACACTTAAGTTTAAGGTGAAAATTTGACCAACTAGCTACCTACCAAGCATAACTCTAGGAAATAGACTAGGGTTTCATTTTAGGTCAAGGAGAGTGAGTTAACTTCCTTATTACATGCTGGAAATCCACCTAATTTCAAGAAGAAAGTCGAATTTGCTATGTATTCCCTCTCTCCATAGTGAGAAGATAGAAAATTTTTGGAGCTCATTGGCAATCTCAAGCTAGTTCACTATGTACATTGAGTTTTTGTGATCCAAATGAAACCAAATCAATTTCTACTTGTTTCTCAGGTTGAAGGCCATACTACAGCCTGTAGTACACACGTGTGGTCTCGGATTTCAATGTTTATCAATGCTTTTGATTGTTAATGCTTGTTGTTTGTCAAATTGCCAATCTAGATCAACTTTTTTGTGTCTAGTTTTTTGATAGATTGTTAAGCAAGCATCCAATCACTCTTGTGGATCTTTTGTAGATCCATTTATGGTCCTAAAGTACAGTACTTTCACTTGGTATCAGAGCCAAGTACAAGAGCATAAGCCATTGATCTAATGCAAATCCATTTTTAGCAAGATTTGTTGCTAAAAACTAGTATTGAGAGGGCAAGCTAGAATCTTGCTTTTTGTGAGGAGATTTGATCCCAAACTTGGTAGGGGTCCAAATCCGTACTGTCCACATGTGTGGGCACCTTTGAACCTGTATTTAATGCATGGTATTCATTTGATCCAAAAAAATTCAATTTGTGAGCTATTGGTGTAATTTTTGGTGGAGATCCTAGGATAATCTACCAAGATCATTTGCCATTGATTAGATTTGAATTTGTTTCATGGAATCTAATTAATCTAGGCTGAGTTCAAGTCCTATTAAGGTTCAAAACAGGTCTTGAAAGTACACCAAGAAGGAAGAAAGAGATTAAGTCATTTTTTTTGTCCAAAAATAGCCAAATTTGGCAAGATTTGATTGTAAGTAGATTTCACATCATCTTATCTTCATTCCAACTTTGTGAGGGAGTGCTAGAACTGAGATTATAAGTCCATTTTTTGGATTAGAAATCTAATTTGAGTGAAAAACTACAAGAGAGAGACCTTAGTGAGTTTCTAGAGACAATCAAATCCATTTCTTGGCAAGATTTGTTTGAAAGTAGTTTTCACTTCATCTTATCTGCATTCCAGCTTTGTGAGGGAGTGATAGAACTGTGATTATAAGTCCATTTGTTGGATTAGAAATCAAATTTGAGTGAAACACTGCAAGTGTGAGACCTTTGTGAGTTTCAAGTCAATCAAATCTATTTCTTGTTTGTAGAAGTCACTAGTAAGATGGGATCTGCTGGAGCATACCTTCTAGAAGCTAGTGAGAGGTTGAATTCTACAAATTATGCTATTCGGAAGGTTAGAATGGAGTCACTCTTAGTGCTCCAAGACCTTTATGAGTTCTTGATTGAAGATGAAGATGAACCTCTAGGTGCACAGGAGTTAGCTAGATACAAGAAGAGATCTAGGCTTGCACTTCATTGTGTGAAGATGAATGTGAGCAATGATTTGTTGAGAGAAATATCAGCTTGTACTAATGCTAAAGAGGTTTGGGAGTCTTTAAAATCAATCTATGAGTCTAGCAACACTTCTAGAGTTCTTATGCTTAGAAATCAAATTTTGCAAAGCATGAGGAGAAGTGAGGAGAGTGCACAGGAATATGTACTCAGAATCAAGTCTCTAAATAGGGAGTTGGCTTCCATTGGAGAGAAGATTCATGATGGAGAGCTTGTACAAATTGTCCTTAATGGTCTAGGAGATGACTTTGCAAATTTGGTCCAAAGTTTTGCCATCCAAGACACTTTGCCAACTATAGAAAAACTTCACAGTGTATTAGTGGCTGAAGAGTGTAGGATGCTCCATGCAAAATCTAGGATGAGTTCCTTGTTGTTGCAAGATGGTGATGAGAAAGCCAATTTCTCATTCAAGGGCAAAAAGAAGACCAATGGAAAGAAGAAGCATCCAAAGGAGGCCAAAGAAGAGGATGATGCATCAAGCTCAAGGACAAGTCAAAGCAAAAATGCTTCTTTTGTGGAAGGAAGGGGCATTATGCATCTGAATGCTACAAGAGGCTAAGAGCACAAGTGGAGGATGACAAACAAGGAAACCTTGCAAAGGAGGAGGAGGAGGATGAAGTAGATGTATTCTTGATGGCATCTACATCCTCACCAACAAGCAATGGCAATTCAAGAGACAATTGGTGGATTGACAGTGGGGCTAGCTCCCACATGTCTTGTGAAAAGGACTTTTTTTAACCTTACACTCTTTCAATGTTGCTAAAAAGTTTGTCTTTATTGCAAATGATGAAGAGTGTAGGATAGATGGTGTTGGCACCATCTCTTTGTATCTAGAATCCTCAAAATGCATGGATCTAGAAAATGTCCTTTATGTACCATCAATCACCAAGAATATGCTTAGTGTTGGTCTACTCTTAGAAAGTAGTTTGGATGTCCACTTTAAGCATGGTGTTTGCTTCATCTTGAAGAATGATGTTTGCATTGCAAAGGGATTTAAACATGGAAGATTGTTTAAGTTGGAAGCTAGTGTTGCTTTTGAAAGAATGAGCTTGGCAAAGGAGGAGATCACTCAAGAGGAGATCTTGGCAAAGTGTGATCTTGCTTGCATTGAGGAGGAGCATCAAAAGGAGGAAGATCTTGAGGATCAGCCTCAAAGCATGAGAGTTCCAAGGGAGTCCTTAATGACCATGTCCAAGTCATCAAATTGCATGCAAATTGTCCATTCAAGTGTGCATCTTCCAAGGGTGGTGAGCATTGGAGAGTCTACTATCTTTGAATACTTTTTGGAAAGTATTAGTAGACATGAGGTGACTTGTTTCTTACCTTTAAGATTCATGGTATTTATTGCTTTGTATGACAAGACAATGAAATGGGATGCTTTGAAATCTACATTTGTTGTTGATAAAGCAATTTCATTGGATAACTATTTTTGTAATAATTTGAATAGTGTCATAAAAGATGAAACATCAATTGTATTGGAAATCTTTGGGTCCACATGCTTTGAGCATGATCATTCCAATGTAAGGACCAAAGATTATCCTATTTCAATGATAGGAATAATGGTAGTGTTTTGCTCTTCAAGTAGAGATTGTAGAATCTACTTGTTTTCAGCCAAAGAATTTGTCAATGGTGGAAATGTGATCTTTCAAGAGTGGAAGATTTGTAAACTTGAAGAAGCACCTTTGGATCAACACCTTATTCAATTCATTGATGGTTTGGAGTCAAGTCAAGTGGAGGATCAAGCTCAAGACCCGAGGACTCCAAGAAGAACCTTGAGTATCAAGATGGAGCCATCTAGGCTCAATCATATGGATCAAGCAAGACAAGTTGTCTTTGGCAACATTATTTATGCACTTAATATTTTAATTGATGTATCTTCAAGTGCACAAAATGCCTTGGAATCCATGGCTTGGCATGATGTTTAGTTTTGAAGTGTGCTACATGTATATAGACACATTTATGGAACATCTTGTAAGGGATCCTCTAAGAGGTGGTGAAAGATCCTTCATGGACATCATTCTCTATTGGAGTCTCAAAAGTTCCTTCTTTGTAGCTGGATTTTTTAGACACTTCTAAAAGCTTTCATTGATCTATCAAGAGAGTTGTAAATAGATCAAGCTAAATTTGAGGAGGAGTGTGAAGAATTGCCAAAAATTGGCAAATCTAGCTTGATCAAAAACCATGTAGAATAGTGTAAATTGTGTACACAAGTGGGTCCCACACATGTGAGGCCATGATGCCACACGGGAAACCCATCCTAATATAGGTTAGGTCAAGTCAAGAGAGTTGGTCATGTCTATTTGGTGGTCATCCCTACTTTATAGGACCTACACCTAAGTTTAAGGTGAAAATTTGACCAACTAGCTACCTACCAAGCATAACTCTAGGAAATAGACTAGGGTTTCATTTTAGGTCAAGGAGAGTGAGTTAACTTCCTTATTACATGCTGGAAATCCACATAACTTCAAGAAGGAAGTCGAATTTGCTATGTATTCTCTCTCTCCATAGTGAGAAGATAGAAAATTTTTGGAGCTCATTGGCAATCTCAAGCTAGTTCATTATGTACATTGAGTTTTTGTGATCCAAATGAAACCAAATCAATTTCTACTTGTTTCTCAGGTTGAAGGCCGTACTACAGCCTGTATTACACACGTGTGGGCTCGGATTTCAATGTTTATCAATGCTTTTGATTGTTAATGCTTGTTGTTTGTCAAATTGCCAATCTAGGTCAACTTTTTTGTGTCTAGTTTTTTGATAGATTGTTAAGCAAGCATCCAATCACTCTTGTGGATCTTTTGTAGATCCATTTATGGTCCTAAAGTATAGTACTTTCACAATAAAACCATGATAGAATTTCAGTTGAGTGTGTTTCAATCTTAGGAAGTGGCAAAAGTCATTAGATTGAGGATAGATCATAGTTTGATCAAGATTCCATGATTCTATGTGTTGATTTGCTTGGATAAGTGCTAGAAGAGAATTTGTGAGATAGTTTCAAATCTTGGTGATTTCTTTTGAAAGCATTTGTTGTTGTTCAAAGGAGTGCTTTGTGCATTGAAGCAGGTTGAAAGAGAAGATCAGGTCATTGCTACATGGCAGCCTCAATTGGAGTCATGTTGGAAGCCAATGATAGGCTTACCTCAAGTAACTATTCATTATGGAAAGTGAGGATGGAGTCACTTCTTGAGATGAATGATGTTTTGGATATTGTTGTAGGTTTGGAGGAGAGACCAGCAACACAACAAGATCAATTGAGGTATGACAAGAGGGCCAAGAAGGCTCTACACATGATAAAGATGAATGTTACCAATGAACTTCTCAAGGAAGTTGGTAAGTGCACATCATCTTTGGAAGCTTGGAATTCATTGAAGAAGCTTTATGAATCCAAGTCTACTTCTAGGGTGTTGACTCTAAGAAGGCAAATCTTTTCTTGTTTGCAAAAGAATGAAGAAAGTCCAAGTACTTTTGTTTTGAGAATGAAAGCATTGAATGATGAGTTAGCTTGCATAGACGAAAGCATTAAGGAAGGAGAGCTTATTTAAGTGATTCTTAATGGCTTGTTGGATGCTCATGCTAACATTGTTCAAAGTATTGCTATTCAAAAGACTTTGCCAAGTTTGATGGATCTTCAAGAGATCTTGATCAATGAGGAATATATGCTTCAAGCAAGAGGTGGATCTACATCGACACTTCAAGAGGATGCTATGTTCACAAAGGGCAAATTCAAGGGCAAAACCAAAAGCAAGTGGTCTAGAGGGCAAGATCAAGTGGATGCTTCTTCAAGTGGCAAAAAGAAGGATAGATCAAAGCTCAAGTGCTTCTATTGTGGCATCAAAGGACACTTTGCAAGTGAGTGCTACAAGAAGAAGAGAGATCAAGGAGACAAGCAAGGTAATCTTACTCTTGATGATGATGGTTTGGATGTGCAAGATGCAAATGATGATGCTTTTGTGATGTCTTCATGTATGCTTGCTAATGATGGAGATCTAGATCCTTGGTGGATTGATAGTGGAGCAAGTTCACACATGACCTTTCACAAAGAGTACTTCACTTCTTTGTTGGCATATGGAGATGACAAGAGGGTGATCTACATGGCCAATGATGGTGAGTGTGCAATCAAAGGGATTGGCACAATTCCTATTTCTTTCTCTACAAATAGGAATGTTCATTTGGAGGATGTCTTGTTTATTCCATCTATTACCAAGAATTTGCTTAGTGTGAGTCAAATGCTAAGCAAGGGCCTCAAGGTGGAGTTTGATGGAGATGCTTGTTTGATCAAAAGGAAGGATGTCTTGATTGGAAAAGGTAAAAGGCAAGGGAAGTTGTTCAAACTTGATGCTTGTGTTATTGCTAACCAAGTTGGATGTGTTGCAAGGGAGCAAATTTCTATTCAAGAGGTTTGGCACAAAAGGATGGGACACCTCAACTTCAAGTCATTGGAGGTAATGGCAAGGAAGAAGGTTGTGATTGGTCTTCCAAGTTCCTTAAGTAATGACAAGCATGTTTGTAGTCTTGTGCTTTGTCTAAGTCACATAGACTACCTTATACTAGATCTATTTCTAGATTTACAAAGCCTTTTCAACTTGTACATTCGGATATTCATGGATTTACTACAATTAGCAATAGTGGAGCTAAGATGTATGTAACATTCATTGATGATTTTAGTAGATTTTGTTGGATCTATCTACTAAAGATGAAGGATGAAGTGTATGATGTCTTTTTCAAGTTCAAGAATGCAAGGGAGAACCAATTTTCCACAAAGATCAAGTGCTTGAGAGGTGACAATGGTGGTGAGTACATATCTAACAAGTTCAAGGCCTTTTGTGATGAGCATGGGATCAAGAGGGAGTATACAACATCAAGGACCCCACAACAAAATGGAGTGGCTGAAAGGAAGAATAGAACTTTAAATGAAAGTGCTAAAGCTATGAGGTTAAGTGCTAATCTTGACAAACCATTTTGGGATCAAGCTTTGTTGTGTGCCAATTTCTTGTGCAATAGGTGGCCGAGTGCTATTTTGGATGGAAGGACACCTTTTGAGATGCTATTCAAGAGGAGGCCGAGTGTCAACTTTCTAAGAACCTTTGGATGCACATGCTATGTCAACATTACTCTTGATGATAGGACCAAGGAGGATCCATCTTCAAGAAGAGGTATTTTTGTTGGATATAGTGAGGTGCGTAAAGCCTACAAGGTTTACATTCCTTCTACTAACAAAGTGATTGTTGGTAGAGATGTCATTTCTGATGAGAGAAACACTCCAAAGGTGTCTTCAAGCATGATTGATGGTAAAGTAGATGGATCTAACATTCTTGATGTTAATGAGAAGGATCCTACTTTGGATGGTAGAATCAATGCTACACCAATCGTGGCTACCTGTGAAGTTCTGAGCAGAAGCTACTGCCATAGCCTGTTATGTAAAAACAGATCCAGCACTAAAGCCATCAACAACAAAACTCCTCATGAAGTATGGTGGGACACAAGCCTAGTGTAAGCCATTTAAAAATCTTTGGTTGTATATGATTTGTTCATGTCTCTAAATAGCTTAGAAAGAAGCTGGACCATAGGACAAATGAATGTATTTTCATTGGCGATTCTAATGAACATAAAGCTTATAAAGTTTATGATCCATCCACCAATGTAGCATTCATTTCTAGAGATGTAATCTTCAAAGAAAATAAAATCTTTGATTTCAAACAACCATCGATACATGATGTTGTATCAATTTATCCAATTTTACGCATCATAGAATTTTCCAATGATGATGTTTCTTCTACAGAACCTGCAGCTACAGCTACAAAAGCCGAACAGTCAACAGTACTTGTCATCAGACCAGACCAAGCTAGCTCAAACAGATTTGGACAAATTCAAGAAGAAGCACCATTGCAATCTGGTCAACTTACTGATCAAAGATCCTCACGAATCTGAATAGTTCTTTAGCTAATGTCATTTAACTTTTCCAAACATAGTTCTCTTGAAGACTTCACAAACTCCTTTAAGTCAATGGTCTCCTTGAGATGAAATATTCTTGGCTTAGGAGTGTAGACTTCCTCTATAATGGATGTCATTATAGGAAGTGTAAATGCATCTCAACGCAATAACTTTTTAGAGAAAGTGATGAACATTTGATCTATATGATCGTGTGTGTGTCCAACCAATAAATTAACCTTTACTTTCTTGAAATCGCCCTTCTCCACAAGCATATTTTAATAACCCAAGACCATTAAATTCTTATTCTCTCTTGCTATGTTGTCCAACTGAACATACAAAACAGTTGGAAGCAATCCTTGCCATGAAGATAATAGTCACGGTTAAGTTGGGATCATTATGCACATTAGGATATGTGCATAATAAATAATAGTCACGGTTAAGTTGGGATCATTATGCATATTAGGATATGTGAAAAATACTTGGGGATGAACAATTTCATTGTATATAAAGCAACCGACCAAATGTGCTTGAATCATTGTTTCTTCGTGAACATCCTTTGGTAGTCGTGTGAAGTGAGGCAAATGTGTCTTTTTTTATCCATCCCGTCAATGACAATGCCAAAATACTTCTCTAGAGGCCCAAAGCATTTTTTACAATAATGCATTATTTTTTGACGTTCCACTGCTTGTTCCTCTCTATAATCATTCAAAGCTGACTTCACTGCCACAATCTGCGTCGGATCCCTTAAGGCTTTTCTTTTACTTTTCAATTCTACACACGTACTGCATACTCCCATTCGAACTTTTTTTGGAATAGAGACCATTTATTGAAATCTCTTTTCCAAGGTTTTGTGAAATATGTGTAAGAAATGTACCTGTCGCTGTTTTGAATCATATGCTCTTTGTATACGGAAAAAATTGCCATCCTAGTAAAGTTATCAACAAGATGGAATTTGCCAGTCGTTGGCATCACCTCACAATGAAGACAAAAATATTTCTCCATCCATAATGTATTGTGCAACATCACCCACAACCTTCGCAGATGGATGGATATGACCGAACTTATTAATTCTGTATTTTATCCTCTATAGTCGAGAGTTAAATGCCCCTCTACAAACGAGGTCATTCCCCATACTATAGTCAAACACTTTTTTAAACAAGATATCAATTGTGAGGATAGAAACATGTCTTGCTCACTAGGACTCAAACCTAAATAAAATGTTCTCCATCTTTTTATTTTTTTGTTGTCCTAACTTTACTAAACAATTTACATTGCAACAACAATGCCTCCTGAACTTACACCAATATTTAGCATTAAGGATCTTTCTTGCAGTATTTTGAAGAGCATAGTGACCCCCTGAATCTTCCTCATGTAATGCACTTATTACAGCGATTGTCTCGGTTGGTTCTAAACATCGGCGAAGACTATCGTCGGCTCCTAATTTATACAATATTTTATTTATAATCGTGTAGGGTCCTACTTTTGCTTGCTGTTTATTAAAATGTTCAAGATAAATCTAGTCTTGTAAAAAGTTGATAATGTCCATATAAATTGACGTTTCTGATTGAATATGCATTATATGTTCGTCCAAAAATTCATCAGAAATGGGATCAAACTGATTTTTCGTTTGGAGGCGGGATATATAGTCAGCATTTTGATGATCCTTGCCTCTTCTTAATTCTACTTCATGATTAAACTCACCTAATAACAATACCCATCTAGCTACCCTACCCGAAAGATCAGGTTTATTCACCAAATGTTTCAATGCATAGTGATCTACGTGAAAAACAAAAGGATATCCTAAAAGATAATGTCTAAATTTCTTTATTGAATAAATCATTCCTAGTGCTTCACGCTCTGTAGTAGAATAGTTCTTTTCTGATACATCGAGTTGCCTACCCGCATAATAGATTGGGTAATCTATATTTTGGTCATCTTTCTGACTAAGCACTACACCTATTGCAAATGATGATGTGTCTACATATACATGGAATTTTTTAGCCCAATTTGGAGGTCTAACTCTAGTTGCTTCTGCTAATGATTGTTTTAACTTATCAAAAGCTTGCTAATGGTCTTGTGACCAATGATACTCAACAGATTTTTTTAATAAACTTGGTAAAGGAGTTACTACTATGGCATAATTCTTAATTATCCTACGATAATATCCTACGTGTCCTAGAAAACCTCTAAGCTCTCATAGATTAGTTGGTTCTAATAACTCTAAAATCATTTTTTACTTTTTCGATGCCGGCTTGAATACCATCCTTCAAAATTATATGTCCTAACAGGATGCCTTCCCTCATCCCAAAATAACACTTGGCCGGATGCAATTTAAGAGATGTCTCTTGACATCTTCTCAATGTCTTCTCTAATGCTTAGTTGATGAATAGACACAAAGGTCATCCATGAAAATTTCTAAAAACTTCCTTAAAAATTTTTGAAAAATGTTCGTCATCATATGTTGGAATGTGGTAGGTGCATTACAAAGACCAAAGGGCATTTGCGTATACGTGTACGTCCCCCAATCAGTGGTAAAAGTCTTGGATCTAGGCTTCCTCTTTAATAAAAACTTGATTATAACATGAGAATCCATCTAAAAAGCTATAATGTTCATGACCAGCTACCTGGTCAAGAATAGTATCTGTATAAGACAGAGGATGATAATCCTTTGTTGTAGCAGCATTTAGCTTTCTAAAATCTTGGCAAACTCTAATCTTGCTCGTCTTCTTCTTAGGTACTATAACTATTGGTGACACCCACTCACTGCTAAGAACAGGATATATAATACCCGCTCTAAGACATCTATCTAATTTGTCTTTAACTAACAAGGAACACTTTGGATTCAATCTATATTGGCACTGCCTAACAGGTATTGTTCCCTAAATAAGGTTCTCCCCATTCAACTAGTATTCCTATTAAATCGTCCATCAACCAAGCAAATATGTTTTGATATTTCTAAAGAAGTACTATATACTCTTCACATTCCTGGTTTGATTGGTGCTTATATAAATTCAAAATTTTACCTTTATTAATTTCTATTTCTATATAATCTATTTTATCTACCATCCCTTCGGTCAGGCTTGCTCTGATTCCACCCAGAACTTCCCTCGACTCAGATGTTGTTGAAATTTTCTCTTCCTCATCAATCTCATAGCATTCTATGAAATTGATCCAAGATTCAGTAGGACAACTCCTCACCCCATCTCAAAAGGTGACCCCTATTGGACTGGCTGTGAGAATGTTTGAAAACCGTGGCCTTCCAAATAATATGGAATATGGTGGTGTATCTACTGGATTTATGACAAAGAAATTCATAACGAACGTCTCTGTCTCTATAACTACACTAATACCTTTAAGCTCTCCTTCTGGTATGCATTTGGATGCATCTAGTAAATAAGATTCATGGCAAGTGATAGGCTGTATCTGTTTTTCTAGTCCTAATTCCTTAACCATTGACTCTATTATTAAGTTGATACTGGATCCTAAGTCTATTAGTATTCTATCTATAGTATGATCTCCTATAATAGCACTAATATCTCGAACTCCACAATCTCCTCTATCTACATATTCTACTTTATTGTTGTATGCAGGTATACTTAATGTGACAAATCTCTCCCCTTCCTCAGTCCTTACAGACTGAAGTCCTTCATCCTCCAAAGTATAGCTCGAGAATGATGTAGGTGTCTCACCTTCATACTTATCCTTTTCCCAGGATACCGTAATTCTTTTATGGCTTTTCCCCGTTGGTTTCTCCATATGATCTCTGAAGGTAATTTCCTTCTTCTTCCAGTGGGTTATGACATCGGCTTGGTAGAGCCATGGTCGTCCTAATAATACTTTATACGACGATTCTCTTGTAGTCCTTAATATAATAATTAGGAGCTTACGGTCTCCAATATAGACTGTAACTTGGGACAATTCTCCTATTGGTGATCTTCTAGTTGCATCAGCTAATCTTAAATGTCTTAATGTAGGTGCTATTCTATGGTGAATGCCTAACTCGTATGTTGTTTCTTCAGTCACTATATTTTCGCTAGATCCAGAATCTATGGGCACACTATCTAAAATGCAGCCATTGATTACCACCTGAATCTCGAGTTGACCTTCATCCGTAGTTAACTAATCCTACATTGACTAATGGTAACTTTCTTTTCTTTTTCCTTTGCAAAAAATGTTTAATTTCTTTCTTATAATACTGATTATCCTCTAATAATTGTTTAAAAGTTATATTGGGCATTCTGGAGACAAGGTCTTCTACTATATCATATGAACGGATTCTAAGTGGCGATAGATCTCTAGGTATCTCGCTACTTATAATTGGATCTGAAAATGTTACTTTCTTAACTTTTCTGGTTTCTTCGTCTAAAAGCTTTTTAGCTTCTGAACAAATATCAACGTCATAATATTTTTCAGTAGGCCTACAAAGGTCTAATTCTTTACTATTATAAATTTCTACTGGTTGTTCTACGACTTTGACTTTTTCTATCACATTTTTCACGTTTTTTGCAGATTTCGTCTTCTTGTTTTTCTTCTTATCTTTAAGAGTTGAAGAATCTTTACTACTTCTAGTAGTTATTTTATTTATCTCTACATCTAAATCAGGCCATTGATGGTCTTGATCTTGTGATTTGGACTCTACTTCTATCCTATGAACTATCATGTCAGTGTTAGTTTTAGATGGCCGAAGGTCATCTTCTTTAGGCAACTTTGCAAGTCTCAATTTACACCGTGGTTGTTGTGGCTGAGGACATTCAGCGGTGACATGCCCTTCGCCTTTACAGTTAGCACAGAGCGGCACATATCCTAATGACCTCCTGGGTTCAGGGCAATCATGCGAATAGTGATCCGGGGCTCCGCAATTGTAGCACGAACCCCTTACTCTAGGTGGAGGAGTGGAATCTCTTGTCCCCCCTCTACGCAAAATAGTATACTGTTGACCAGTACTCGGTTTTGGTATAATGTTCTTTTGGTTAGTCATATCCTTCATTAGGCGTCCATCCTTGAAAAACTCAACCTTCAAATGTTGATTTGTCATCACATCAATAGAAAGCAAACTCTTTTTGAGTCTAGGAACAACGCATTTTTCAATAGATTTCTTGACATTTTGTCCGACGTATTCAATTTTCATGATGTTCTTACTTTTGTGATTTTATGTTGGAGATGAACCTAGTTGTTGTGAATATTCAAAAGAGAATAAAATGATAGATGAATACACTGGGATGAGCAAGCTAAGCTAGTATTAACATTGGCATAAGATAATTTTAGTAGGCTCCAAAAACATGCCAGAAGTAATTGGTCCTGAAGCTCTATTAATCTAAATTGTATCTAAACTCATTGGGTGAGTAAGTCACTCCATGCCACAAGCAACATGTGTCACCTGGAAAGTCAAACAAAAAGTGCAAAAGCAACATGAGCATGAAGAGTCAAATGAGTCTAAAAATCCTGAGGCCAACAACTTAGATGCATGCCACAAGCAACATGCTCATGGAAGTCTAACCTATGGGTTATATTTGGCCATGTAATCATCTTATTTGATGCCCGTGACACCTATATTTGGCTTGTGCTCACCCAAACTACCCCTACATGTGCTTTCTTTGGAAAGCAAGGGCCTTAATGCCAAAGCCCCATGACTATGAATTTGTATAGAATTTGTTACAATGTTATAGGTCTTTGGTTGGGTACTACATTTGCATATTACTATCTAAGGAAACATCAATTGAAGAGTAGATGCACTCTCATAATGTGGCATGTTCTTTGAGAGCTCCCTTTGGAGCTAGATTCTACTCACTCAAGTACCATAGTCACACAAGATTTAAAACAATGGTATTACTCTATGCCTTTAATTTGGTTGATTTTAATCGTTAGATTCTACTCACTCAAGTACCATGGTCATACAAGATTTAAAACAATAGTAAGTACAACTTAATGCCTTTCTAAGATTTTGCCAAGGTGAATGGACATACAAGAGGGAAAGAATGCTAGTTGCAATTACTTTGAAAACTCATAATAGAGCCCATAGACACCACAAAAAGAAATTGGAGTCAACCTAGTCTAATTATATTATTAGCAAAATGTGAAGGTGCATATACTATCTATTCATACTTGCATCAAGAAGACCAAGTTCTAGATATTATAATGGTTTTCCTAGCTGCAAAAGATTAGCTCATAACACGAGGACACCATCAATACAAATATGCTGCAGCCACTTTCATGAATTATGATTCATGATAAAGTAACATGGACTTCACAAAAGGTGTTTAGTGATTATGATCACCCTGTCATGACCCGAATCTGATGAGCATGCCTGAAACTGAATCAAAGATTTCTGGTCCTAGAGACTTGAACACCATGTGTCATGTGGGTGGTATATGCGTGGACTACTTCATGACATAGAATCTGAATGTAGTTGCCAATTGCAAAGCTTACTAGAGCTTACATTGCCATATTGTTATTTGTCAAATGAGCCCTGATCAACTAGTTGTCACAGTGTTTACAAATTACAGCGAGCTGTAGTGGGCACTTATTTAATTGCATTCAGTCGAGTACATGAATCTAAAGACCTTCAAATCTATAAAAGGGCTTAAAAGTGGGCTGTTAAAAATCAGTGCTACAACTATAAGAGCTGTCTAGTCTCTCTTGTCTCTCTCTCTGTCTCATATCCTGGATCAACCAATCAGTGATTACACGGGCTGGTATATGGTGGTGGAGGTTATGTGCCGGAAGAACAATATTACTACTGGCTCTGCTACTTTCAGCATGATGCAGCTGGTCATGGTGCCTGTGGTTTTGATGGTGATCAGCTTGCTGGGATTTACTGCAACTTTCGTCCCACGAGTAGAAGCCCATTTTCAGGATAAATTTCCTCCGTATTACCATAATTCTACTCCAGCTACTCCTCCACCTCCACCTCCGGAGCAACATTCCCTCTCTCCTCCGCACCATCACTCTCTCCATCCAACCCCTTCTCCTCGTGAGTATAAGAACACATCTCCTCCTCCTCCACATTATATCCACGAGCCTCCACCTCCTTCGCCGTCTCCTGCCTACCAGTATACTTCACCTCCTTCACCTCCCACTAATTACAAGCCGAAATCACCACTGCCACCTTATCATCGTCATAAACGTCATCACCATCATCTACAGCCCAGCCACCACTACAAGTCTCCCTCACCACCCTCTCCCATCTATAGCCCAAAGTCACCCCCTCCTCCTCCTTCTCCCCAATATAGCTATTACCCTTCTCCTCCAACACCTTCTCCAGTGTACAAATACAAATCTTTTCCTCCACATGCACCTCCGCACTATCACTACTCTCCACCAACCTCTCCCACTTACAAGTACAAATCTCCTCCACCATTCTATGATAACTCCCCCCCACTGTTACACAACCACAGACCACCTCCTCTTCCACACTATCAGCCCCCTCCGACAGTATCTCCAAATTACAAGTTTCCTCCATCAACACCTCTTCCTATTCACATATACAAGTCTCCTCCACCCGCCTCTCGGGAAGAGTATGCATGCTGCATCTAGAAATAAGGTGGGTCTCTAAATTCTGAAAGACTAGCTGCTGACTAATTGGAAATGATAGCTCTCTTAACAGTAAATTTCTGCGTACTCTTTTGATCACCTCGCTGTATAGTTTGCTTTGTTCACTGTTCACTGATTGCAGCTAAATTGTATCCTGTTTTAACTGCGGAGCATTGGAAGCGGTCAGTGTCCACTATCAATGCAAAGATGCTAGCTGCTTGCTGCTTATTTACCCTTGAAGATCATTTTTCCTTTTTAAGCTCAACAACTTTCGGTCTACAGCAAAGTATGAAGAAGTACGTGTAGTATCGGCCACAATTTGCAAAAGCATCTGTTAGTTTTTATCTGCTGATGAGAAGGGCGAGCATAAATCGACGTAAAAGTAGATAATGGATAATCGAACTAGTAGATCAGCTAAACTTTATTATACATATGCTGAAAAGTATTGCTGTTCAGAACAGTGCACTATACAGTTAAAAGAACTTTCGCTTTGTTGACGGTTAGTTGATAGTAAGATTTATATCCTCCGGGAATATCGTGAATCTGTATTCGATCGTACATTTAGCAATAGAAATGCAATCCATCCAGACTCCATTTTCGCTGTTGAGTCTGAATTTTTTTTGAAGCTCGACTGATCACAGCTAATTAAACATCTTGAGGAGTGACCCGGTAGCCAGGCTCAGTAGAATATCTTCATGTTTGACAACAATCTGTATGCTTATCATGTCATATTATAATCGTTGGTATGATGAAGCTGGTTCGTCACAGAAAGGGGCAAAAAAAAACAAACTAACGAATTATGAGTCGCTTTTGTGTATTAATAGTCACTTGAAGCAAATAATACTCTCAGGCTGCTGCACAATCGGCAGTGGGCACGACTAAACTGAATAATTCTTTCGGCACACACGGGTGAGATTGGCGTACGTAGTTATGAACCCTAACGAGGAAGTCAGGGCATCCCATAAGCCATTATAGCTTTCTAGGCCTTACTGCGAAGAGCGAACATGAATCATAAAATACAGCTAAAGGCTAAAGCGTGCCCGAAGAATTTTTTAGAGAATAACGGGGTAGATCTTCAGGTTTGCCGTGATTAGCTTATTGTTTACGACACTGCCGTAGTGTGAATAAGTCTTGAAGCCCGTACTTGTTGCTAATTTTTGGCGCACTTGTGTGTAGATAATCACGTCTATCTATAATGTTATTATTCTGCAATATCTGAAAAAAAACAAAGCTTTGCACAGGATTGCAGTGTAACAATCTAAAAGCCGATTCATCATCAGTCCAAAGTCAAAACAAGCTGAAGACCACTGGTGACTGCCCACAAATAATTATTCTCGATGTGTAAATCAAATCACACAAACAGACACTAACGATCTCAGTTTTCCATGGGACAATCGCAGAAAAAGCCAGATTATCATTCAGGTCATAACAGGAGTACTTTGCTGATGTAGATATTAGTTCTGGAGAGCACTTCAGCCCAGGTCAGAAGACATGTATCTACTGTTAAATACCAGTGATGATGTCGACTGCCACTGGCTGGACTACTCTGGAGTCTGAGATTCGAAAAATCCTGGTGGGATTGAAGCGAATCAAGAAGATGAGAATCCAAAATTCCAGATCTCAAACTGTTGCAGACTTGCAGTCATGCAGATTGTAACTTTCAAAATTTATCATCTGGATTATACTAGTACAGTAACTGTTGTGATTGCACCTGCCCACATGAGAGAATGGCGGCTGGGACACCAACACAATTGAAATCATTGTATTTGTGACTGCTTTTGACGAGTGTGCTGCAGCTGCAGTAACCTTCTTCATCATTAGTTAAAGTTTTGATTCTTCACCATCACCTGCATACATAATGGGCAGCTCTACCTTCCAACAATGAAGGATGCATCATTTGATCATCAGGAATGCTCAGAGAACAAGCTATTTGCTTTTCACACAAAGTCAAAACAAATTAATCTAAACGTCACATGAACGGCGGTTTTAAAGCCTAGGAGTCTAATTATAGATCAAAAAAATTTATGTAAAAAGCCAAAGTTGCTATCAAATCTCAGCTGAAGCCCATTTGTATATGGGTAGTAACACATGGTTTTTTGAAGTAAAACATGTTTGGACCGGGTTTGAAACTCTTGGTACATTTCATATGAATGGCATTGCCAAAATGACAACAAGCATTGCATTTCAAGTTGTACTCTAGTAAAAAATGATACCTTTCATCCCAAGAAAAGTGAATGCCCTTCAAATTTCTATGCCTCTCCCTATGGATGATTTAAGATCCAAATCAATGTTACACAAGTAAATGGTTCCTATCTCATGGGTAATTTGAGATCCATATCAATATATTAGCAAATGGGTCCTTCCTATGGGCAATTTGAGATCACAATTATCTATGTACAAGCAAACGGTAAAGTGTAATGTAACTATTGGGGATTGTCATCCAACAAGTAGTGACTCTATTCGGACTTCCTATCCCTCCATAGGGGGTGATTTTCCCTTCTAAAAGCGACACACCTTGAAATCATATGGATTGTAAATTGCGTATTTATGATCAATGTGATTTGCCATTAAATAAAATTTATGGCAGATAGGCCATGTTTTTCCTTACCCATAATTATAATTGCACCTAACGGTGTCAATCTTGAAAGTGTCAAAAAGTAAGCATGAGGAATCTGGGTGAATTCCAGCAAAACGGATAGTCACATTGACATTTTCCACATAATTTGCAATGATTTAATGCGCCTCAAGGATGGACATGAAAATATCAGGAATCGTTTGTGCCTAAAAACACATGAATAAACATAGGGTCACAATATACTCTTTCCTTATGTAATTGTAATCTCTCTCTCTCTCTCTCTCTCTCTCTCTCTCTCTCTCTCTCTCTCTCTCTCTCTCTCTCTCTCTCTCTCTCTCTCTCTCTCTCTCTCTCTCTCTCTCTCTCTCTCTCTCACACACACACACACACACACACACACAGAGATATGGATGCTTCTTTGTTTAGAAATACCCTGCTATGCTAGTACACAACTAGACAATGACAGGCTTACTATCTCTTCAAAGACAAGGTCTTAAAACTAATAACCTCCTATACTTACACTATAAAAAAGGGTTTCACACCTTCAATTTTAAAACATACTCTACAATAAGTTTTCCCACCCTTACTAAGCAAAATGTGGCATTATGGGAAACCTCACTGCATGACACTATGAATTATGCAGTCTCGACAAATGTTCCTCGCATCACCTTGTGAAGATGAGTTCATGCGCCCTACCAGTCCTCTACTCGACGGAAGCTATAGACGAGTTACGATTTTTTTGCTCAATGTATGCAATCTTTGAATGCTTTGTGTTGTTTACTTAATTCAATGGTAGATATACTTCCGCTGTCATCTGACATTATCTACTATTCATAATTTAGCATCAGATTAGTAGTTTTTATTTGTAGCTCGGAGGATCTCTGATCGCAGAATGAAGTAGTAGCTTTGTCCGACAGATCGACTCTAGAGCTCATTTCGGTGAATCTCGACCAGCTCCGACTTTGAAGTGATCAAAGTCTCCAATGTCCTCGACTTCCCGGATCTACAACAGCTGCATCAGAGTTCTCCGGAGATCCAAAGTTGAAGGATCCACAACAGTGGGATTAGAGTCAGCAAAGTCAAAGATACACCAAAATCAACATCTTAGGAATGACCACAATAAGAATTGGCACTAGGGACTATGAAGCCAAATTGTAAAAGTGTCTGGGAGACTCTTGGTGTGCCTGAAAAGGTCACTAAGGCAATCAATATCTTGTAATGGAGGTAAGGAGAATGGCTCTTTAGATACATGTTGGTATTGGTGCATTAAATAAACTATTTTATTGAGAATACAGGTGTCTTTAAGGGATTATAGGGATGGTTGCATGTTTGGGAGCTCATGATTGCACAGTAGGCCTTGGGTAGGTTCGTCACAAACTATTTCTTGTCACACATTGATAATCTACTTGATAACTAATAAAAATCAACTTGTAAGTATTTCCATCTTGTCTAACAGATAAAAGTTGTGTTGTTACATTCAAGGTCACTTATTGTTTAAAAGAAGTCAGCATCTACTCCCAATATAATATCATATTTTGAATGGAAATAATAGATAACTTAGCTTGACCCTTGAAGTCTCCAATTTGATATTCAATGACACGCAACATCTAAATACTTGAAAATGTGTGTGCACTAGCAACTTCAATACATAGCGCTTGGGGCACATCAACAAGAATAGTATGGAGGCCAATCACAATGTGGTTACTGATGAAGGGGTGAGTGATGCCTATATCCACCAAAGAAATAAGCTCTCTACCTGATTTGCAAACTCGAAGTCAAATGTTTTGTGAATCCCCTTTGCTAGCCCAAGTGGCATATGCCACGAATGTATCTACAATCAATAAGCATGCATGCTCCTCTATTATAGCTCATAATGATCAACATCATGGAAATGAATAACAACATTACCACTTGGTGGTTGCCTACATTCATGAGTCCGATGATCAATGCTTTTGCACTTGAAACATAGGCACTTTTCATATATATTAGTCATCCCTTGGGGGCTGTACTATCAAAAAATTGTTGACCACATTGAAGACATTGGTCTACTAGTAGTGGTGTCAAGTGAGCTAGGAGTAATAGGAATAATATTGTGGTGTAGATGATCTATTGGAGGGTTGTGAGATTGTGGTAATAATCTTTAGATGTATTATAAATTAGCAAAAACAGTGTCACCTTTTTATTGTGAAAGGATTCAAACAAGTAAACTAGAAAAGTAGTGAGATCTACTTTTTTAGTCAGTAGTTGATTTGTAATATCACTTAGGAGCAAGGAAGACTATTTGGTTGAGGGAAAATGAGTTTGTTAAAATCAGAGATTTTGATCACTATAAATCTCAAATAGCTTAATGCACTCATATCTATGTGGTAGACATTGCACAAGAATCAATTGGACTCAAATTTCCGATGACTAGACAATTTCTAGCTTTCTAGGCAAGAAGTAGATGAACAATGACAAAAAGCCTACCTATGGATCTTAATGATCACTCAAATGTGGAGTAACAGATGAACAAGATGAAGGTTACACTATCAAGAGAAGATGGAACAAAAAAGTAAACGTTGTGACAGCGCGAATGATAATTGGTGTGAAGGAAGGGCTGGCAACAAAGGTGTCGGGCGGGTGTGAGTCTGGGGCGTCCCCAGTGACGCCCTAGCATAGGGGTCTAGGAGACTGCGCTAGCCCCAAGCATTGAACGGTATGACTTGTGTAGGATTGAATGAGTATTTCGCGGGTCAAGTCACTAGCATTTGCAATGAAATTTTTGAAAAAATTTCAATTTTTTTTTTGAAATGGGTGAGTAATAGGCAAGTGATCAACTTTACTTGCCGAAGTGTCCTCTAATAGAACTCACCATGTACTTCCTACTATGAGAGTGGCGAGTAAAAATAACAAGCGAAAAAAAAAAATTCAAATCGGCAAGTAATACAAACAATAAATATGTTGAAGGGGATGGCGAGAAATGAGGGTGGGTGAAGTGGCAAATAATTACAATGGATGGTTGGCGAGAAATGGTTGATGGCGCGTAATGGTGTGATAGCAAAGTAGTTGTTGCAGTCACTACTCTTCAAAAAATATGTGATAGCTGTGAGTGTAAAGGTATTTGATGTCTTTTGAAAATGTGATAACTGTGATGTTAACGGTCTTTGTTGTATAAAAAATGTGATTTCCTATCTTTAAAAATTTGACAGTTGTGATACCTAAACCGGCTTCACATTCATTTCTGCAGGCTGCAAAAAGTGCAATCATACCTATTGCAACTTTGTATTGAATTTTGTAAATCATTAGGAAACTCTAGTTCAAAATTGCATATTGTGAGAGAAACAAAGTAATTATGTAGGGTGCTGAGAAATTAGAAGAACATCTATGTGAAAAAGATTCAAATTGCCAATGATTTCACACAATCATGAAATGTATCAAAATGAAGACCTTCCACAGCCAAAAACCTATGTCTCTTTGGAGAGACAAAAAAAACTGTCTCAATGTCTATTTCTAGAATGAGCATAATAATATCATAATACTTATTAGCATATTTGTACAATGTCATGCTGCTCTATTTCATTTTCAACTACTTTGCAGAGCCATAGTAACTTCGTCTTCATTGAAGTATGACATCTATTCAAAGTCTATGGTGCTACAAAATCCAAATTATTGGCATGCCCAATATTTTGTCCTGTTATCAATCTTGGATTCACCCAAATGGTTTGTGTTTTGAGGGAGAAGCAATGAGCGTTCTGAGGATTTTTAATTACTTGTCTACTTTGACAGAGTGTTGGGGATGTGAATGATGATCAACCTAATTGTGGTCTATTGATAACATTGTTAGAGGAGACAAGTAAAAGATCTACTTGGAAGTTTTCCAAAACAAATCTTCAAGTCATTTTTTACTATCAGGATTGTTGTCAAACAAATATGATGAATTACTTGCACATGCACGTGTATTCAATGGATAGTTTATTGTTGTTCTTATTGAGGTATTAGTGTCTTAATAGGCATCTGTGACAACCATTAAAAAAAAAAAAAAAAAAAGGTGTCCATGACAGCCGTTGTTATCTTCGTATCAGAGAACTAATTACTTCACAACATGGAAATAGTTGGATTCTAAGATGAAGAAGGATAAAGTAAGAATAGACGAGAGAAGCGTGAGTAGAGAACTCATACAAAGCATAAACATAAGTAATATCAGACAATTAATGTGCAGTAAACAAGTTTGAAATGTATTGCTTCAACAAAATATATACATTGACAGATCAGATTGAGTGATCAGCAGCTAAGGTAGCTTACTAGGTATTTTTTGAATTATGTCAATCGGCATTTTAGAACTTGTGTCTTTGGTTTTTTTTTCGTTGACTTTGACATTAAATGTAGGCTTCTATCGATCAGACAATTCTTAATCAATGTGCTGAATCGCGTGTAATTTTATAGACCTGTGCCAAATTCTTTTTAATTCTATAGGCTGTCAAAATACACAATTGAAATTACAGATTATCTATGTCTTGCAAACCAACCAAGTATTTACAAAGTATCATTTTGTAGGAGATTTTACAACTTACACTTGAGCTTAATATATAATCATCTACTACATCACCCAGATATACAAAAAATGGTGATTTTTTTAATGATCAATCAATCTAGAACATGTTCAAAAGCTTTATGCTTTTGAACATCAAGTGCAAAAATAATATGCCAAATTTAACACTTATAAATCCTTTAAAAAAAATCTCAATCTTTGTCTATATGATTATTAATCACCAATTTGGTTTGTCCATACAATCTGAAACTTTTTTTTTTGTGTCTCCCCCATTGATATGGCTACTTCATTGTAATGCCTAATATGCGTAGTATCCTCAATGTGATGGTCTGAATGTCAACCACATAAGATTGAATCAATTGGGCTTTGACATTCTATGAGTAAATTTGAGTGAGAACTATGCGAGGAGACAAATGCTTTGATCCACAACAAACAAAGTCAAGAAGTCCGCATAGTGCACAACGTTGATGAGAGATTAAAAATCTATGCCTCAAACATTATTTTACCCATTGAGCCTAAGCTTTTTTTTTAGCCTAAGCTTTTCCACAGGGAGTTTTCTATTGTGGATGGCATATTTGGAGTGAATATCATATCATCCAAATTATAGAGATTTGTACCTTACCAGAATGGACCCCACGTTCTTCACTATCAAGTGAAAAAATCTATCTTATGGAAGACCACTTGGCATGAAAATTGATGTCATGGGCTTGTATAGTCTCGCTCATTGTGTTAGGACAATTCTATGCCATACTAACATTGGAGACTATAACGACTCTTGCACAAATCCATGTGTTCCAAGAGTACCTAAGCCAAGAAAACTAGCACATTTATACGTCTTGGGTTAAGTCGATACTAGTCTAAAGCTCACCATGTAAGCAATAAAAAAGTTAAGTTAATAGCAAAATATTAACGCGAAATTGAAGAAAACATCGTTTTAATAACGTTTTCGATTTGTCAAGTAGTGATACTCTTTGCTAGCATAGATAAAGCTCATACCTAGATACAGGTGGGAGTGTTATCCTGTGAAGATACCATAATATATTCGCTACTATCGATTCTTCATGCATTACCACAACAATACTTTATAGATGAGTCCATATCATTAAAGCAACATATGAGACATCTGCAGATCGATTGAATGGCTGTGTATTATGACCTACCTTACGTAGGATGAGTGCAAACCAATATGTGCATTAAGAGTGCATCGCTGTAGCAGCGGATCAGTAGAAGCATATTTAGGAATGGATCGATGTAGTAGCAGGTCCGTGGTATAACCATTGAGCCATGTGGCTGGGAGCCACATGAGGTTAATCCTTTGTGCTTAATAATCAACAAAAATGTGTATGCTCATTCCTACACCAAGCGGCTATCAACAGCTCTGGTTTTCAACGCACTGATTCATACTTAATTGTGTATCTATCAATCCACAAAAATGTGTATGTAAAGCCATCATTCAAGCGACTGTCATCAATGTTGGCCTTAAACGTATCACTACACATCAAATACTTATGCTAACTATGTTGCATTGAATGTGTTGGTTGCTATGAACAGCAGTAGGAAAAAAAATTTCAACGCTGGTAGTCCGCGCTACCTGTCTGAAAATTGATGGTAGTCCGTGTTACTACCCAACTGAATTACATAACAGACCAAAGCATGATGAATGATGCATGTAGTGCACATTCATACTTCAAGGAGGGCTTGAAAACGCGATCGTGTCATAGTAGTTGGGCGCTGTCAAGCAATCATGAGCACCTGGCCACAACCATTATTACAAACCTTTAAACACCTCAAACTGCAAAGAGACAGAGATCATAAGCAGCAGCACCACCTGCTCTCTACGAACATCCTCAAGAAAACCTCAAACGCACACGATTCCTTCACAGCCACATCCCTCTTCCTTAGCATTATATCCAATTATCACCCACCACTCTCATCGATCTTTCATACATTTGCTATGCGTTCTGCCAAATACTCTCTTTGTCCTATGTACCTTAGGGTACCTTTAAGGACATTAATAAAGATATCTCTCTCTCTCTCTCTCTCTCTCTCTCTCTCTCTCTCTCTCTCTCTCTCTCTCTCACATTCCATTCCAGAAAACTTATGTCTGTCATTTTCTCAAGGATTCCAGAAACGAACTGGCTGTCATCCCTGTCAGCTGCCCATCAACTGCACATCTTTGAAGAGTATAGGGCACACGTGGCCCAATTAAAATGCTTAAAAAGCATAATTGTGTTGACGCGCTCTCTCTCTCTCTCTCTCTCTCTCTCTCTCTCTCTCTCTCTCTCTCTCTCACACACACACACACACACACACACACACTCACACACAGTTTGTTTGTTTTTTACCAGTGGGTGCCATAATGTATGTGGATGAGTGGTTTTCTATCACTTGTATTCACATCAAAGTTATACACATCCCACCATATCATGGGTACATCAAGTATCCTATATAGTCCTGATAAAGTTCCAAAAAAGTTCAGTTTTTTTATAATTAGGTCCATCAGCTTGTACCATACCACCCCTTACTTCAGTACTTATATAACCTTAGTAATGTTAACTCATTATCAATGTATACATTATATCATTGCCCATCCTCCCCATGTTAGTATCTGTATCCACTATAATGGACCCATAAAAAACATTACCAAGCATGAGATATCAAACTCTCATAGCAATAGTGTACAATGGTATGGGCAAGACCACTTATAGCAACAATACATAACAATGTTTCTCTCATAACTGTTACGCGCCTGGTTTTGGCCTGGAAAAAGGTTATGGGAAGATCTCCCAAGAGCACAATCACCACTTTCCAAAAATGTAGTTGAGCCGTAGATTGTAGATAACCTTATCATTAGCTAAACTACTAGTAGAGCCACATCTATTACTTCTCTAAAGCGAAGGCAGGACATGATTAGTACATGATGTAATCCCCGCTTAGCCCTGTTGTTACTACAATGCACCTGCTATGGCTGCTAGAGGGTATGAACCCTACAAATAAAGCTCACAAAGGCTGATTCCTTGTAGCTGTAAATCCCTGTTTATCAAAATCCATAGGTATATACATGAGAATAGTAAAAGTAGAGGGCTACAGATATGTTATGCCATAATGATAAATTGGTATGATTCAAAAAAACCCGTAAAGCATGTTAAAGGCTATCAAAACCTCTCAAAGTATTCTTCCAAAATCTTTTTTTTGCAGCAAAACATTCTTAGTATGGAAAACCCTATGTACATATGTCATACTGATTCCAGTATCCACTTTGAAATGCAATCTTGTCTTCAGAAACAGCACACCCAACAGAATTTTATAGTGGAAAAATTGAGTGGGTAGGACACGAAACCGTTTGTGAAGGTGCTGTGCAAGCAGCCTTGCCAAAGACGCACCCTTGCAACATTGTGAGGAATTCTGTCAACCAGCCGTGAGGAAGCTTGGAAAGAATGAGCAATAATAGCTCATCGTAGCATCAGCTAACAGGCTGAAAACATCAAACGTCAGAGCTAAAAATGTCGAACAGCAAATGCGACAGGCTGAGTATGTACAACATTTGGATTTGAGCAGCCAATTGAGCTGAGAGCAATTGAGCAGCCAACGGGCTAAGGATACTGAATGTCCATACATGAAGCCCTTATCGTCATGAAAGCCAGCAGGCTGACGTAATCATCTTCTCAATCTCAGTTTGGGTCTTTACTCGTCTTATTTTCAAAAGTGTCAAATGATTGTTTTTTAACAGTCAAACTCTAAACTCCAAACCGCCCTGATTTGTACATGTTTGGGTGGCATCCCAGAAATATATTTGAATAGGAATATCCCATTCAAGGGTCAATTTTTCTGAGAAAAAGACGGAGCATGTAAGAAACAAATGTGATATGTGAAGACTCTGAAATTGATGGACCTAGTACAGTTGAAGAGAACACAAAGGGGGAGACAGTTTAGAGGGAAATATTAACAATAGCTTCTAAGCCATAACAAAGCTAAAAACAGAACGCAGTTATCACCCAAAAAAGTTAGAAGATTTAGATTTCAGTTGCCAATAATGTATAAAATTGAAATTGAAAGCACACACACAAGGAAACTGTTTACAAAGAAATAATAAGACGCTGAAGACTATGTTAATAATAACTTAATATGCTTGAAGATTCTTGAAGGGATTTGGTGACAGCACACGGGGCTACAGCATCTCATAGAAGTTCAAGGAGCCACCTTAAACTTGGCAATCGATTGACTTGCCAGCGCATTTTTATAGCTTTTTCAATAGCCTCTGAGGCAATATCTTTCATAAAATGCTTCTGTTTATGCATTGGCTCAGCTCAAAGTAGTTTAAACAGGCCAGACCTTGTCCTCTCAAAAGGACAGGATTTAATGTACTTTTCTTATCATACTTCCGTAATATCATGCTTCATGTTAAGACATATAGATCCACTTGAAGAGAAGTGAAACGAATGTACAAAAGACAGTTAAGTACTTTTTCAATTATAGAAGTCTTGACACGTGGATAGATCAAATATTCTGACACACGGAGGACATTGACTTTGACTGGTATTAGCATAACTATTTGAGATTTTATAGCTACTCAAGAATCACCAAATTCTACCAGCAAAAGACCCTGATTCCTGCCAATACTTTCTTTCCAGGCTCACGAAGATTTGCAGCTCATTACTGCCAATCAGTCATACTCCAGCTCCTCTGGAGTTACTGGATCCTTCAGGGGAATTATGGATTTTTTATCTTTATCCCTTGGCATAGCTTTTCTCATATCTGCACATCCATACAACAAAAACTCGTCAATCACTCTTGAGCAAATGTCTAGTATAGTTGGCTTGCCTCTTCCCCACTACCCTGACGATGAAATGGGTGTGGAATGATATGAACTTAACTAGAGGGTACTATACCTTGCCTGTTCTAATACAAGCAAATTGCTTTGCATAGGTCAACTTCAAATAAAGATTTGTTACTCTTACTGTTACTTCGCTCTCTCATGAATTGTTTTCCCAGCAAAAAAACAAAAAAAAATTTAGGAAAGTCCTAAGAGTAAAAACAGGAGAGTAGGATTCTGTTGGAGAATCTGCATGTGATGAGCTAGACACAAACCTGGGATACACAAAAACATAATGCTCGTTTGCTGTTTAGCAGTTGTTTTATTGCTACTGACACAACAACATAGATACCTTGCCATCAAGTTTAGTCAAGATCATACTTAATTAGAAACCAAAAAAGGCAGCACACTCAAAATTCCAAAAGATTTGCATTCATCCTAGCACTTTTGAACAAAAATAGGTTGCCAATTCTTTAAAACTTAGACAGTCAGGAGATGAGTTTACAACCAGAAATCTGAGAAATATCTTATTCTACCCTTACTTGCCATTTTCCACTTACCTAGTCCATCCTCCTCCCCAGAATAATATCGCAGTACACGTCTGTAGATAACATACCCTAGCTGTTCAAAACAATAGAAATAAATAAGATCTATCAGCATTCAGAATTTCCTATAAGGGGATAATATTTTTTAGTGCACTAAATAGAGAGATAAGGGTTACCTTCTGGTACATTTGAATGGCTGGTGCATTCGATGCCCTCACAAACAGATCGACAAAATATGCATTGTACCTGAATAGTTACAGTTAAAGATCCGACTCTATTAGCTGCATACATGTAGGAAGAGAAAGAACAACAGAATATTCTAGACATTTTTAGCATAATGGCAATGATTAACTAACAAAGTGCATACGGCTAAAAATTAGAAAGAATTCTACACTTTTGTATCAAAAAAATGCATATACACTTAAGTTGCCGATATACTGATAAAATATTAAATGCATATTAATTCATCAAAATGAGTGTTTGCTTATTGAAAAGTAGTAAATCAAGATAAGCTTCTGCGATACTTATAGAGAAAGCTGAATACCAAGCAAAAGTGCACTCACGTCTTCTCAGTAACTTCCTCAAGCAGGTTCATCAGTTTCTTGGCCAGCTGTTGCCTACGATATTCAGGGGCCACTGTTACTGCTGTAACGTGCCCATGCCAAGATTCACCTCGACCCTCAGCCTTTCCCATGACTGAAATGATGTCATTTCCAAATCAAAGAAAAGAAGCCAACATGAGCACCTTTCAAAGTAAGCATTCTTAGAAACCCTTTGGGGCCGAAACATACTGGGTCGGAAAGTTTTTTATTTTATTTTAGAAAAAACAGGTCCAAAAATGAACAAAATAGACTAGCTTTGTAAACTGATGAAAACTGGAAAATCAGAAAGTGAACTTAAGAGTTTCAGGAGCTGTAAATTGCAATGAAAGCACCATTTCGTATGAAAAACAACGCTGCAAAATTTTTAAAAATACATAAAAGAGTCAAAAAGATGAAGTGGTAAAAAATTGAAAAGACTTGTAATTTTGGACACTCAGATTTTATGTATCAAAGTAAACATCTGTGAATCGTATCAGGGGCTATTAATAGCCTGTAGGAAGATTAGTGAGATAAAAGCCTAAACAAAAGTGCCAAAGAAAGTACAAAAGTAACATTGACAAAAACTAGCAAATTTAGGATTGGGATTTCAGGTGCCCAGCGTATGCTTTCTCAGAAGTGAAATTTTTTGGATATATTCCTGGCTGCCCAACAGCAAGGAATCTAAAGATCAGACGAAATGAAAATCTGACAACTATAGAGAAAAACTAGAGCAAACAGATGAAGAGCAGGGTTCTATCTTCGGAGCTAAGTTTATGGCGGACGCGGACGCGCGTCCGGATGCGTCCGATTTTTTTTTTTTTTTAATTTTTTTAAAAAAAAATTGCGTCCGGACCACGGACGCATCTGTTTTTTTTTTTTTTTTTCAAGAAAAAAAAAATTTTAAAAATAAAAATAAAAAAATAGACGCGTCCGACCCCGCGTCCGGGTCGAGGCAAAAATGATTAAATTAATTCAAGTATCCTTAGTATAGATCATAGTGGCACGTGGTACCGCCATTATGGTACCGCGGTACCATAATGGTGGTACCGCGTTATGGTGCGCCCTCAGACCACCGGTACCAAGGCGGCACCACAAAAATAATATTTTTTATTATTCTTTTTAAAAAAAAAAAAAAAACCTTTTAACAGGCTAAAACTAGGTGAAAAATTCAGGAAAAAAAAGGGCTACGGTTTAGAAAAAAGATGTTACTGTACAAGGGGACTATACTGGGGGCACTGTGGGAGAGCAGACTTGGTGGTCAATGGGAGTGAAGCATGTGGGGGGGCAGCAAATCCGGACAGGTACACCGTCACATGGGCACTGTGGGGGAGCAGACCACGGAACCAATCGGAGTGCAACATGTGGGGGAGCAATACATGGGGCAGGTACAGTAGCACATGGGCACTGTGGAGGAGCAGACCATGGACCCAATCGGAGTGCAGCATGTGGGGGAGCAATACATCCGGACAGGTACACCGTCACATGGGCACTGTGGAGGAGCAGACCATGGACCCAATCGGACTGCAGCATGTGGGGGATGGGGCAGGTACAGTAGCACATGGGATCATCAACAAAAGCAAATTGGGAAACAGGCTGTGGGGTTAAATAGGCACTCACGAGACAGTGAGAGAGCCAGTGAGAGGCTGTGAGAGGCATTGTGAGAGGCTGTGAGGGAGAGCCAGTGAGAGGCTGTGAGAGAGAGGCATTGTGAGAGGCTGTCACAGACCGAGTGAGGCGTTGTGAGAGGGAGGCTGTGAGAGAGCCAGTGAGAGCCATTGAGAGGCTGTGAGGGTCATTTCGAGCAACAGGGTGTCGTGAGATGGCGGAGGGCGAAGCCAGGAGGAAGCTCGAGAAAGATGTCCGAAGGCACAACGAAAGGCGTCGGAAGCAAGAGGCAGACATAACAGAGATGCTGCGAGAGACTCGACAGAGACACCCAGAGCTATAGATCCCCGCCCCCGCTGTCGAGCTGGATTTGGATGAGCAGATCGGAATGAACTTCACATGACGGCAGCTCATCATGGTCAGGGAAAGGGCAGCCCGCCCTCGGGCTGACCAGGAGGCAGCTCGGGCTAACCGGGAGGCAGAGCGAGAGCGACATAACAATGCTCCTGACGAGGGCGAGGAGTCAGTGGAGGATCCATAGGAATGTTTAGGATACATGGGGTCTAGCCATATGTGGCTGACTGTTGTTATGTAATGTTCATCAGTAGATGAGGCAGCATTTAGTGTCTAGCTTAGTGTAAAGAACAGCCCCAGCCGTATGCGGCGGGAATACATATTGTAATTCTTGACAATGGAGTCGTACTCCTCCTGCATGGCATGTTGCCATACCTTTTCTCTCACGGCTTCGCGAAAGAACTGTGGCTCATCTGCATTCAGAATAGTGGACATAAGAGCAAAGTTAGTCTCTTGTCTCTCATGAGACCTAAGAGATCTTCTGACACCCTGTTCACTGCTCTCTCCTTCTTCAATCATTTGACCTTCTTTGATTGTTTCCCAATACCATCTAGGTAGCTTCTTCCTAGCAGTAGGTGATGTGGATGGTGACCACGTATCCCATGGTACTGTTTTAGTCTTCCGTTTGTCCCCAACTTCTGCTTCTGATACTTGGCCAAAAAGAGGTCTCGAACTAGTAGGTTCGATTTCCTGTTGTTGCTCCTGCACTTGAGGCTTACAGGACTCTTGACTAGGATCCTCATCCGTGGAATCAATCAAGGGTATGAACTCAGTAATTCCCGCCTTCTCCTGCTCCTGTATCTTGGGTGCATGCTCTTCATCAAAGATGACATCTCGACTTAGGATCTTCCTCCTGTTTTTGAGATCATATAGCACATAAGCTTTCTCACCTTCACTATACCCAAGAAAGACACACTTTACGGATTTTGCATCAAGTTTCTTCCGCAAGTCCTTTGGTATATGTGCATATGCTGTACACCCAAATACTCGAAGGCTGCCCACTTTGGACTTGTTGCCACTATATGCCTCTTCTGGCGTGATTCCTTCAACTGCTTTGGTTGGACTTCTATTCAATAGAAAAACAGCAGTTGCTACCGCTTCTGCCCAAAAGGAATTTGGCAACCCCTTTGCCTTGAGCATGCTCCTCGCACACTCAACTATAGACCTGTTTTTCCGCTCAGCCACGCCGTTTTGCTGCGGTGTATGTGGAGCAGTAAACTGTCTCTTTATCCCACATGCTTTGCAAAGATCTTTGAACTCATCAGAAATATACTCACCACCCTTATCTGACCTGAGAGTCTTTAACCTCTTTCCTGTGTGGTTTTCCACCATAGCTTTCCACTGTTTGAAGTATTTGAACGCTTCAGATTTCAGTTTCAGAAAATAGACCCATACCTTCCGAGAGAAATCATCTACGAAGGTCATGAGATAGTATGCCCCCCCTGCTGATTTGACCTGCATGGGACCGCATAAATCTGAATGCACAAGTTCAAGAATGCCCTTGGCCCTGGTAGCTTTCTCCTTTGGAAACTTTTTCCTCTCTTGCTTCCCTAATGCACAAGCCTCACATGTATCTGAAGAAGACTTAATGCTAGGAAGATCTACTACCATTTTGTGCCTGTTCAAAACTTGCAAACTTTTGTAACTCAAATGATCATATCTCTCATGCCAAAGCTTGTCCCAATTAGTATCTCTTGCAGACAAGGCCTCTTGGCTAGGAATGGTTGTGAAAAGCTTGTAAAGACCTCCTCCTTGCATTCCCTTGGCTGCCACTTTGAAGTTCTGATCTTTGTCTTTTACCAAACATTTAGAATCATTAAACTCTACCACCATGTTCTGTTTGGTAATGGCACCAACAGATAACAAGTTCTTAGCCAACCCTGGTACATGCAACACACTTTTAATTTCCTTCACCTCACCTGATGATAGCTGTATTGCAACTTTGCCTTTGCCCCTCACCATACGTGTAGAATTATTTCCAAGGCAAACATGCTGGCCATCTTCTGTCTCCTCATAGGTGCTGAACCAATCTCTATGAGGTGTCATATGCTTTGAGGCTCCAGAATCAATGTACCATCCACCAAATGTGGATTCAGATGATAGGGCTGCGGTGAATAGCTCAAGCACACCAGATTGCTCCTCCTCTGCAACTTTGTCAACAAAGTGACTCTGCTGGTTCTTTCCCTTCTTCTGATCACTTTGCTTCTTCCTGCATTCAAAAGCAAAATGCCCATACTTACCACAATAGTTGCAGTTGCCCTTCCTCTTGGGTGTAGATGAGGAATTGGTGCTTGACTCCTCTCCAACCTATAACTTGGACACCTGCTGCTCCAAGCTTTGCTTTGAGTTCTTCTTTTTGCCTTTGCCTTTCTTCTGAAAGTTTTGCTTCTTCTTAGAAGCAAATGCAAGCTCTGGATTATCTTCCCTTTCAAAAAGATTCTTCCTTCTCATCTCCTCTTGTAAAAGAAGACCACATAACTCCCCAAAGGTTGGGAGTTTCTCCCTAGCAGAAAGGGACATCACATAGTCTTGATAGTTGAATGACAAGTTGTTCAAGACTATGGGAACAATACTCCTGTCACTTACTTTCTCTCCAACTGAAGCAAGCTGATCCAATAGGTCCTTGACCTTTGTAATATGATCACCAATTGTTGCACCTGCTTCCATCTTGAGAGTATGTAACCTGTTTTGCAAATACACCAGCTTGGCTGAATCCACTGTTTCAAACATAGACTTCAGAATTGTCCAAGCATCAGCTGCATCCCTTGCATTGCAAATGTGAGGAATAATATTGTCCTTGACAGAAAGATTGATTATCCTATGAGCTTTATGTCTCCTGTTCATGTAGTCCTTCAATTCAGGATCAGATGTTGGTACAGGTTCTATACCTGTCATGACCTCCCAGCAATTCTTATCCATCAAGATATTGGCTATCTTGAACTTCCACACTCTGTAGTTTGTGCCATCTAGTTTGCTAGATTCACCCAGCAAACTCTCCCCAAGACTTGCCATGCTAAAATCTGTGCTTAAAACAGAAGCTCAACTTGAAAAAGATCAGAAAAGAACAGCTTCCAACAACAAGGGTTTAACCCCAAACTAGGGTATGTAGCCACTTCAAGGCAACCCTTCAGCTCCTGCTTTTGTCTTTGCCACTTGGTGTGGCCTCACTAGCACAAGCACTAGGCTCCACTGGAACAGAAACCAGAAGCCCCTACAGAAAGTGCGCCCTACTTTTGTGTAAGCTCCTCCAGAAAGACTCCCCAAAACTTAGCCAAATTTAGAAAGTTTTTGGATCATCCCACTCCCCTTGCCAATAGCTCTCCAACAGTGCAAGACTCCACCTGATCTGACACCTGTAGATCAAATGCTCCCTCTTTCAAGATTGAGGTGCTTGTAGAAGATAAGAATCTTCTCAAGAATCTAAGCACTGAAGTTTCTCTCACTCTCAGACTCACAGGGTAGACAACCTGCTCTGATACCATGAAGATTTACAAGACCTAGCTATGGATGCTAGATCAACTATGAAAGCTTGAGAAAACTTGGCTATGGAAATATCACACACAAGGAGAATTGCATGAGCATCTCACAAACTCAAAAGTCTCAAGAAGAAATGAATTGCTAGAGAGAGAGAGGAGGGCGTGGGTCCTCCAAATCCTTTGTGAGGCAAGCACCTCCTTTACATGCATGGAAAGTCTAGGTGTCAACCATAGGAGTGAGCTACTTGGCCAAGTGGGCCACTTGCACTAATTTACATAACTTAACAAAAGGGGGGTCTCATGCATTTAATTAAAACATGCCCCATGAGTTATGTACAACTTAACTAATGCTTAGCCAAAAGGGGTAAAATAGGCATTACTCTTCAACATGTGGGCGCTGCAAGAGAAGATCTGGGCACAGATGGTGGCCTGCCATGGAGACCTGCTGTTGCAAAAGTGGATGGCGATGAAGGGGCTACAGGCCTCAATGGTATCAGTGGCACTGGAGGTGCTGTGCGGCGCACGTACACCCTCTGAGGAACTGGAGGAACTGCAGGCACCTCGTGTAGTTGCTCTGGCTGAGACTCTGTGTAGGGCGCCCTGACGCTCGGCATCTGCTGGGCCTCTGAATCCAAGTCTGCAATCAAGTCGTCCAGCTGGGCATCCGAATACAAATGCTCTGGGCTCTGGGACTCATCATGTGCACCATCCTCTGGATCATCCCGTGCCTCATCCTATGCACCATGCGGACCCTGCATGGCCTCCCAATTGGTACAATCAAAGTCATCTGGTGACTCCTCTGGTGTGCTGTCATAGAAATGCCTATAGCTCTGTGATGCACGTATCCAAGCAGCTGCGGAAGGTAAACCCAAATTACTCTGCCCCCTATCAAGAGCCTCCTCCATCATATCAACATAAGAAGGTATGCCACTGGCCCCCCCTGTGTGCCCTGCCCGTCTCGCGGTATAATCTGTGGCATGTGTCCCACCTCTACCACGTGATGCACCTGTGACCCCTGCTCTAGGCGTGTGCCCAACACCTGTATCATATGCCTCATCCCGCACTGATCTGGTGAATACAACTCGAATGGGCTCATCCTCATCCTGATCATCCTCTGACACTGGCTCATCTGCCTCGTACAATGGGGGCTCTCTGTGCTCAAGCCCAAGCTCTCTCTCTCATCTCGGCAAGCTCCCTCTCTCTCTCTGCCATCAACTGTGTGCCCAGGTCATCTGCAGGCATGGGATGGGTGTTGTCCATAGGCAAGTCAACCTGGCGCTCCAAATCGGATATCTTCGTCTGCAAGGTTTAAAATTGGCATGTCAGAGAAACAACTCTATCAAGAAATGAAACCAACATACCAGGAGTCAACCAACATGCTATGAAAAGTTAGCTTATCACCTGCAATGCGCTCGTAATGGTCGGAAGTCTCCTGGCGAGACGTGCGTTGGTGCTACAGAACACCAACCGCTCCAACTGACTCACTGACAACCGGTTTCTTCTCCTCGTGTGAATGAGTGCCCATGTGCTCCAATTACGCTCACACACGGAGGCAGCACAATCCTGTGGTGCGTGCATTGAAATACTTCACAACATTGTGGCAGGGGTGGAACTTCAACGAAACACAGCAATGGAGGATAAAATGAGATGCATACCTAAGAAAGGACATGCAGTGCAAGACGCTGTATAGATGGGTATGTGCTACCGAACATGGTCCACCAGGTAATGGGTAGCTGCCTCCTCTCTGGATCCTGAGTAGCCGGGTGGCCGAATGTGCCCATGCCGAAATGAAATGCAGCGAGCTCCTCCATGAGCCTGATAGGATCCAAACCTATGTGTGGACCCACCCTGTGAATGTACTGAAGCCAATCGGCCTCAAGCTCCCTGTCTGCGATCTGTGTCGGAGAGAGGAAGAGGGGATGCAGTATGTGTGCAACGCTGTGGATACTCCTGTGGAAGTAGTTCCACCGCGTCTCCTAGATGAACTTCAGCTCGGTCATCCTGCAGGTGAGAGGCATGTGGTGTAGGGCATTACGAAAAAACTTAACATTGACAGAAAAACAAACTAGCAAGTACTGAAAAGATAAAGGCCAATTACATTACTATACTGCTTACCTCTCTGGTTGCAAGATGGGCAGCTGCAGGAACTGTCCAATCCGGTCCATGAGCTCATATACCAGTCCAAGTGTCGACCCCTCGCTGTCAGCCATGCGGAGCACAATGTAAAGTGGTCGAAGCAGTCCTGACAATGTCTGTGCATCCCTCCAGAACTAGTCTCCCCTCACCGTGGAAGAAAAGTGCTCCACATCCTCAGTGCGCGGAAACGTACTGGCACACCAAAGATCACTGGCAACCATCTGTAGAAGCTACGCCCTACACCTGATCAGACGGTCGATGACCACCAAGTCGAATGCAAAGCGTGTGGGGGCTGAGGGAAACTTCGGAGGGAACCAGCTACTAGATGGTTCAATTAGTCTTTCGGCCCCATACCCAAGTTTGACGAACGATTTGCACGTCAGTATCGCTACGAGCCTCCACCAGGCTTACGGAGGTCCAGCTGGCTGAACACCCGGAACATGGCAAGAACATGCCTCTTCCTGGTGACAAAAGTCACCAGGAAGAGGGCCTCACGGACGATAGCTCTAACCCAGGAAAGTGCACCTATGTCCCCCATCAGAAGGTCTATGTCGTGCGCGGCACAGGGGGTATGAACAATGTGAGGGAACTCGGCCTCTAGCAGTACACCCATCTGAATGCAGTTCGTGGCATTGTCCATCACCACTGTGACGACATGCTGTGGGCCTATGGACAGGATGGAAGACCTGATGATATCAAACATGAACTCTGCAGATCTGACTCTCCCCCCCCTGCTACAATCCACTGCCCTCAAAAATTGTGTGCCCATGCAGCTGGAGACCAATATGTTGAGGATCGGCCTCCTCCTGACATCAGTCCAGCCATCGGACATGATACTGCAACCGTAAGTGGCCCAATGGCGACGTAGAGGCTCCATCTCTCTAGACAATGACTCGACCCTATCCCTCAACATGTGTGTGCGGACAACCTCTGAACTAGGGACTCTCCAGCTAGGGCTGACAGACTGTGCAAGGCGGAAGGCCCTTCTGAAGGGCTCGGAGTCGGTGATGGCAAATGGAAGGTTCAGCTCATAAATCAGGCTGGCCACGACCTGTGTGGCCTCTCTATCCATGTGCGGCTGATGCGCGCTGCGAATGCTCTGTTGACTAAGAACTCTCCCAGCTGGGCGACGGGTAGCGGACCTCCAGCACGGTGCACCAAACGTGACGGGAATGGATGATGACGCGACAAGCTGGGCAATAGTGGATGCATCAGCTGTAGACGTGGAATGGGGAGAGTGGGATGCACTGGCCGAGATGGGTGCAGCAGCGTAAGTGGGGTACACTGGTGGAGGGTGGACATCTGGCATGGGATACGAAAACTGCTGGGTAGGGTGGTCATCCGGCTGTGAAGGGAGGGAGGAAGGGATCTCCTCAACATCCTAGAAGGCCTCGTCACTGGCATCCGGGGCCTGCTCCTGCTTGGGAGGCGGAGAGTCCATGAGAAAGTCGTAAACTGGGGGAGTGCGAGCAACAGTAGGCGGTGGTGGAACCGCAATGGCAACTGGCGGACGCGGTGGGACGGGATCCACCGGAATGGGTGCAAATGGGGGTGCGTGAGGCAGACCTGTCTGAGGGGGTCAAGGGGCAAAGGGACTGGACGAGGATGCACTCCCTCTCCTCGTGCGTGCTAGCCAAGCAAGCAGCATCTCGGGGTCAACCACGTAAGGAGAGGTGCAAAACCGAAGAACACCCTCCGAAATGGTGTTCTCCCCCACCACAAGATGTGGCCCGTAGGTATCCAAAAGTCACTGCCTGACGAGAACGGACATGCTAGCACAGGGGGCAGCATTCAGTGTGCCACCATCTCTCACGCGTGCGCCGAGTAGGTGGCCTTTAAGGCGAGTGAGGGTGGCAACGAACTCGGTCAGGCAATATCGACAGCGCACGATCCTTGCACCGAACTTGTTAGACTTGTCGGGAACCTGCCTGACAATGTCCACCTCGTCCCACAGATCGGCAAGGTTGGAATGCACCATCTCTGTAGAAAGGACTGGGGAAAGAAGGCAGAGATCTCTGTGGGTGCGATAGGAGTCGGAAGGCTTGAAAAAACCACAATAAAGGCCGAAATAGCAATAGCAGGGGCGGACGCGATCAGTGCAATGCGAAGACAGCCGGGAGGGCGCGGACAGTAGGGCGATGGGCATACAACAGAGAGGGCGCGGACAGTAGGGCGACGAGCAGGGAGAGAGATGAAGCGAGGGGGGGATTAGGTTAAAAAAAAATATAGTAATATATCAAACATTAAAAAATATTATATATTAAAAAATAATATATATTGTGGTACCGCGGATCAGTATGGATCCGCAGTACCGGGATCCACGGATCCTGGTACCGCTGGATCTATGGTATAGATAGATCTAAACACTGCAAAAGCTAGTGCCCAAATCTGCTTGCTTGAAAAGTGCTCTGATGCCAAATTGTAGGCTAAACAACACGACTGCTCAAGGGAAATGCAAGAATACTACTGAACCTTTCTGCTGAAGCTGTAATTTGCCAAACCTGGGTCGGAACGGGTCCTTTGTTAGACATTTATGATTTTTTTTTTTTGGCCACATTCCGAAATGGAATGCAAATGCATTCCGTTCTGGAACGGGCAACTATGGTAAGCATACTCTGGATAACCTGAAAAGCAGGAAAAGTCTTAAAACAACACCACATCATTACACCATATTCAGTAATCTATTTTCTTGCTTATTCGCCGATGTCAACCCAGATCTGTTTACTCAGCTGAAAATAGTAGAGTAGCACATTACTCGTGCTGGCATGACTAAATCCTAGCCTTTGTTTGTCATCAAGCCAGCTACATTAACCGAGTTGAAAACATAGAGGACATGATGATTCTTCACCCATGACCCTAGTACACGTCACTAGGGCCAAAACAAGAAAGAGACCTTCCCCACTTCTTGGAACATTTCCTTGCAGATGCGGCTTGTTTGCAAAACAGCTTCCAAAAGAGCTACATTTTCAAATTGCAGTATCACTTTCATTTCATATTATCTACAACACAAGTATCATAACATTGTGTAGGGGATAAGCAATGGCACAATCTTAAGGGTAAATTAATAGTTTCACTATCAAGGGGATGCAAATGGATGTCACAGAACTAATGACTCATAAAGAATAGAATGTCCTAAAGTTGTTTGACATAATGAGTTGCCACAACCGCCAACCGCGAGACATCAAGAAAGAAACTTCACCTCAGAATGAAAAATAAGAGTCCTCATGGTGTAATGAGATTTATACAACTAAGAACCTGAAAAATACAATTTAAAAACATATGTTTTGCTTGAATTGACGGGCAGCAATCACTTCAACAAGTGCTATCTTTTTAACCAGTGAAAGAAACTTTGTTATCAACACCTTCAATCAAAAACTGAAAAGAAATTCAAAATGTAATTGCTGATATTAAATAATAAAAAGACATTCAAAATGCAGATGCAAGTAAGCAACTGGAAAAAACAGCTGATTTTCAAACTTCAAAGCAAGGTTGCAGTCCGCGTTCCAGAACGCGATCCGGGATTTCCCATTAGGATTTCCCGGAACGCAAATTTTTTTTGTTTTGTATAGTTGCCAATATGGGTATCATGTGAAAGGATATCAAAAAAGCAATTGTTATGCAGATCTGTTGCTTGGTTTCAGATGGCTGCAGGCTACATTGAATATAAATCTGGACATCAGTAGATGGTTTAGGAAAACTGGCTGCATTTTCATATGGTTTCAGAAATTTGGACATCGGTAGATGGTTTCAGCCATAGATGCACCGCGATTCTGAATCGCGATTCAGAATCACAATTCAGAATCGCGTTTCAGGATTTTCCCAGAACCGCGCGGAATCGTTTTTTTTTTTTGAAATTTTTTTAGGCAATATGGGTATCAGATGAAAAATCTGATTGAGAGCATTATGACTGTGTAGTTTGCCGGCTGTTTCGGGTGCGAAACACCAAAAAGTGTGTTTTCACTCAGGGAGTTGGAAGGCCAAATCATGAAGAGGCCTTACCGTCGGGGCCGGGGTCTACCGGCAGCCCCCAGACCCCGCCGTTGGGGGGCGTTGCCCCCCAAACCCCCCACCGGGGGGCTACCGCCCCCCGGACCCCCTGTTTCAGCTATTCCGAAAGAAGTAGACAATTCCCGCCAGTCTAAGGAAGGCTCCTTCTAACTTTTTCTATCATTTTCTAACAGAAAACGGAATCAATAGATCTGCAAACCATTGGCATCAAAACACCATTCAAAACTGATTTCTGATATCTATTGGAAAAGCATGTCCACCATTCAATTATGGTTTAGTTAGTATTAAACTCAAAAAAAAAAAAAATTGGCCATTACTCCTTTTTCCACAAAAAAAAAAAAAAAAAAAAAGATTTGCAATCCGGGGTCTCGGATCGCTGACGTTCCGGATCGCACGATCCAGAACGTTTTTGCAGCGAATCGCGATCCACTGCAACACAGCTTCAAAGGCAGCTGTCACGTCATGCCGTAGTTATGAAGAAACTTTCTAAGCAGATTATTTCACAAAAAGAAATATTTCATGTAATTATGCTTTGCTCATAACTTTGAGCTCTTTCCACTGTTCCCTAAGTTCCAGGCACAAAACACAATCATTCAAGTATTTAGGTTAAACTAGGTGCATATTATTGGAAAAGTGGCTTCAGAAAGACTTACTGTAGCCCATCATATGATTGTTTACTCCTTCAGCGACAAGGCAATAGTCCGGCCATTTTGCTAAATAGCTGAGATAGAATGACATGTTAAACTGCAAGGACATGAGAAAAATCTGTGAAAAAGATATGGAAAATACCATGTCCTGATTAATATTGGACCTGATAATAAGGTTCATGAGCATCTTAATTGTAATCTTACGCTAAAAAGTACATCAAGGGTGGACAAAACAAATCCCTTTACTGTAGTGCCAACCTCAATGGGTGAACTTTCAACCCTATCTCAAAGCAGTCCTGATCCCAGATTCAGACATGAGACCCATAACTTAAATAGGTATAAAAAACTTTCAATTGCCTTGACAGCCCTGGTGATTCAAAAATTTACATGCAAATTTTGCATAATCATATAGTTATGAATAGCCCCTAACGAGTATACTTTTAGGTTTTGTGTCAGTTACCATTAAGGGCATGTCCTTATGGGACCCAGATACCCCAAGTTGCCCTAATTTCTAGAAGGTTCCACTAGGGGCCCCTCTAGATAGGATATATGAGGCTATCATTTAGACATTAGTCATTCATTGATTACCAGCTTATTGGTATTGCTTGGGCTCTTTGTGGGAAACCCCTTTGCTATTGCAAGTAGGGCTTTAGCCATTGATTATATCAAATGCTCTTGGCCATTCTTCGTGGGAGATTGCTTGATTGTGTTCTTTATTGCTTCCAGAGCTTGGTATGGATCTATGTCAGGTTAGGTTCCAAAGTAAACCAAGCTTCAAATCTACTCTGATTTGTGTTAAATGACGAACTTATGACAGTAGTTCTAAAGGCTGAAGATTCTAAACTGTTTGAAAGGATTCTAATTGAGATTCTACTTCTTGAAACTTTTTACCTATATTTTTCAAATATATAAAAAGAGCTCTAATATAAACACGCACAATAAAATATTATACCCTTAGAATCGTAACTGATGCGAATATTGTAAGATTATCTAAACCCTAACAATTTTGATTGTTCTAAAGTGCAAATCTTCTGCAAAATAACTTGTATATGTAACCCCTAAGTATTCAAATATTATGGGTAAGCCCTCCAATAAGTAGTGAGTTTGTTAGAACTTCCTTTTTTCTCCATCAGGTGAGGGGTTCAACTCCAATTCGCTATACAAATGAGGACATAGAAGAGAAAACATGTACTATGGGTCCTGGGATTAAGTCTAAAGACTCTAAACTCATATCATGTCTGATTCTAAAACCTAATTCAATCATTGATTTGAATCTTCTAGCAATCTAAATTACATATATGCAAAACCCAATTGGTTTGACCTCTTGGCATCCATTCTACTAGTGAGCAGTTTATATGCAGCCTTGAATAAAATATGTTTCATCGAAACGCGTTTCGAACAAAGAAACGTCTTTGAAATGCCCCGTTCGAAACAGGACCGTTTCAAAACACGTTTCTTACGTTCGAAACGACTGTTATAATAGTGCAAATTTTTTTGACTGAGGATAGCCGCCATACACAGTTTTTGTCCTTAAAATTGCATTCTCTAGAACATTCTCATGAAATTGGATGTACCTACCTGGTAGTAGTCTTTCTATGAAATGTCTAAACCCCAAAGAACCCATTAAAACACATTTTCAAAAAAAAAAAAACCCTAAAAAATATTCCCGTTTCGAACCTAAACCTCCCATTTCAAACGCGTTTCAAACCCGTTTCGAAACGACGTGCGAAACGGACCCATGAAAGTCACTAAATCCATATGCAACCAATACAGTGAATGTTACTGAAAAAGAAGTGTAAGTACATTTCATCATCTCTGGTTCAAAATCATAAAACACGATTTTTCCCTATTATCTAAAATCCTCAAATAGCTAAAAAATGAATGATCTGAATTATGAATCAAATCTTCTCAACTTGAATAGACTGCGAACCATTAAGTCATCTAGCAAGTAACCAAAGAGTCTGACTGGCCATCAAGACCCAACACAGCCAGGGCGATCATCAGGCACTAGTGAGGATTATTGAGAATTGATCCATGATGAGGGCAATGAGAAACACTGATGGAGCTTGATGAACACCAAGGAGACCACGACCCCAGGGCCCAAGCATGAAGAAGCTTGTAAATAACTTTAATTTCAAAGACTTTTCCTATTCATCAATTGATTGAACTTCATAGCTACATATGCACGCCACTAGGCTTGTTATCTCAAATGGACTTTCATCAAAAAACTTGATGTCCATCATGATCCAGGATACAGATGGGATTCCGTATTCAGGCCTGAGACTAGATGGATTGGGGGTGAACACTGCGAAGACCAAGGTTATGGTCTTCAACACTTCCCGAGCCTTCATGCAGCACCAGCAGCTCATGCTTGATGGACGAGCTTTAGAGGTTGTTTCCTCGTACATCTATCTGGGGATACTCTTTTCTGGTCCTACTTTCAGCATGCGACAGGCAGTCACCACTCGACTTGGGAAGGGGCATTCCTCCCTTGTTATGCTTGAGCGGTTCTGCTTCAGGAAGTCCATCCGAGATGCTCGCAGTAAGTGCAGACTCTTTGACACTATTGTCACCCCCACAGCCTTGTATGCAGCAGAGACATGATGTACCGGTCTTCCCTCATCACACTGGGCCAGCATTTCACGATTACAGACCACCATGCTAGCTCGTATGATTCGGGCGAAGCCCTCGGTTCCACACGAGATCCTTCTTGCAGAGTTTGCCGTTCCACCCATTCAGATAGCTGCAGCTTTTCAGCTCATCGCATGTATACAGAGAGTTCAGGATCTGCCAGATACAGACACGAGATATACGCAGGCATCACTTGCCTCCTCACACTCCCTTCATGAGCAGGGTTACCGACTGTCGTGGTTCTCACAGGCATCCCATTTCCTCCTTGATTCATTTGGCATCTCCATTACAGAGCTCCCCTCAGGTACTCATCAGTATATCATACGCTTTTTATATCGGACATATCTCGACCGTACTTGGAGGCGACAGCTTGGGGTCAAACCCGCCTATTACTGGACTCATTTCATTGAGCTTGACATAGCAGGGTTCCCAGTTTTGCCACACTATTTGGACTCAGGTTTATCACACGGCCTCAGATTTACACTAGGGCAGCTCCGCGTATCGTCACATCAGTTGGCCATTGAGATTGGGAGATTCTAGGGTACCCTGAGAGAAGAGAGGATTATATGTTCCTTGGATGAGGTGGAGTCAGAGGAGCACTTTATCTTTAGGTGCTCGGTATATTACGAGATCAGAGGGAGATACCACTGTTTGTTCCGTGACACGCCTGTCACCCTACGATCCCTCCTAGCCTATGAAGACTCCCGTTGCGCCGCACTCATGATCCGAGAGATGTTTATTCTGAGACATGACCTGTGTCAGATAGCCCGACGGAGTCATGTTTCTCAACCTCAGATCACTTCTTTCTTCTCCAGGAGGAGGAGCCGAGACCTAGCATTTGATGCTGATGAGGTTGATGCCGACTTACATGCCCATCGGGATCAAAGACAGTGTCCCACTCATACTCATATTGTTGCACGAGCTACAGGACCGATCATGAGGAGACCTCATACTCTTAGACGACGTCAGCGACCACCAGTGGTTCTTCATGCTGTAGCCCGTATTACATCCTTTTATAGCATTAGCATGACAGGATTGGATGATAGTGCCATACCATATTCATGACATTTAGCAGTATATATGCTCCCACATGCTTCATATGTCATCGCATCTTTTTCAGTTTCCATTTCAGTTCATAGCAGTTAGATTTGTTTTTTCTGTTATAGTTTTGGAGACGTTTCATACGCTCCTACGGTTACCACATACTTGACATGTACATTTACTAGTCTTATATGCCTTTGGCATAGAAAAGACATTAATAAAGCTTTCTTTCTTCTCTCTCTCTCTCTCTCTCTCTCTCTCTCTCTCTCTCTCTCTCTCTCTCTCTCTCTCTCTCTCTCTCTCTCTCTCTCTCTCTCTCTCTCACACACACACACACACAAACACACGCGCGTGCGCATTCTGAACGAGATTAAGGTATTCTTACAAAGCTTTGGACTTTTGCCTACAAGGGCAACACCTAGACTTACTAATCCCATCTCTCTCTCTCTCTCTCTCTCTCTCTCTCTCTCTCTCTCTCTCTCTCTCTCTCTCTCTCTCTCTCTCTCTCTCATGATGCGGCAGGAGCTTCTATGGGATGGTCATCCACTAGAGGTTGATTCCTATACATATCTAGGAGTACTATTCTCGGGGCCTACGTTCAGCATGAGACACACAACTATTTCCCGGGTATGGAAGGGCTATGCCTCACTGGTAGATTAGGAGAGACTATGTTTCAGCTCACACATCAGAGATGCGACTAGTAAGTGTCGCGTCTTGGACACTATGGTTGTGCCCTCAGCTATGTATGCTTCCGAGACATGGAGTATTGGTCTGACAGCTACTGATTGGACATATATCTCCCGGCTCTTGATTCGTTTGCTCTCCCGGATGATACGAGCTAAGCCCTCAGTACCACACCAGATTATATTGGCGGAGTTCGCGGTCCCCCCCATTCAGATTGAGGCCTTATTCCATATTGTGACATTCATACAGAGGTTAGAGGATCTTCAGGACGGGGGTACACATTATGTAGTTGCAGCTTTATCTTCATCCCGGCGCCTACACTCAGAGGGACACCTTTTCTCATGGTACTCCCAAGCTTGCCGTCTCCTCTCCACATTGGGTATCCAGATCAGTGACCTACCTGCGGGCACCCACCAGTACATCAGAGGCCTCCTTTACAGATCATATCTTCATATCACTTAGCAGGGTCCATTGGGGACCAAGAGTGATTTTTATCGTACACACTTTCTATCTCTTGATCTGGCTGGCTGCCCCATAGTATCTGGTTACTTGCTGAGGAGTATATCACATAGTCTGCGGATAGCGACGGGTCAGTTTCGGGTTTCTTCACATCAGCTGGCCATTGAGACCAATAGATACAATGGCACCTCACGAGAGGACTGACTTTGTAGCATGTGTGTTATGCATGAGATTGAGGACGAGTCACATTTCCTCTTCAGATGTCCAGCCTACTATGAGATTCGGGGGCGGTACTACTGCTTGTTCAGAGAGCACCCAGTTACAATTTCTACCTTGATATCTTATGAGGACCCTAGATGTGTCGCACTGATGATCCGAGAGATGTCAGACCTGAGGAGGAGGAGACTAGATGATACACATTCCCTGACACAGCTGAGCATTGATGAGTGCATATCCCGTCGGAGACAGAGATCCAAGGTACCCATAGGCAGTGATTCAGATGGAGAGGCCGAGATTCCCGATTCCTTCGTACATCGGCATCAGAGACCATGTCGACGGCCAGAGAGACAGCCAGCTATTAGACCACAGCCCAGAGCGCCACGGCAGCAGAGACGACACCGACAGCCTATCCGGCGACAGAGGTCCAAGGCACATCTAATGACACCTTCAGAGCATACCATCCACCATTTCTTCCATGCTGATGGGCATCATGATATACGATTCCAGGCTATTGGATCCTGACTGGGCCAGCCGTCTTTATGCATTGTATTTGCAGTTATTGTTTTCTAGATGATTGAGCTTTAAGCTCCTATGTGCACACTTGACATGTACCTTTTCTTAGTCCTATGTACCTTAGGGTATTCAAGGACATTAGAATTGTGTACTTTTAGCTTTCTCTTTTCTATTGTTTCCTAGTCTTCATTTGAAGAACTATAATTTTTTTGTAAGATTTCAATTTTTGGGTAGGTCCTTGATGGCATGACTTGTTATATTGGTTACAAAGTGGATTTCTGTTGGGAACTATGAACATTTTGAAAGATTCACGTGCTTAAGTTTTTGATAGCTAGAAAGTCGAAAATGTGGTTGTTATGCCTTAGTTGTTATTTATTTTGCCAAAATGAGGTTAGAGGTTTCGACTTTAGGGGCGCATCTACAACAAGGGTGGCAGCCGGGGGAAGGGGGGGGGGGAGGCGGTATATCTGCAACGAGGGTGGCAGCAAGGGGCGGTACTGCTGCAACGAGGGTGGCAGCAGGGGACGGCGCAACTACAGCAGGGGGAGCGGAGATGGGGGAGGTGGCAACAGGGGGCGGGATATATGCAGCTGGGAGAGCGGGGGTGGGGGAAATCAGGGGGGGGTGTATCTGCAGCGGAGGTGGAGGTAGGGAGGGTGGCAGCAGGGGGCGGAGTAGCTGCAGCGAGGGGGATCTGCTACGGACAGGGATGGCACGGGGAGGAGCCATGGCGCGAGAGGGAGGGAGGGAGAGAGAGTGAGAGAGCGCAATAATGTTTTTTTTTTTTTGTGTGAGTTCACCTAGAGAGAGAGAGAGAGAGAGACAGAGAGAGAGAGAGAGAAAGAAAGAAAGAAAGAAAGAAAGAAAGCTTTATTAATGTCTTTTCCAAAAGGCATATAAGACTAAGGAAATACATGTCAAGTATGTGGTAACCGTGGAGCGTATAAACGCCTCCAAAAACGGTAATAAAGAAAAAAAGGAAACATCTAGTACAAGTTAAGATAACTACATAAATGATAATCTCTGTGCATGGTAGTCAAATGTGACCATGTCAAGATGCCAGGTCTGTACTGGCGCTGTAGAAGGATGTAATGAGAGCTGTAGCATGAGGAAGTGCAGGAGCTCGCTGACGTCGCCTATGAACAGGAGCATGTATAGTGTGTCTCTGTGTAAGAGGTCTAGTAGGGCGTGTAACTCTCGTGACCACCTAAGGTGGGTGATGCGTCGTCTCTGCATCCTAGGTCTGGGAATGTCGTCGCAATCGCTGTCAGTCATGTCTGCATCAGGACGTGATCTCCGGCTAGAGAAGAAGGATGTAATCTGAGACTGTGTGTCTGGATAAGTGTGCTGAGCTGTCTGACATAGGTCCTGACGCAGGAGGGACATCTCACGTATCATAAGAGAGAGAGAGAGAGATATGGTTTAGGGTATAGGGTATAGGGAGGGAGGGACATAGAGAGAGAGATAGAGACAAAGAGAGAGAGAGAGAAAGAGAGAGACAGAGAGAGAAAAGGTAGAAGAAGCCAGTGGTGTCAGAAACTGTGAACTCTTGCAACTGAAGCGAAACGAATCGAAGCGAATGGCGAACGTACCTCGGAAACCCTAAAGCACGAAACAAAGCGACAGTATTGAACTCCACGCTCAGCTGAAACAGTTAGCCATAACAGAGAATAACTAACTAGTTGATTAACGTTTACTTGTCTTGTGATTCTCTGTTTAGTTGTCTTGTAAACTCCACACAGTGGAGATATATACACAATTTGGATCAACACGAATTAGTGCAGAAGAAGAAGAGCTTAATAGAAGCAGAAAGAGAGACAAAAATAGTTGTGCATAAAAGTCTGCCAACGAGCAGAACACAGCAATTGAGCTGAGTGTCAGGCCGCCAACGAGCGAGACACTGATCATCTCGCTCCAAACTCGAAAACTGATAATGCAAATGCTCTCTTCTCCATCTCCTTGTTTTTCGTTGTCTTGATTGCTAGAATAATTTATATTCTGTGATCTGTCGTCGCATGCCTAGGATCTTGAAAGCTTCCGCAAAATAAAAATAAGCGAACTCGAAAAGAATCTGTTCGCGACATATTCGCGAAAACAATCGGTTCGTGAAAACCATCAGAGTTTGCGACAGATTCACGAAAACAATCTGTTCGTGAAAACAACCAATTCACGACAGATTTGCGAAAGGAATCAGTTCGCGAAAGATTCGCGACATGGTATCAGAGCCCTGAGGTTATCACTACTGATATTTGAACAGTGATTCTCTAGGCAACACAATATGGCTACAACAATCCAGACAAGAATAGCAATCAATCTTGATGGCGGAAACTACAGGGTATGGAAATTCAAAATCAAAACGCTTCTGAAGGGTGAAGGCATCTAGTTGGTGACTGAACTCAAAGAGGTGCAGCCTCCAAAGGGAGACCCGAGGAGAGCTGAGTGGATCAGAGCAATGGCGATCATCGTTTCATCCATCAATGAAGAACTATTCATGCAGATTGAAGACTGTGAAGGCAGCCATGCAGCATGGGAAAGACTAAAGCAGAAGTACGAAGTGAGGACTGTCGCTTCAGTGATGCATCTTCACAATCAGCTGCAATCCACACGATGGGATGGCAACAAGTTGGATCAGCATGTTGAGAAGATCATAACGATCTTCGCTCAACTCACTGCATCAAGTCAGGAACACCAGGTCCCAGCACCACAACAACTGATGTAGACATTCGACAAAGCAATCAATCTTGTCGTTGATGAGAGACTGATGAGGGACGAAGGAGAAGGAAACAATGATCAGGAGAAAGCTCTCTTCACAAAAGGAAAGAAGAAGAACAAGAACAAGCCTAGATAAGACAAGAAAAAGCCTTCGAGCAGAGGCAATGACACCCAACAATCTTCTTCTTGTGATCACTGTCACAAGCCAGGACACACAACCAATAAATGCTGGTTTAATCCAACGATACCTTGCATGCTTGGAATTCGAGTTTTATTCGATGGCAATACATGCTGAATGATCGAGAAAACAACAAACAAATTGCTGACAGTTGTATGCAGAGAAGGAAATCTCTACCAAGCCAAGATAATCAGCAATTCTGATAGCATATTAAATGCAACAGAAAATGAAGATCAACTCTGGCACAAAAGAATGTATCATCTGAACATGAGGAGCCTGTATGACATGTGCAAGAAAGACATAGTCATAGTTCTGAAGATATCCAGACCCGATACTGAGTTTTGCGAAGCCTGTCAAAAAGGCAAACAACATCGGAACCCATTCACGCATGAGGGAAGAAGAGCCAAAGAAGTGCTTGAGCTCGTCCACTCAGATGTCTGTGGACCAATGAAAGTGGATTCGCTCTCAGGATCGAGGTATTTCCTGACGTTCATTGATGATTACAGCCGGATGACAACGATCTACTACCTAAAGAAAAAATCTGAAGTGTTTGACTCTTTCAAGAAGTTCGTGGCATTTGCAGAGAGACACACCTCAAAGAAGATTCAGATCATCAGATCTGATAATGGAGGTGAGTACAAGAGCACAGAATTTTCTAAATTCTGCCAGGAACAGGGGATAGAGCATCGATTCACTCCTGCGTACACCCCAGCATATAATGGTGTCGCAGAAAGGAGGGACAGGACGCTAGTCGAAGGAGCAAGATGCATGATGGCACAGGCTCGATTGCCAAGTCAATTCTGGGCTGAGGCAATAGTTGCGGCAGTACACCTGCAGAACAGATCAACAACGACAGCCCTGGACAACAAGACACCGTACAAAATGTGGACAGGTAGAAAGCTTAATCTGTCATACGTACGTGTATTTGGATGTGCAGCATACAAGCACATTCCAAAAGAAAAAAGAAGCAAGCTCGATGAAAAATCAGAGTAGACAATCATGGTGGGACACTCGAATAGATCACAGGTGTACAGGCTCTACGATCCAACCACGAAGAAGGCCGTTTTGAGTAGAGATGTGAAGTTCGATGAGTCCATATTCCCTGGACTGAAGGAGGAAAAAGGCCATGAGATCTTCACACTACTGCCAATTCAAGAGGGAGATCGAGGACAAGCATCAAATCAGAATGATGAGCCCCAGACTCCAGAGCAGCAGGAAGCAGAAGATCAACCCCACGAATCAGAAACATTCGAGCAGCGACAAATCGAACCCAGAAGGTCAACAAGACAAAGAAGACCTCCAGATCGATACACTGACAATCTTCAGTGGAGCAAAGACACACAATTCGAGTACTGCAGCTTCACTGAAGAGCCAACTACATATCTAGAAGTTGTCTAGAGTCTAAAGGGAGAATTCTGGAAGCAGGCAATGTCAGAGAAGATCGAATCAATGAGGCGAAACGAGGCATGGACACTAGAGCCACTGCCAGAAAACAAAAAGATCGTCGACTGCAAGTGGGTGTACAAAAGGAAAATGAAATCAGATGGCACTGTTGGACGTTACAAGGCTTGTCGCAAAGGGCTACAAACAAGGTACGGAGTCGATTATTTCGACACATATTCGCCAATGGTGAAGATGACAAGCATTCGACTGCTCCTTGCATATGCTACACAACACAATCTGGAAATTCACTAGATTGATGTAAAGACAGCCTTTCTCCACGGAGATCTAGAGGAAGAAATCTTCATGAAGCAGCCTGAAGGATTTGAAGACCCCGACAATCGACAATATGCCTGTCGGTTGCAGAGATGCATTTTTGGTCTGAAGCAGGCATCACGAGCTTGGTACAAGAAGCTCGACAGTCTTCTAAAGTCTCTAGACTACAATCCTACACAGCCAGACTGCAATGTCCATGTAAAGAGAGTAGGAAGAGATTTTGTGATTCTGACTATTTTCGTGGATGATTCTCTTATGATAGGAAATTCCTTGATGCTAATCAAGAACACGAAGAGTCAGATTTTTGAAAATTATGAAATCACAGATCTAGGAGAAGCAACAAAATGCCTTGGGCTGGAGATCAGAAGAGATCGAATAAAAGGAGAAATGCATCTAAGTCAATCAGAGTACGCCCAAAAAGTGTTGAAGCAGTATCGAATGATGGACTGCAAAGAAAAAGCCACACCAATGATAGCTGGAGCCAAATTGACAAAGCAGGATTGCCCGAAAACAGAGGAAGAAAAACAGAAGATGGAAGGTATACCCTACCAAAACCTGGGTGTCTTTTCTAGTACGCCATGTTGTATCCAAACCATCTGCATCGTGTCCTAGGGTAGTGCATAAAAATCTTTTTGCTTTGTCGATGGCGTTTTGGATGTCCACGATGCCTCGTACCCTAATATTGAGAGCCTTGGAATCTCGAAGTTTCTCTTCCGTAAGAGTAGCGGAAATGAATGATGAAAAGGGGGGAGACTTACTTCCGCCATCAGCTGTCCAAGGTGGGCTGGTAGCTTTGTTCTTGGTGATGATAGAAGCCCATGTTTTGGTTGATTCTTTGTGCTGGCTCAGTCGTTGTTCCTTGAATCTTCATCTTTGTCTCTTCTTCTGGCTCGGAAGCATATTTGTTTTCCATTTCTGTCCGGAGCTGTTGGTTCTCTGTGGATGATTTCCAATTTCAGAGTTTGCACATCTGCCTTCAGTTCTTTCAGTTGGTAGGCTAGGAAATTCTCAAAGGATTTGGAGGTGGTGTAGTCGGCATGAGACAAGAAGGGGGTGTCTGGAGCAGCGTTGGTAGAGATGGGAGTCGAAGGGACAGGGGATAAGGGAGGGCTCGAGTGGGATTGTTGTTGCGCAGCAGTGGGGGCAGGTTTCTGTTGCGCAGCAGGAGGGACCTGTTGCTCAATAGGGATGGACTGTGGAGGGGGAGTGGAAAGGAGGGGCAGCAGGTGGGCAGGGCAGGGCAACAGGTGGGGCGGAGGAGGGCGGAGCAGCAGATGGGCAGGGCAGGGCATTAGGTGGAGCAGAGGAGGGTGGCAGGTGGAGCGGAAGAAGGGGGCGGACCAGCAGATGGGTAGGTCAGGGTAGCAAGTGGTGCTGAGGAGAGCGGCTGGTGGACAGCAGGTGGAGCGAAGGAGGCCGATGTTGGGCAGCAGGTGGAGCGGAGGGAGGTGGAGCGGAGGAGGGGGGCGGAGCAGCAGGTGGAGTGGCAACAAGTGGAGCGGACGGGGGTGGGGTAGAGGGTGATGGCGGGAGGTGGGGAGGAGTGGGGGAGCAAGGGCTCCCCCTGGTTTTGGGCGCCATGGAGGTGGGGGAGGAGGGGGGGGGAGAGATCAGCGATGGACAGCCATCACCATCGCTGAGAGAGAGAGAGAGAGAGAGAGAGAGAGAGAGAGAGAGAGAGAGAGAGAGAGAGTCAGGGAGAGAGACAGGGAGCTCGAATGTTGAATGAAGCTAGACTGTGCAAAGACCAGTTGTTTTTGTTTGCATGTTCTTATGCAATTCTGGAAGCGGAGTCACAATTGGTCCTTCCTGAGATGCTGATATAAGACATAGTAGTGTGTCAGTCTTGTGGTTCCCTATAATGAATGACACAGTTCTGGTGACCATTCACTCTTCTGGTGACCATTCACTTCTTGATTGGGCCAATGCAAGCCGAACTTGGAGATGAAGTGAGAATGTGCAAAGACCAGCTATGAACTTGGAGAGCCTTGGAGTTTAAAATTGTGAGCAGCAGTTTTGTTGCAATTGTTTTCCTCAAGCTATGGAATCGAGGATGCACACCACACAAGCACCTCAAAACGCGCAAAAAATGTTAACCTTTTGCTTGGTTTAGGCAGCCGCGCAAGCTAACAAACAGCCAAAAGAAGGATATCAAATATACTGTTGAGCAAGATTTTGATGATGATGAAGTGAGAATGTGCAAAGACCAGCTATGAACTTGGAGAGCCTTGGAGACACGCAAAAATGTTGACATTTTGTTTGGTTACTCTGCAACTCAACAAACAGCACAAGGGTCCTGTGGCACCAAATTGTGAGTGTTAGCTGACACAACTCAATTCTTAACATCTCCAAAAACAGCCAAAAGAAGGATATCCAATATATTGTTGAGCAAGATTCTGATGATGATGAAGAGTACAAGCCTTCAAGTAGTCATGAAGAAAGTTCGAGCTCTTCCATAAATTTGAAGTGTGATAGAAATTAGTAAGCACCTTGGGTTTGCACCCTCATAATCTGCGGTGTAATTGATAGATTTTACCACTATTTTCAGTGCTACACTTTCCAGACAACACAGCCATTCCAAAGATGATAGTGGGCCGCTAGGAGATGGCGTATTGCAGCCAAGGTTTAAGGTTTACGGTCCAGTGATGAAGTTGTACCATAAGTGATTAGCAAGCTATTGGGGTTCATCCGGGGAGAAACCGATCTCATCCTACAAGACATAGTAGTGTGTGGGTTTAGGGTTTAGGGTATGGAGCATAAGTAATTAGTAAGCTATTGAAGTTCATCTGGGGAGAAACCGATCTCATCCTATAAGACATAGTAGTGTGTGGGTTTAGGGGTTAGGGTTTGCATCATAGGTATTTAGTAAGCTGTTGAAGTTCATATGGGGAGAGACCGATCTCATCCTATAAGACATAGCAGTGTGTAGGTTTAGGGTTTAGGGTTTGGAGCATAAGTAATTAGTAAGCTGTTGAAGTTTATCTGGGGAGAAACCGATCTCATCCTATAAGACATAGTAGTGTGTAGGTTCAGGGTTTAGGCGACGGGAGGTAGGATAGTAAACATCACTGGAAAAATTTATGCAAGAAAATTATGTGGTCAAGCATAGCTTGAGCAGCTTGCATAGCTTGATCTTGAAGTTTGCCTAGCTCAAGAGCTCTGTATCCAGCACCTTTCTGAAAGCACTTCAACATCCTTGAAGACACTACGTTGGGTCTCAACATATTTCTCAGCTTCAAGCCATTCTGCAAAGTCTAGAACTTCAACAGCTTACTAATTACTAAGCAAAACAGTGTCATTCACCACAGGGAACTAAAGACCTACACAATACTATGTCTTATATGATGATATCGGTTTATGTTGAGATGAACTCCAACAGCAACACAGAAAGAAAATAGGAATTCTATCACGGCTGCGCTACAACAAAATGGGATGATCGGATCGTAGGATGAGAATTTTTGAGAGCCACTCTTTGTGAGTTGAAGCCTTCACAATCTTTTTCTCTGCATTTATTTCTGCCACAAGGCGATAAACAAAGACCTTATGCTTTTGACCAATCTGAATGCTCGGGAAATTGCATGTCGTGCTACAGCAGGAATCCTCCAAATTTACTTTCCTCAGACAACAACCAATCTAAGGACAGACAGGGATCAATACATATCCCTGTCAATGAGGCCTCTAGCTTCATTCTATTATTTGTACATGTCTTCTCAGGTAATCCAAGTGCCTTATGTTGTTCCGGCATAAGTTTCAAAAAAATTGTGAAGTCACAAATACCAGGCAAGTTTTCTAGAACTTCTCCTTTATCCTAGCTAACAAAGCCTCCTTTGTCCAAGGTCCGTTATCCAAGGTTTAGGGTTAGGGCATTGTCATTTTGTACAGTTCTTTATCCAAGGTTCAGGTCAACCAGATTCACATTTTTTGCCTGAACAAATTTTGCCTTCGGTTTAGTTGGACTTGTTGCTGCTCTGGATGATAAAAAAATGGGAATTGAACTATGCTTTGGATAATCGAGGTATCTTTTGGGAAAGGACTTTTAAATATAATATTCTCCTGGGTAAGGGTGGTCGTGGTATAGTTGAGTGTATAAAATATATTTTTGACAGTCAGAGGTGCGGTAGCTCAAGCCTAAGCACCATCACAAGAAATGGGGTTACATTAGAATAAATATGCTGAACTTCAATCATATATCAGAAAAGTATGAGCCTGGTGGAAGGGTCTTGAAATTGAGTATTCAAAAATTTAAACATACACTGCAAAGGAGCTTATATCTAAATTCTCTCTCTCTCTCTAGACTAGAAGATTTTTGGGAGAAGTATCCTCATGTTCTTTGTGCGTGGGAAATGCCCTTCATCTAAAAAACTTTTAACCACGTTCTTCTCTATAGTTTTATGGACTTCATACACGATGTGTAAAGGAATTGCCTTCATTGCCCATTTCCTTATCTTGGACACCCAAAAAAGCTGCATGCCTTTTGGGGGTAGGGATCGATACCCATTTCACCTGGATATTTGGCCAGGAGGATTTGTAAAAAAGCAATGGTCAAAAAGGTCTTTCTAGTGCCTGGGGATGATAGGAGTGGTTGTGTCGCCTTTATGTACTCAAGAATTTTACCACGTCATTAATTGCTCCTTCAAATCCACGCTGTGATCTGTAGACATGGAAAAAATGTCTGACTATTCTCTTAAATGGTGGTAGTGAAATTATGCCAAATTTTCAGATGCTCTAAATGCAATCGGGTTTCAGTTTGATTCCTTCTATGGTACATCAATTAGATCAAAAGTACTCAAAGTACTTCGGGAGTCCTACACATAGTTGCAGCGCGATTCTGAATCGCGATCAGAATCGCGATTCTAGATTTTCCCAGGATCGTGTAGAATCGATTTTTTTTTTTTTTGAAATTTTTTTGTGCAATATGGGTATCAGATGAAAGCTCTGATCGAGGGGAATATGATTGTGTAGTTTGCCGACTGTTTCAGGTGCAAGATGGTCCCTTTTAGGTGTATTAACTCCTAGGTTTACAACTTTACGCTAAAGCTGCATCCCATATAAAAAAAAAGAGAACACACTGGGGCATTCCCGATGAGTATAGCAGGAATCTCCCTTTCTCTAAATCTCCCTCTCTCTATCTCTCTCTCTGATCACAACAAACGGAACTAAAACCATGTTGAACAAAAACCTAGCTGAATCATTCTGAACTTTAGCCTTAAATGAAACAATTTTTGACAAAACAACCATACTCTCTCTCTCTCTCTCTCTCTCTCTCTCTCTCTCTCTCTCTCTCTCTCTCTCTCTCTCTCTCTCTCTCTCTCTCTCTCTCCCTCCATCGCGCGCTGCTCCATCCTCCATCGCACCCTGCTCCATGGCTACCTACTCCACCGCGCCCCGCTCTGTCACTGCACCCTGGATAGCGCCCTGCCCCATCGATGGCTCCATCATTGATTGACGTTGAACCTGGCCAGCGGATTGCTAGTCCAGCGGACCTCCTTGCATTGCCATCTGCCAGCGGCTTCATCTTCCTATTTTCTATTTGTCAAGATCTGAGCACGCTCCCAGCACTCCATCTGCCAGTTCCACATGGCTCCACGCAAGAGGGGGGGAGGTAACTCCCCCCATTCTCCATCGCGCCCTGCTGGTCTGGAAACCACCTCCGTCTCCGGTGGAACCCCTTCACCTTCACCATCACCTTCCATTCAAGTTGCAATCCCTATCTCTCCGTCAGATCCTATTCTTGTTAATAGTGAATCCATTATAGCCGATCCTTTGACCCCAAATACCCCAGAAGAGGAATCACTTCTTCCTCCAGCTTTTATGATCTCTATCATTCGTGCAGATCAGTTACGTTCCTATGAATATCTCAACGACCATCAAAAAAAGCTTCTTTCTCTTGGACTATGATCCAAGCTGTTCAATCTCATCTTCAGAAACTAGATTCGTCTATCGATTATCTCCAGAAAGAAGTTGTAGCTATCAAAATCGAAGCTTTCTCTCATTCGACTACTTAAGCTAAGATCCAACAGGTTGAAAGTCAAGTAGAACAGCATCATACCACTGTCCGATCCTAGGCAGATGTGCTTAAAGGTCCTAATACTATTGTTCTACCACCTCCACCTTCATTTATCTCAGCTACGTTCACCGAGAGCCGTTTGCGAGAGCAAAAGGCTCTTAATGTCCAAGTCAGAGGTATTACGAACTCCCATGATGTTGTTGGTGAAGCTAAAAAGTTTCTTGAAGAGAGTCTTCAACACCACCACAAAGATATGGATACTGCATGGCGGCCTAAGAAAGATCCAGGTACTCTTGTCATACGCTTTGCATCTACAACTGGTCGTCATGAAGTGCTAGGGAAGAGATCTACTTTGCGGGGCACCACGATATACCTGGATGAAGACCTTACTTTCATTCAGGTTCAAGAACGGAAACTAGCAAAACAGGAGGCTCTAACGAATGGAAAGCGGTTGATCTACAGGGATGGTATCATTCGTTTTGTAGATATTAAACTTGTTGCTATTAATGAGATATCTGAGATTGTTTAGACTTAGTGAGAGAGTTAGAGCACTGAAGAGATGTCAGTTGAATCTGTAAATGGTCTTTGTACCATATAATCCTAGACATTATCCTCTTCTTAGTTAGTTTTGGTTTTAGTTATGTTGTTTGACGGCATTGCTCCGTCTTGGCTCCACTTTATCTGATGTACTTGTTCGTCTTATACGCCTTTTGGCATGGAAAAGACGTTAATAAAGCTTCTTCTTCTTCTTCTTCTTCTTCTTCCTCTCTCTCTCTCTCTCTCTCTCTCTCTCTACAACCATAAATCATAAACCATAAAACCGAAGTTACTGAACTAAAACCACAAAGAACAATACTGAATCACGACAATGGTGTGAATAGGATCATCATAATATATAATATCAGGACACATGGCACCAAAAAGGGGTACACTGATGTTCCATGAACGTAATGAAAACTATACAACTAAGGCTCGTCAGAGTCATGGTAGGATAAATCATCCGAATCTGTGGACTACATATCCCATGGGTCTGCAGATGAATCGGAACTGGAGGGAGCCATATGCCGTGGTGTGGCCCTGGCTCTGCTGCGTCCTCTGGATCCCTGCTGCGTGCCTTGGCTCTGGACCACCCCCCTCCCCCTGCCTCTACCTCTGCTTCTGCCTCTGCCTCTGCCTCTCTCCCCTCCTTTGGCCCCCATCTGGCTGCCCCCAACCCTGTGTCTACTCCGTCGTGCCTGTGTGTCAGGTGGTTGTGACCCTACGCCCTGGGATGGCCCTACCCACTGTGATGATGCCTGGCCGACGGCTGCCTGTGATGCTCCACTCCTGGCTATAAAAAGAGTACTCAGCCCCCCCTCCCAGAACCTCTAGGTCTCCCCCTAGGCCTACGTGCAGGAATGGCTAGCTCCTCCTCTGTCTCTGCATCAGGGTCCACCAGTAGGTCAACCAGGTCATTCCCCTGTGCCTCCGCCCACATCTCCTCGTCCTCCCCCGTATCCCCCTCAACCCACTCCTCCTCCACATAGTCTGCCCCGAGCATCTCTCCACCCTCCGAGCCCTCGTCATCTCCCTCCTTAGAGAGAGACAGAGAGGATTTGTGTGTGTGTGTGTGTGTGTGTGTGTGTGTGTGAGAGAGAGACATGGTGTGTGTGAGTTTAGGGCTTAGGGTCTGCGTACTTGGGTTTAGGGTTTAGAGGAGAGAGAGAGAGAGAGAGAGAGAGAGAGACAGAGATTATATTTGTGTGCTTAAGTGTGTGTGTGTGAGAGAGAGAGAGAGAGAGATGGCCACTCGTCCCATTTGGGATGAGGTGGAGTTGTTGCCCGACAAAAAGTGGCGTTGCCCTTTTTGTCGAAAGCAGTTCACAGGGAACGCCTCTCGGGTCCGAGCACATTTGGGGGGATTGCAAGTCCGACCCACAGGGGGACGCTACGGGATCAGCGTTTGTATGGTCATCTCCTCTGCGGAGAGGGCTTGCATTCTCGCAAGGACCTTGCTACTCTCCGAGAGAACAGGCTTTTGCCTATATCATGGTGGCATAGCTCCGGCACTGGACAGACAGAGCTGAGGACGCTCGCGTTCCGAGTCCTGACACAGGTATGTTATCTAATCTCATTCATCCAAACATTTTCCGCATTGTCTCTATAAGGCCGCAACTCACTTGCAGAATTGTTCCGCTTGCGTGTGCGAGCGGAACTGGTCAGCGTTCAGCCTTGTTCACACGAACAGGCGGAACCGCCTCACCACTGAGCGATGCAATGACTTGGTGTACTGCAACACCAACACCAGGGTGGTTCGACGCATCGCGGACAGCATGAGAGCAGGAGGCGTACGCGCCCTACTACTGCAGGTATATTTCTATGCTCTATCGCTTGCTTTCGTGCTATGGTTTTACAAACAAAAACCTTTTGTGCATTAAAGCCATGGTAGGTTTTAGACAATCAGTTTAATGCCCTCACGGTTGCTTCGGCTATTCTCACGAATGATTGACTTGTGCAGGTCAATCCCGATGATTGCCTGGTTCCAACGGCCGATCCTGAGGCAGAGCCAGAGGTTGATCCAGACGAGGGTGCTCGGCATGCTCTGCGGGGTGATCCTAAGGATGATGCTGACACTAAGGAGCCTACCCCCCTCCCTGGTGAAGTTCCATTGCCCTCCTCTGATGAGCCCACATATGATTCAGATGAGACGGTCGACATTGCAGGGGATGGTCCACGTGCCCCAGCCAGTACTCCTGCTACACGGACCCTTTCAGATGATGGCTGGACAGAGTTTGCGAGGGAGACAGAGGCTGCCGCCCAAAGACACACCGTTCAGAGACGACTCAGAGCATCACAAGCAGGCGGTTCCCAGAGACCCCCTCGTGGCAGAGGGAGACCCCCAGGCAAGAGTGTGCCACAGAGGGTTCCTTCCGGCAGCCCCAGAGGCAGGTCAGCCAAGAGGGGATGCACCAATGATTTTTCTAGTCGTCTCTTGGCAAGCGTTGGCCCAGACTTGGAGGAGTCCCAGATGCCTCCAAACTCCCAGTCAGACCTTGTATTTGACACCCCTGTAGATGCATCTGGCACGTAGAGGGATGATTTTTTTAGCACAGACTTGTATATATTGATACACAGAGAACATCATGTACATTGGCATCAGATGATACGTATATATATTTTTACAGTTTATTTGTGTCATGGCTAATTTATCATGGTTGGTTACAAATGGTTAGCTCTGTGCAATTTGAATGGTTTTAAGAAATGGTTTGCTCTTGCAAGATGAGAGAGAGAGAGAGAGAGAGAGAGAGAGAGAGTGAGAGAGCGAGAGCGGACGTAGTATGGAAATTATACATGCTGCACCTATTGTTTTACACCAGCACATCTTCATGTCTCTCATATCATATGCATCATGTCCAATCATTGAACATAACACGCTAAACCCGACACCTTAACAAATGGCACAATTAGCATAACACCCTAAACCCTAACAAATCGCATGGTTAACATAACATCATAAACCCACAACCCCACAGCCATAACCACCAAAACAAGGCAAAGATATGCATCCTCGGTGTGCCACAGGCATTGCACCACAGGTATGTGCAGATTCAACATCAAAGCAGCACTTGTGTAGCATACACTTAAACTTGTGTAGAATGCATTTGGAATCGACCAAAATGGTCTAGGAATATAGTCCGTAGGTTCGTGATCCCGATACGAACCTAAGGGATCGAGCCTGGCTCGATTCCAGTATCGTTCGGTCAAAATGGCGGGAGAGAAACGCAATTAGGTCTAGCAAAGTGGGTAGTTTTGCAGCTTTTCGTCCGATGGCCCCGATCATCCGAACGGGGTCCATTTCAGGTGCCGTCTGTTTCGGCCAGTGGACAACCTCGATAGGAACCAGTGGGAACAGACAGGACGAGGAACGGATTGGGGGTTAATCCGCAACGTCCGCCCGAAGTTCGACGTTGAACAGGGCTTCAGGGACACTTCGTCCGGTCAGGACCTGAAAACTGGGAGATGTTTCGGAGGGAGCCCCCATGTTGGTACGCAAAATTTCGATAGCGTGTTGCAGAGTGTTGAAGATGTACCATAAGTGATAAGTAAACTGTTGAAGTTCATCCGGGAAAAAACCAATCTCATCAACCAAGACATTGTAGTGTGTAGGTCTTGTGGTTCCCTGTAGTGAATGACACAGATTTGCATAAGTGATTATCAAGTTGTTGAAGTTCATCCGGGGGAAAACCGATCTCATCATATAAGACATAGTAGTGTGTAGGTCTTGTGGTTCCCTGTCTTGAGAGCTTGTCACTCTTCTGATGAGCATCCATTTCTCCCAGAAACTTGTGGTCCTGAGAGCTTGTCACTCTTCTGGTGAGCATTCACTTCTCCCAAATCCTCTGCTGAACATTCAATTCCTTTCTGAAACAAATTGTATAAATCGATAAAGTCAATCTGGCTACACTTAAAATCCACACTGCCGAAACTGGTAACCACATCCACTCCCTCTGCGCCAAGGTTTAGGGTCACCAAATGGTCGGTGCTAGCTAAGCTTAGTTGTGTAAGTTGCGAGCAACCCTTTCGCTCTTCAAAATGTCTCTTCTTTGAGACAGTCACTGATGCACGCTCCAAGCTTTCGCTCTCATCCAAGCTAACTAACCCTAAACCCTCCATGCCATGTAAACCATCATCTTCACTCCAAACTTCTTTTAGATCTTTCTTTGCCGCTTTTTTCGCTTTATTTAGAGCTTAGTTCCCAATGAAGGTTCATAATAATTTCTGGACTGCTCATTGGTCATTGTTGTTTGGTTATATCTCAGTAATGGGAGGCATGGGCAGTGGTTAGGTTTGTTGCAAATTTTTTGCAAATTATGTTTGGGAACTTTTTTCGTTTTTTTTAATAGGAGGGGACAGGTATGTGCCAGACATTCCGAGGGGGGGGGAGGGGGAGGAAAATTATTTTTATTTGTTTTTGGGCATGTGGGAGCGAGCGGGGAGGGGCCTTTTTTTTTTCAAAAGAAAAATTTGAAAAAGGGTGGACGCGTTCCACCCTTAGACGCATCCCTGGCGCGTCCATCTCTGGATGCGGACGCGCATCCGCATCCACCATGTGCTTCCCTAGGTATGTATATATATACCTAAGGAAGCGGACCCTGGACGCGGATGCCTCAGGGGTGCGTCCGCGTCCGGACGCGTCCCCCATTTTAAAAAAAAATAAAAAATTTTAAAAAAAATACAGGCACTTGCCCACGCTGTCCCACATCCCCAAAGCGAAATAAAAGCAATTTATGGCCCCTGCGCCCCCCCCCCGGAATTGATTATCAAAGGGTGTTTGGCACCCACCTGCCCCCTCCTGTTAAAAAATAGGAAAACGGTACCCAAAAAAATTTGCAACAGCCCTAACCATTGCCCCCATGCCCGCACAAAAGAGCAACAATTTATATTTTGAGTCACCAAAACTCTGTCTCGTGCCCTTGCTATCTCTCTCTATACAGGTAAACGATGCGCTCCCCGGATGAACCTCAACAACTTACTAATTACTTATGCTCCACAATGTCATTCAACACAGGGAAGTTCAAGACCTACACAATACCATGGCCTATGTGATGATATAGGTTTAGGGTTTTGGGAGGTACAACGTCACATGGGCAACTAATCGGGGCAAGTACAGTAGCACATGGGCACTGTGGGGGAGCAGACCACGAGCCCAATTGGAGTGCAGCACGTGGGGGAGCTACACATGGGGGCAGGTACAGTAGCACATGGGCACTGTGGGGGAGCAGGCCATGGAGGGATCATGAACAACTGCACATGGGGAAACGGGCTGTGGAGTTAAATAGGCACTCACAAGGCCATTGTGAGAGGCATTGTGAGAGGCTTTTTCAGAGGCTGTGAGAGAGCCAGTGAGAGGCTGTGAGAGGCATTGTGAGCGGCTGTGAGAGAGAGAGAGAGAGAGGCTGCGAGAGGCTGTGAGAGTCAGTTTGAGAAATACGACGTCGTGAGATGGCGGAACGCATACCACCAAAGCCCCATGGCGAAGCTAGGAGGAAGCTCGAGGAAGATGTCTGACGGCACAACGAAAGGCATCGAAAGTTCGAGGCGGAACTTGCAAAGATGCAGCAACAAGCTCGGCAGAGAAATCCGGAACCGGAGCCACCTGCGCCCGCTGTTGAGTTGGATTTGGATGAGCAGATTGGAATGAACTTCACACGACGACAGCTCATCATGGTCAGGGAAAGGGCGGCCCGCCGTCGGGCTAACTAGGAGGCAGCTCGGGCTAGCCGGGAGGCAGAGCGAGAGCGACAGAACAATGCACCTAACGAAGGCGAGGAGTCAGTGGAGGATCCATAGGAATGTTTAGAATAGATGGGGTATAGCCGTATGTGGTTGAATGTTGTCATGTAATTTTCGGCAGTAGATTAGGCAGCATTTAGTGTCTAACATAGTGTAAAGAACAGCCCCAGCCGTATACCGCGGGAATACGTATTGTTATTTTGATACATTTGATGAATTAATGTACCGTGTGTTTTTTGTGCAACAAGTGCCTGGTGTATTGCAATGTAATGTATCTGTTCATGAAATGCTATCGGGCATGGTGTGTTTCTATGAAGTGCATCTGCTATCAATCTGAGAGACATGAAAATGCGCTTGTGTACCACAATAGCTCAAGCATTTACAGTTTCCATACCACGTCCACTCTCTCTCTCTCTCTCTCTCTCTCTCTCTCTCTCTCTCTCTCTCTCTCTCTCTCGGATCTATCCCTCTCTCGCGGATCAGTACTCGCAGATCTATCCTCGTGGATCCCTCTCGCGGATCTGTCCTAGCCTAAGCGGGTCTGTCAACGCTAACTACCTGCCTAGCGGACATTTGACCAGTGCTGCCTCTAGCCTAGCCTGAACCTGATATCTGCTGACATCCTGCCTGCCTAAGCACGATGCTGCCTGTGGTGCCCTGACCTGGTTCGCCCTGCACTGGTCCACCCTGCCCTGGCTTGCTTGACCTCAAGCATTCCGCGACAGACGTGAGCGGATCTGAGAAAGGATCTAAGAATCTGAGCGGACCTATAACGAACCTGAGCGTGGATCTGGACATGTGGTTCTGAATGGACCTGGAGCGAGGTCTGAGGCTCATTTTCTGAGCGAACCTGGGGCGCGGTCCTATTTGGTGTTGACCACTTGCTGACCAGACCTATAAGGTTCTTGCTGCAACCTTCAAAGTTGTCCTATGGCTCCACGCAACAAACGAGGGGGAGGTAACTCCCCCCACTCTCCACCACGCCCTGCTTTGGAAGGCCCGGAAAACACCCCCCTGTCCCTCACATCTGAGTTTTTGGTACCTGCTCCTGCCATCGTACCTACTTTAAGTCTATCCATCACATCCACTTCTGATCTGTCCACCGCATCTGCATCTGAATGATGCCCACTCTGCTGTCGAAACATTTGCGGTGAATCAACTGCCCACAGTTGATTATACCCCTTCCAAACCTACTGAAGGCCTCTTTGCTTGACATCAGCTTTATTCAACAAGAAATCGTCGGACTCAAAAGACAATTACACTTCTTTGAAATCGAGAACGGCAAGTTGGTTTTGGATCTTTGTGGGGTTAAAGAGCGAATGGAGCAGCTTGAACAAGAAAATGTATATCTTAAGCAAAGGATTGCGAAACATATCCCTCAAAAGAATGTATTGGAGGAGACGTCGAACAAAATATCCAGCCTCGAGAAACAAGTAGAGGAAACAAAGACATGGGCAGCGCGTCTCAAAAACGATGGTGAGGTCGAATCTTCAAGCTTGGTTCAACATCCAGTTGTGAATTCTACACTAGAAGATGTCTTCTCCGAGCAAGAAAGAAGGGCTAAAAAAGCCTTTAATATCCGGGCTAGAGGGATTCCCGACGGGGATAAGCCCATTGAAGAGGCAAAAGACCTGCTTTTAACTAAGCTCACACACACCACGGATGGATTTGATACAGCTTGGAGAAGTAAAGTTGACACTAATGTATTGTTTATCAAGTTTCGCTCTATGAACAGCCGCAACGCAGCTTTACGCCTTAGAGTCAAATTAAAAGGGACTTTTATTTTTATGGATGATGACCTTACACACACACACAGGCAAGGCAGGAAACAAATTATCCAGGATGCAAATGCAAGAATCAGCGGGTGGTTTTCACTAAAGGCAAACCAAAAATTTTTGATAAAATTTCTCAATAGGGAATTGGGGCTCTCGGGCAAAGGAGCAGCCCGAGATCCCCTCAGCCTTTACATACTGGTTTTTGGAATTGTAATGGCGTACTATCATCTTCTTCAGCAGGTGACTTCCATTCTTTCATGCTGAAATGTGATATCCTTTTGTTAGCAGAGACTCATGAATCCTTATATAGACCGCTCCCATCCATACAGGATTGCACCTGGCACTCAGCGCATCGGCCCTTTGTGAGAGGGAAGACCTTCCGTGGTTCTGGTGGTGTTGCATGTCTCACCAAGGATGTTTTCAGTTCTCATTTTAAACTGGTCAAAAGTGATCCATTTGCACGCTTTATTTGGTTTCAGTTCTCTGGTCACTGTTTGGGGCTTTCTCAGGACCTCTTTCTAGCAGTTTGTTACTTTGCACCACAGACATCATCTTTTGCAGATTTTGGTGGTGACCCTTTCCAAACTCTCTCAGATGATATAGTCAGCTTTGCAAAGCGAGGCCTTATTCTTTTAGCAGGGGATTTTAATGCTCGTACGAGGCAAGCTGAGTTTTATGCAGAGAATGATTTTCTACAGGTTCACACATTAGATATGGGCTTTGACAGGACCTCACAGGATGCAGATACTCCAGCTACCCACTTTGGAGAGCGGCTGATTGGTTTAGCAGAGGCCCATTCCTTAACCATTTTGAATGGCCTTCCTTACTGGCCTTCGTCAAATCATTTTACTTGTCACCCACATGGAGGAGGACATAGTGTTGTTGACTACTTCATTGGGTCACCGGCTTTGATCCCATTTCTTCGTACCTTCCGCATTATACCTCCTACCATTTCTGATCACTCCCTCCTACTTCTATCCCTTGGTCATCATAGTACCACAGTCACAACACATCGTCCCACACATCACCATCGCCCAGTTTTCTCTCCATCTGGTTTTCCCCTTTACACCGAGTCCCTAGTTACTTTTCTCCAAGACTTCCCCTTCACCTCCTCAGTTGACCAACAAGCTATCTTTTCATCTCAATCTCTTTTGCAATCTACCAATACTGCCTATCCTTCGAAAACCTTCCCTTCGCATAAACGCACTCACAACAAATGGTATGATACAGAGTGCTTCTCATTGCATAAACAAGTTGTATACGCTGGATACCACTCTCCTCACACCCTAGCCTTGAAACAAAAAGAATATCACAAAGTGACTCTGAAAAAAAAGACAGCTTATCTCCAATCCTTGGGACAAAAACTTGTTGATGCTATTGCCTCCCCATCCTCCCATTTCTTTTGGCGGATGTTCTCTAAAAACCCGCTCCTATTGCTATTGAATCATGGATAAATTATGCTACTAAGCTTTATACAGTTGACTCTCTTACCATTTCTCTTTCCCCACACCCTTCAGAATTCACCCTCTTTACCCCGTCCATGGTTGAAAACGCCATCCAAAATGGTCAAACCCAAAAAGCCACTGATGTTGACCTCCTAAGTATGGACTTCCTAAAACCAATTGCTCACATTATTGCCCCATACATTTCCCATATCTTTAACCAATCTGTTATCTTCGGTCTCCCCACATTGTGGTGCACCAACCTTTTACACCCCTATCCTCAAAGCCGGGGATCCTTTGATTGTCGACAACTACCGCACTATTATGATCAGTCATACTATGGCCAAGCTATATGGATCCGTTTTACAGTCTATTGTCAGCTCACGGGCAGAGACAGAGGGGTTACATGCTATGGGACAGGCAGGTTTTCGCGTTGGCTACTCCACGGCTGACCAGATATTCATCTTGAGATGCATTATTGAGGAGGCTACGTTCAGGAAGCAGAGGGTTTATTGTTGCTTTGTGGATTTCCGCAAAGCCTTTGATTCTGTTCCGAGACACCTTTTACTCCAGCGCTTAGCGTCGCTTGGCTTTTCTCAGGAGATCATTGTTGCTATTGTCACATTGTATGAGAGAGTGCTGGCCCGTTTTCGAGATGGTGATGGATGGTCCTCTTACATTCATAGTACAGTGGGAGTTAAGCAAGGATGTCCTTTGTCCGCACAAGGGGCACTTTGCTCTTGTCCAGATGGAGAGGTTTTCCTCTATTTACTATGTACATGATCCTGATACGTGTTGTCGCCTTTTTTCTGCCACTGTCTCTTCGGTGGCTCTATATTCAACAGAGACGTGGTGTCCTGGCTTGTCCAGAGATACTTGGAGTGATATTTCACGTTTGCAGATCCTTATGCTTAGCCGGATGATCCATGCGAAGCAATCAGTTCCCCATGATATCATATTGGCAGAGTTTGCCTCACCACCACTGATTGTCGAGGCTATATTTCAGATTATCACATTCATTCATAGAGTCTCGGAGCTTGATTCATCCAAAAATGTTGCTAGAGCTTTCACATCCTCTCACACTCTAGCTAGTCAGCAGGCTAAGTCCTCATGGTTTCAATGTGTTTCTGACCTTTTGAGTAGGTGGGGTTTATCTATATCTGATCTCCCAAATGGGACACACGCATATATCCGCCAGCAGATTACAAAGCTTACATCAGCACAATGATCTAGCACGGGTCAAGCTTCATTTTTATCACACTCATCTTCTTCATTGTCTCAGACGTTATCTTTCGGCCTGCATTACCGTCTTGGTCAGTTTAGGGTCTCTTCTCACCAGCTTGCTATTGAGACAGGCAGATACACAGACACACCTCGACCGCTACGGATTTGTCAGTGCTGCTCCTTACAGGAGATTGAGGATGAGTTCCATTTTATTTTGCGATGTCCAGCCTACTATGAGATCAGAGGCAGATACCATTGCTTATACAAAGATACTCCACTTACACTTGCTTCTTTCCTTGCCTTCTTAGATGCGAGATGTGTTGGTTTATTATTGCGAGAGATGTTTACTCTGAGATCTTCCTTTCCATTGGATGTTTCTGATGTGGATCATAGCCAGTCCCACATTACGCACTTTTTCCAGAAGAGGGATAGAGATGAGACTTCTGACAGTGAGATAGACATTCCAGTACGACGACCGAAGCTCCAGCATCCTCTTCGCTTCTCCAGGCCCAGGGCTCTTCACTGGAGGCCAACACTTGCTTCTCACCATATCACGCAGTTTTTTATATCCACTTAGCCAGTTAGCTAACTTATTTCAGTTTTCTCTTTCCCTCTGTGTAGCTGGTGGTTAAGCTACTGATATTTTACCCTCAACAGAGCTGGAGGTTAAGCTTTGTTTTTCTCTCTATTTTTTAGTGCTGGTTTAGTTGTTAGGAATAAGTCCTACATAGACAATGCTCCTTCTTTTTTGATGTACTTTCTACTTGTCTTATGTGCCCTCGGGTACTTGACAGACATTAATATATATAATTCTAATTCTAATTCTCTCTCTCTCTCTCTCTCTCTCTCTCTCTCTCTCTCTCTCTCTCTCTCTCTCTCTCTCTCTCTCTCTCTCACCCTTTCTCTCCATCCTATTCAAACGAGTTGTCACCTCTGATTTTCCCTCTCCATGGTCCACAAACCTTATTCATCCTATCCATAAAGGCGGGGACCCCATGAAAGCTGACAACTACCGCACCATTATGATCAGTCACCTCTTTGCCAAAGTATATGGTTCTATCCTACAGTCAGAGATCAGTACAGAGATGGATGCCAGATCACTCCATGCCATTGGACAGGCGGGTTTCAGACCGGGATATACTACATCGGATCATATCTTTACTTTGAGGTCCATCATTGAGGAGGCTAAGGCCAAGAGAGAGCGTGTATACTGCTGCTTTGTGGATTTCCGCAAGGCCTTTGATTCTATGCCTAGGCATCTATTGATACAGAGACTTCATGATCGGGACTTTTAGGAGGATACTATACAGGCGGTAGTAGCATTGTACAGGCGAGTTATTGGCAGGGTCCGACTATCAGGAGTTATTTCACCGGAGGTGGTCAGTACTATTGGGGTTAAACAGGGATGTCCACTCTCTCCTACACTTTTTGGTCTTTACATTGATGAGCTAGAGCATGTTATACGGAGTGATGGAGGGGAGGGTTGTACATTGGGCGACCTCATTATTGCTATTCTACTTTATGCTGATGATGTCGTTTTGCTTTCACGGACGAGAGAGGGTTTGTAGCGACACTTAGATGCTCTTCTTTCTTTCTGCACACGGTGGGGTTTGTCGGTGAATGTGGCCAAGACTAAGGTTATGGTGTTCAACACCTCTAGGTCGTTCATGATGCGGCAGGAGCTTCTATGGGATGGTCATCCCCTAGAGGTTGTTGATTCCTATACATATCTAGGAGTACTATTCTCGGGGCCTACGTTCAGCATGAGACCTACAGCTATTTCCCGGGTACGGAAGGGCTATGCCTCACTGGTAGATTGGGAGAGACTATGTTTCAGCTCACACATCAGAGATGCGACTAATAAGTGTCGGCTCTTTGCCCTATGGTTGTGCCCTCAGCTATGTATGCTTCCGAGACATGGAGTACTGGTCTGACAGCTACTGATTGGACATATATCTCCCGGCGCCAGATTCGTTTGCTCTCCCGGATGATACGGGCTAAGTCCTCAGTACCACACCAGATTATATTGGCGGAGTTCGCGGTCCCCTCCATTCAGATTGAGGCCTTATTCCATATTGTGACATTCATACAGAGGTTAGAGGATCTTCAAGACAGGGGTACACATTATGTAGTTGCAGCTTTATCTTCATCCCGGCGCCTACACTCAGAGGGACACCTTTTCTCTTGGTCATATCACTTGGCACGGTCCATTGGGGACCAAGAGTGAGTTTTATCGTACACACTTTCTATCTCTTGATCCGGCTGGCTGCCCCATAGTATCTGGTTACTTGCTGAGGAGTATATCACATAGTCTGCGGATAGCGATGGGTCAGTTTCGGGTTTCTTCACATCAACTGGCCATTGAGACCGGCAGATACAGTGGCACCCCACGAGAGGACCGACTTTGTAGCATGTGTGTTATGCATGAGATTGAGGACGAGTCACATTTCCTCTTCAGATGTCCAGCCTACTATGAGATTCGGGGGCGGTACTACTGCTTGTTCAGAGAGCACCCAGTTACACTTTCTACCTTGATATCTGATGAGGACCCTAGATGTATCGCACTGATGATCCAAGAGATGTCAGACCTGAGGAGGTGACTGGATGATACACATTCCCTGACACAGCTGAGCATTGATGAGTGCATATCCCGTCGGAGACAGAGATCCGAGGTACCCATAGGCAGCGATTCAGATGGAGAGGCCGAGATTCCCGATTCCTTCGTACATCAGCATCAGAGACCATGTCGACGGCCAGAGAGACAGCCAGCTATTAGACCACAGCCCAGAGCGCCACGGCAGCAGAGACGACACCCACAGCCTATCCGGCGACAGAGGTCCAGGGCACATCTAATGACACGTTCACAGCATACCATCCACCATTTCTTCCATGTTGATGGGCATCATGATATACGATTCCAGGCTATTGGATCCTGACTGGGCCAGCCATCTTTATGCATTGTATTTGCAGTTATTGTTTTATAGATGATTGAGCTTTAAGCTCCTATGTGCACACTTGACATGTACCTTTTCTTAGTCCTATGTACCTTAGGGTATTCAAGGACATTAATAGAATCTTTCTTTCTTTCTCTCTCTCTCTCTCTCTCTCTCTCTCTCTCTCTCTCTCTCTCTCTCTCTCTCTCTCTCTCTCTCTCTCTCTCTCATTTTGCACAGAGCAAGCCACTTCTAACCAACCATAAAAATTGTGTGATCCAAACCATTTCTAACCAGCCATTCAAATTTCACATACCTGGCCAATTCTAACCAACCACGATAAATTGGCCATGACACGAGTAGACTGTAAAAAAATATACACATCTGTTCTGATACCAGTGTACATGATGCTAAAATGTGTACAAGCTCTCAAGGCAGGGAACCACAAGACCTACACACTACTATGTCTTATATGATGAGATCGGTTTCCCCCCGGATGAACTTCAACAGCTTACTAATTACTTATGCAAAACTTTGTCATTCACTACAGGGAACCACGAGACGTACACACTACTATGTCTTATATGATGTGATCGGTTTCCCCCCGGATGAACTTCAACAGCTTACTAATTACTTATGCAAAACTGTGTCATTCACTACAAGGAACCACGAGACCTACACACTACTATGGCTCGGTTGACGAGATCAGTTTCTCCCCAGACGAACTTCAACGGCTTACTAACTACTTATGCAAAATTGTGTCATTCACTACAGGGAACCACGAGACCTACACACTACTATGGCTCGGTTGACGAGATTGGTTTCTCCCCGAATGAACTTCAACGACTTACTAATTACTTATGGCACAGTACCGACACGGGGGCTCCGAAACATCTCCCAGTTTTCAGGTCCTGACCGGACAAAGTGTCCCTGAAGCCTTGTTTAACGTCGAACTTCAGATGGACGATTTGGGCCGGCCGGCCGTCCGTTCCTCGTCCTATCTATCTATTCCCACAGGTTCCTATTGAGGTTGTCCACTGGCCGAAACAGACGGCACCTAAAACGGATCCTGTTGGGAAAAATTGGGCCGTCGGACGGAAAGCTACTACACTAGTCCATTTCATGTGACCTAATTGCGTTTCTCTCCCGTCGAAGGGCCATTTTGACCAAACGATACCCGAATCAAGCCAGACTCGATCCGTTGGGTTCGTATCGGGATCACGAACCTGTGGACTGTATTAATGGACCATTAATGCATTCTACACAAATTTAAGTGGATGCTACACAAGTGCTGCACATACATGTGGTGCAATGCCTACGACACAATGAGGACGTGGGCTTCATGATGTTTATGGCTGTGGTTATGATGACTATGGTTGTGGCTTGTTTTGATGATTATGGCTGTGGGGTTGTGGGTTTATGATGATTTGTTAGGGTTTAGGGTGTTATGTTAACTGTTCCATTTGTTACGGTGTTGGGTTTAGCATGTTATGTTGAATGGTTGAACATGATGCATACGTTATGAGAGAGATGCAGATGTGTTGGTCTCTCTCTCTCTCTCTCTCTCTCTCTCTCTCTCTCTCTCTCTCTCTCTCACGATGGTGATGGCTGTTGCCCTGGCCTAGCTCGCCCTACCCTGGTCGCACTCACCTCCCCTCTGACCTCCATCGCACTCAGCGGGTCTCCATGGCCAGAAAAAAGGGGAGCCCTCGCTCCCCCCCCTCCTTCGCTACCCCCTCCCTCTCCTTTGCAGCCTGTCGCTGGCCCTTCACACACCCCCTCGCTTCCTCCCTCTCCCACCACCTCTCCCACCCCCTCGCTGCCTGCTCAGCCTACTCCCGCCCCTCCCACCCCCTCGCTGGCCCTTCCCACCCCCTCGCTGTCTGCTCAGCCTACTCCCGCCCCTCCCACCCCCTCGCTGGCCCTTCCCAACCCCTCGTTGCCTGCTCACAGCCCTCCCCCCTCTTCCTTGGCCCTCTCCTTTCTCCATGGTTCTCCTGCCCCCTCCCATTATCCTCTCTCATTCCCTAAAGAAGCCTACTCTCCTACGAAAGCATTTGAACAGTACCTTCTCTCTTGCATGGAACAGATTACATTGGAATCTAGCTACCTAAGGATGGAAATGGGTCAATTGAAAACCACAATACAAGCTATGGCAATCGAGAAGCAAACTATGATGGCCCGGATCATATCTTTGGAAGAGACCTTGAGCAGAAAAGAAGAACCAGCCAGCACCACAAAGATCCAAGAATTGGAGGAACGGATTGAGCAACATAAGGCGGAAACCAAAACATGGGCCTCTCTATTCAAAGAAGACGGTATAGAAGGTACACACACTTTCAATAGCGTCATCTCAGCCACCATATCCGAAGAAGAAATGCGGAAGTATAAATCTCTGAATGTGCGGGTGCGAGGAATTGAAGATACTAAGGCTCCAATTACCGAAGCATCCAGTTTCCTCACAGATACACTTTTCCACCATCACAACGGAATGGAAAAAGCGTGGAGAACTAAAAGAGATCCAACTACACTCATCATACGGTTCACGGGAATAGAGGAACGGCAAGCTGTCCTTAGGCTACGAGCTAGGCTGAGAGGTACCCTTGTCTTCATGGACGATGATCTCACACCTATGCAAGTTGCCGAAAGGAGGAAGGTTTTCAGCGAAGCCAAAGCACTGGGAAAAAGGGTGATCTATCGGGATGGTAAGGCCCAATACATTGACCCCCAAAAATCTGAGGCATAGGGATTTGGGCCCCCCAGACTTAGGAGCGGTTCGGGGGCCCTCACAAAAGCATTGCGGTTAAGTTTATGGAACTGCAATGGTATCCATTCTTCAGCTACAGCAGGAGACTTTAGAGATTTTTGTACTACAGGGGATATCCTTATACTTACAGAGACACATGAGAGTCCTGAGAGAGGACTTCCTTGCATTGAGGGATTTTGCTGGCTTTCTACTTGCAGAGGGAAGACGAGGGCACTGACTAGTCGCGGTTCAGGTGGTGTTACTTGCTTGTTTCGAGACTCTCTCCAGCCATGGGTCGAGCTACTATACACTGACGAGCAAGCTCGCTATATCTGGATCAAGTTGGACCACAAGTTGATGGAGTTAGATCGTGACATATTCTTGGCTATTTGTTATTTCCCTCCAGAGACATCAGCTTTCACCTCAGAGGAGGAGTCACCTTTCATGGATATTTCATCGGACATTATCAGATATGAGGATCGAGGATATGTTCTTCTAGCGGGGGACTTCAATGCCAGGACTGGGTCTAGGCAAACGGAATTTCACAGAGCAACAGATGACCCACAGCGGATACATGCACTTGATTGGGATGATCTTGGTCTTATACGGCGATCGGCAGATGCAGCGGGTCCAGTCACATCATATGGGGAGCAGATGCTTCAGTTGGGTGAGGCTCATGGACTGGCCATTTATAATGGCCTTCTTCAGCTGCCAGGCTCTAGTGACTACACTTGCTTCCCACATAGTGGAGGACATAGCGTCGTCGACTATTTCATGGGTTCACCGTTTCTCCTTCAGTTCATTTCATTCTTCTCTGTACACCGCACCACTCTTTCTGATCATTCATATCTCTCACTCTCTGTCGGTCATCTCCACATCACACCTATTTTCTCTTCGACCCCACCTACCGCTACACTTCACATCACACACCACTATACAGAGAAGCCCTCTCCGATCTCCTTACCTATTTCCCACATGAGCATACTTTAGAGGAGCAGTCCCTCTTTCTTGTCCAGACCATCCATACTGCAGCTTCCATTGCCTTTCCATCCCCACGGCCCAAAGACCAGCAACGTCATAGACCCTATAACCCCTGGTATGATCAGGAATGCATCCAGCTACATCAGAACCTCATATATGCTCGCTCCCATCTTCCTCATATGACCAAAACCATATCTCGTGTCTACCGCAGAACCACAAAAAAAATGAAAATCGCATACGAGATTGGTCAGGGTAAGAAACTAATGAATCTCCTCTTTAGTTCTTCCTCAGGTTCATTTTGGAAGAGGTTCCTTCCACGGTCACCCCCACCACGGATCACAGACCTCAGCACTTGGGTCGCATATGCCACATCATTGTGCACCATCCCAGATACCCCTCCTCTTTCCACCTCCTGTCTCACGGATACTTCTGCCATATTCACAGACGAACTTATAGAAAAGGCCATTACACGACTCCATTCCCATAAAGCCAAAGACATTGATGAGCTAGAGGCTGAACTTCTAAAGTATGCTCCCGACATCCTCTCACCCTTTCTCTCCATCCTATTCAACCGAGCTGCTACCTCTGATTTTCCCTCTCCGTGGTCCACAAACCTCATTCACCCTATCCACAAAGGCGGGGACCCCATGAAAGCTGACAACTACCGCACCATTATGATCAGTCACCTCTTCGCCAAAGTAGATGGTTCTATCCTACAGTCAAAGATCAGTACAGAGATGGATGCTAGATCACTCCATGCCATAGGACAGGCGGGTTTCAGACCGGGATATACTACATCAGATCATATCTTTACTTTGAGGTCCATCATTGAGGAGGCTAAGGCCAAGAGGGAGCGTGTATACTGCTGCTTTGTGGATTTCCGCAAGGCATTTGATTCTGTGCCTAGGCATCTATTGATACAGAGACTTCATGATCGGGGCTTTCAGGAGGATACTATACAGTCGGTAGTAGCATTGTACAGGCGAGTTATTGGCAGGGTCCGACTATCAGGAGTTATTTCACCGGAGGTGGTCAGTACTATTGGTGTCAAACGGGGATGTCCACTCTCCTACACTTTTTGGTCTTTACATTGACGAGCTAGAGCATGTTATACGAAGTGATGGAGGGGAGGGTTGTACATTGGGCGACCTCATTATTATTATTCTCCTTTATGTTGATGATGTGGTTTTGCTTTCACGGACGAGAGAGGGTTTGCAGCGACACTTAGATGCTCTTCTTTCTTTCTACACACGGTGGGGTTTGTCGGTGAATGTGGCCAAGACTAAGGTTATGGTGTTCAACACCTCTAGGTCTTTCATGATGCGGCAGGAGCTTCTATGGGATGGTCATCCCCTAGAGGTTGTTGATTCCTATACATATCTAGGAGTACTATTCTCGGGGCCTACGTTCAGCATGAGACACGCAGCTATTTCCCGGGTACGGAAGGGCTATGCCTCACTGGTAGATTTGGAGAGACTATGTTTCAGCTCATACATCCGAGATGCGACTAGTAAGTGTCGGCTCTTTGACACTATGGTTGTGCCCTCAGCTATGTATGCTTCCGAGACATGGAGTACTGGTCTGACAGCTACTGATTGGACATATATCACACTAGATTATCTTGGCGGAGTTCGCAGTCCCCCCCATTCAGATTGAGGCCTTATTCCATATTGTGACATTCATACAGAGGTTAGAGGATCTTCAGGACGGGGGTACACATTATGTAGTTGCAGCTTTATCTTCATCCCGGCGCCTACACTCAAAGGGACACCTTTTCTCATGGTACTCCCAGGCTTGTCGTCTCCTCTCCACATTGGGTATCCAGATCAGTGATCTACCTGCGGGCACCCACCAGAACAGAAGAGGCCTCCTTTACAGATCATATCTTCATATCACTTGGCAGGGTCCATTGGGGACCAAGAGTGAGTTTTATCGTACACACTTTCTATCTCTTGATCTGGCTGGCTGCCCATAGTATCTGGTTACTTGCTGAGGAGTATGTCACATAGTCTGCAGATAGCGATGGGTCAGTTTCGGGTTTCTTCACATCAGCTGGCTATTGAGACTGGCAGATACAGTGTCACCCCACGAGAGGACCGGCTTTGTAGCATGTGTGTTATGCATGAGACTGAGGACGAGTCACATTTCCTCTTCACATGTCCAGCCTACTATGAGATACGGGGGCGGTACTACTGCTTGTTCAGAGAGCACCCAGTTACACTTTCTACCCTGATATCTTATGAGGACCCTAGATGTGTCGCACTGATGATCCGAGAGATGTCAGACCTGAGGAGGAGGAGACTAAATGATACACATTCCCTGACACAGCTGAGCATTGATGAGTGCATATCCCGTCGGAGACAGAGATCCGAGGTACCCATAAGCAGCGACTCAGATGGAGAGGCCGAGATTCCCGACTTCATCATACACCGGCATCAGAGACCATGTCGACGGCCAGAGAGACAGTAAGTATTTAGATCACAGCCCAGAGCGCCACGGCAACAGAGACGACACCGACGGCCTATCCGGCGACAGAGGTCCAGGGCACATCTAATCACACCTTCACAGCATACCATCCACCATTTCTTTCATGCTGATGGGCATCGTGATATATGATTCCAGGCTATTGGATCTTGACTGGGCCAGCTGTCTTTATGCATTGTATTTGCAGTTATTTAGTTTTATAGATGATTGAGCTTTAAGCTCCTATGTGCACACTTGACATGTACCTTTTCTTAGTCCTATGTACCTTGGGTATTCAAGGACATGAATAAAATCTTTCTTTCTTTCTTTCTCTCATCTTGCACGGAGCAAACCATTTCTAACTAACCATTCAAATTTCACAAAGCTAACCTTTGTAAGCAACCATGATAAACTAGTCATGACACGAATAAACTGTAAAAAAATATATACATCTCATCTGATGCCAGTATACATGATAGTCTGTGTGTATCAATATCTACAAGTCTGTGCTAAAAAAATCATCCCTCTGCGTTATGCATCCTCGGGGGTGTCAAATACAAAGTCTGGCATCTGGGACTCCTCCAAGTCTGGGCCAACGCCTGCCAAGAGACGACTAGAAAAATCATTTGTGCGTCCCCTCTTGGCTGGCCTGCCTTTCTTGTTCGGTGCACCCTTGGGCCTTCCTGGCCTCTTGCGGACGAGGGGAGCCGTCAATGCCTCATCACCCCCATGCAGATGACCTGGCTGACTAGGCTGAGCCCAAGCTGCGGCCGGCTGGGATAGAGTAGCCAAAGATGGGTGTCCCTGTGCAGCTGATAGTGGAGGATAGGTCCGAGGAGTGTGTGCCCGTGGGCCTGCTGCTAGTGGAGGAACTAGATGTGGAGGGGCCATCCCTGTAGGAGGCAAGTACAGCGGCGATAAGTACTGAAAGGGGCCTTGTGGTGGACGGTACTGGTACATCCTGGGTGCTGCCAAAGGAGGAGGATGTGCTGTGGGTGCTGCCAAAGGAGGAGCCGGTGCCGTGGGTGCTGCCAATGGAGGAGGATGTGCCGTGGGTGCTGCCACTGGAGGAGCGTCTGTAGATGTGGGTGCTGCAAGAGAAGATCTGGGCACAGATGGTGGCCTGCCATGGAGACCTACTGCTGCAAAAATGGATGGCGATGAAGGGGCTGCAGGCCTCAACGGTATCGGTGGCACTGGAGGTGCTGTGCGGCGCACATACACCCTCTGAGGAACTGGAGGAATTGCAGGCACCTCGTGTAGCTGCTCTGGCTGAGACTGTGTAGGGCATGCTGGCTAGAGAGGATGGGGGTGCCCTGACGCTCGGCATCTGCTGGGCCTCTGAATCCAAGTCTGCAATCAAGTCGTCCAGCTGGGCATCCGAATACAAATGGTCTGGGCTCTGGGAATCATCATGAGCACCATCCTCGGGAACATCCCGTGCCTCATCCTGTGCACCATGCGGACCCGACATGGCCTCCCAATCGGTACAATCAAAGTCATTTGGTGACTCCTCTGGTGTGTTGTCATAGAAATGCCTATGGCTCTGTGATGCACGCATCCAAGCAGCTGCGGAAGGTAAACCCAAATCAGTCTGCCCCCTATCAAGAGCCTCCTCCATCATATCAACATAAGAAGGTATGCCACTGGCCCCCCCTGTGAGCCCTGCCCGTCTCCCGGTATAATCTGTGGCATGTGTCCCACCTCTACCACGTGATGCACCTATGACCCCTGCTCTAGGCGTGTGCCCAACACCTGTATCATATGCCTCATCCCGCTCTGATCTGGCGAACACAACCCGAATAGGCTCATCCTCATCCTGATCATCCTCTGACATTGGCTCATCTGCCTCGTACAATGGGGGCTCTCTATGCTCAAGCCCAAGCTCCCTCTCTCTCTCTGCCATCAACTGTGTGCCCAGGTCATCTGCAGGCATGGGATGGGTGCTGTCCATAGGCAAGTCAACCTGGCGCTCCAAATCGAATATCTTCGTCTGCAAGGTTTAAAATTGGCATGTCAGAGAAACAACTCTATCAAGAAATGAAACCAACATACCAGGAGTCAACCAACATGCTATGAAAAGTTAGCTTATCACCTGCAATGCGCTCGTAATGGTCGGAAGTCTCCTGGCGAGACGTGCGTTGGTGCTACAGAACACCAACCGCTCCAACTGACTCACTGACAACCGGTTTCTTCTAAGGACTCTCCAGCTAGAGCTGACAGACTGTGCAAGGCGGAAGGCCCTTCTCAAGGGCTCGGAGTCGGTGATGGCAAATGGAAGGTTCAGCTCATAAATCAGGCTGGCCACGGCCTGTGTGGCCTCTCTATCCATGTGTGGCTGATGCGCGCCGCGAATGCTCTGTTGCCTAAGAACTCTCCCAGCTGGGCGACGAGTAGCGGACCTCCAGCACGGTGCACCAAACGTGACGGGAATGGATGATGACGCGACAGCCTGGGCACTAGTGGATGCATCAGCTGGACGTGGAATGGGGAGAGTGGGATGCACTGGCCGGGATGGGTGCAGCAGCGTAAGTGGGGTACACTGGTGGAGGGTGGACATCTGGCATGGGATACGAAAACTGCTGGGTAGGGTGGTCATCCGGATGTGAAGGGAGGGAGGAAGGGATCTCCTCAACATCCTGGAAGGCCTCATCACTGGCATCCGGGGCCTGCTCCTGCTCGGGAGGCGGAGAGTCCATGAGAAAGTCGTAAACTGGGGGAGTGCGAGCAACAGTAGGTGGTGGTGGAACCACAGTGGCAACTGGCGGACGCAGTGGGACAGGATCCACCGGAATGGGTGCAGATGGGGGTGCGTGAGGCGGAACTGTCTGAGAGGGACGAGGGGCAAAGGGACTGGATGAGGATGCACTCCCTCTCCTCGTGCGTGCCAGCCAAGCAGGCAGCAACTCGGGGTCAACCACGTAAGGAGCGGTGCAAAACCGAAGAACACCCTCCGAAATGGTGTTCTCCCCCGCCACAAGACGTCACCCGTAGGTATCCAAAAGTCGCTGCCTGACGGGAACGGACATGCTGGCACAGGGGGCAGCATTCAGTGTGCCACCATCTCTCGCGCGTGCGCCGAGTAGGTGACCTTTAAGGCGAGTGAGGGTGGCAACGAACTCGGTCAGGCAATATCGACAGCGCACTGTCCTTGCACCGGACTTGTTAGACTTGTCGGGAACCCGCCTGACAATGTCCACCTCGTCCCACAGATCGGCAAGGTTGGAATGCACCATCTCTGTAGAAAGGACTGGGGAAAGAAGGCAGAGATCTCTGTGGGTGCGATAGGAGTCGGAAGGCTTGAAAAAACCACAATAAAGGCCGAAATAGCAATAGCAGGGGAGGACGCGATCAGTGCAATGCGAAGACAGCGGGGAGGGCGCGGACAGTAGGGCGATGGGCGGACAGCAGGGAGGGCGCGGACAGTAGGGCGACGGGCAGGGAGAGAGATGAAGCGAGGGGGGGGGATTAGGTTAAAAAAAATACAGTAATATATTAAATATTAAAAAATATTATATACTAAAAAATATTAAATATTGTGGTACCGCGGATCAGTATGGATCCGCGGTACCGGGATCCGCGGATCCTGGTACCGCTGGATCTATCATATATATATATATATATATATATATATATATATATATATATATATCATAGGTCCCGCGGTACCAGGTCCCGCGGATCCTGGTACCGCAAGACCATATATGGTACCGTGGTACCATATCGGTCAGCGGTACCAAAAAAAAGAAAAAAACAAATTTTTTTTTTTGCGAAAATAACACGGGAAGTTTTTTTTTTTTGTCTTTTTATATTATGGTACCTCGCTGGTACCGCGGATCCCAAGGCGGTACCGTACCGGCGGTACCACTGTTATGGTACCGACGGTACCAGGGGACGCGCGTCCGGACACGGACGCACCAGGGGTGCGTCCGCGTCCGGAGGCGTCCGCTTTTTTTTTTTTTTTAGAATTTTTTTTCAAATTTAAAAAAAAAAATTGAAAAAAAAAAATAGACGCGTCCAACCCCACGTCCGGGGGTCCGACGCCGGACGCGGACGCGAGCAAAACGGCCAGGACCCTCATGTCTGATATATATATATATATATATATATATATATATATATCATAGTACCTCGTGGTACCGCTGGTATGGTACCGCCGGTACCATATCAGTGGTACCGCCGGTACGGTACCGCCCTGGGATCCGCGGTACCAGGGCGGTACCATTTTTAATATTTTTTTTTATTTTTTAATATATTTTTAATAATTTTTTTTTGCATATTAACTACCAAAAAAGGACAAAAAAAAGTAAAAAAAGGGGGTTCTGGGTGTAAAAAAGGAGGGTACAGTACATGATGCAGGGGACTGTTGCAGTGGCACATGGGCACTGCGAGTGAGCAGACCGAGGGGCCAATGGGAGACCAACACAGGGGGGTAGCATCACATGGGGGCAAGTACAGAGGCACATGGGCATTGTGGGTGAGCAGACCATGGGCCCAATGGGAGACCAACACAGGGGGGAGCATCACATGGGGGCGGGTACGGAGGCACATGGAGGGATGATGGGGATCCACATGGCCGATCAGGCTGTGGGGATAAATAGGCACTCACAATGCCATTGTGGTCGGCATTTTCAGAGGCTGTGAGAGGGCTAGTGATAGACAGTGAGAGAGCAAGCGAGAGCCGGTGACAGGCTGTGAGAGGCTGTTTGAGAGCCAGGGTGCTGTGAGAGGGTGTTCAAGGATCAGGGTGCTGTGAGGAGAAGGTCGATCGAGATGGCTGAGCGAATACCACCGAAGCCCGAGGGCGAAGCCAGGAGAAAGCTTGAGGAAGATATCCGAAGGCACAACGAGAGGCATCGGAAGCAAGAGGCAGATATCCGAGAGATGCTGCGACAGACTCGACAGAGAAATCCGGAACCGGAGCCACCCGCCCCCGCTGTGGATCCTGTCCCCGCTGTCGAGCTGGATCTGGATGAGCAGATCGGAATGAATTTCACACGACGGCAGCTCATCATGGTCAGGGAAAGGACGGCCAGACGTCGGGCTAACCAGGAGGCAGCTCGGGCTAACCGGGAGGCAGAGCAAGAGCGACAAAACAATGCACCAGACGAGGGCGAGGAGTCGGTGGAGGATCAGTGAGGGATGTTTAGAATAGATGAGGTCCACCCGTATGTGGCGGACTGTTGCTATGTAGTTTTCGGCAGTTTATGGTGCAGCAAATAACTAGATGGCTGCTTAAAAAAATGACAGTATATGTGATGTTATCCTGATACAACGGTTGAATATATACATAGTTGTTTTTTGTGCAACGCGAGCCTGGTCATGTAAGATGCAATGTTTGTAATTTTTTTAAATGCAGATGTATTACATGTGTTTATTCAATGTCGTTTGGGGTGTAGGGGTGATTGCTGTGCTCATGATGTAGGTGCATCTATGTGAAGCTAGCATTCACTTCAAACGAAATTAAATGAAAATAGGATTCACACACGCACATAGAATTCTTCAACATAAAATAAAGCATCACATGTACAGAGCGACATACGCACAATGTGCAGCAAATAATGTAGGCCAAACACTGTATATAATGTGAAAAATCATCTGAGTACAATGGTAGACCAACTGCTAGAGACAAACTACTGAAACTAAAACAATAGAGCCACAATCAATGCTCTGGCTCTGACTCAGACGAATGCTCTGGAGACAACTCAGGGCCCCGAGCTGACTCTCGCAGCCGATATCTCTGCCTGTCTGGAACTGGCATGGGCTGTGTATCCGAGGGGGAAGACTCGTCATCCTCATCCTCCCAATCAGCCTCCGCATCAGCCCCCAAGCAGGCCAAACCAACAACACCTGCTCCAACTGGCTGTGATACTGCACCTCTACCTGTACCTGGAGCCCTGCGTGGTCGTCCTCTCCTCCCTGGCAGTTTCTGTGCCTTGCCTTTCTTGTTCGGTGCACCCTTGGGCCTGCCTGGTCTCTTGCGGACAAGAGGAGCTGTCAATGCCTCGTCACCCCCATGCAAATCACCTGGCTGGCTAGGCTGGGCCCAAGCTGAGGCCGGCTGGGATAGGGAAGCAAAAGAGGGAACTCCCTGTGCAACTGAGCGAGGAGGATGAGCTCGTGGAGTGTGTGCCCGTGGGGCTGCTGCAGGTGGAGGAACTGGTTGTGCAGGAGGCGAGTACAGTGGCGATATGTACTGAAAGGGGCGCTGTGGTGGCCGGTACTGGTACATCCTGGGTGCTGCCAAAGGAGGAGGATGTGACGTGGGTGCTGCCACTGGAGGAGACACTGTGGATGTGGGCGCTGCAAGAGAAAACCTGGGCACAGATGGTGGCCTGCCATGGAGACCTGGTGCTGCAGAAGTGGACGGCGATGGAGGGGATGCAGGCCTAAATGGCATCGGTGGCACTGGAGGAGCTGTGCGACGCACATACACCCTCTGAGGAGCTGGAGGAACTGTAGGCACCTCATGCGGCTGCTCTGGCTGGGACTCTGTGTGTGGCATGCTGGCAAGAGATGATGGGGGCGCCCTGACACTCGGCATCTGCAAGGCCTCTGAATCCAATGTGGCAACCAAGTCGGCCAGCTGGGCATCCGAATACAAATGCTCTGGGCTCTGGGACTCATCCTGTGCACCAGCCTCTAAATCATCCTGTGCACCGACCTCTGAATCATCCTGTGCACCAACCCCTGAATCAACCCAAGCCTCATCCCGTGCCTCATCATGTGCACCCTGTAGACCCTGCATGGCCTCCCAATCTGTGCAATGAAAGTCATCAGGTGCCTCCTCTGGTGTGCTGTCGTAGTAACGGCCATGACTCTGTGCTGCACGCATCCAAACATCTGCAGGACCAGCATCTAAACCACTCTGCCCTCTATCAAGAGCCTCCTCCATCATGTCGACATAGGTAGGTATGCCACTGCCCCCCCCTGTGTGCCCTGCCTGTCTGCCGGTATAACCTGTGCCATGTGTCCCACCTCTGCCACGTGATGCACCTGTGACCCCTGCCCGTGGCGTGTGCCCTGCACCTGTATAATCTGCCTCATCCCTCTCTGGTCTGGCAAACACAACCCGAATGGGCTCATCCTCATCATGCTCATCCTCTGACACTGGCTCATCTGCCTCATACAATGGGGGCTCTCTGTGCTCAAGCCCAAGCTCTCTCTCTCTCATCTCGGCAAGCTCCCTCTCTCTCTCTGCCATCAACTGTGTGCCCAGGTCATCTGCAGGCATGGGATGGGTGCTGTCCGTAGGCAAGTCAACCTGGCGCTCCAAATCAGATATCTTCGTCTTCAAGGTTTAAAATTTGCATGTCAGAGAGACAACTTTTTCAAGAAATGAAATCAACATACCAGGAGTCAACCAACATGCTATGAAAGATTAGCTTATCACCTGCAATGCGCTCGTAATGGTCGGAAGCCTCCTGGCGAGACGTGCGTTGGTGCTACAGAACACCAACCGCTCCAACTGACTCACTGACAACCGGTTTCTTCTCCTCGTGTGAATCAGTGCCCATGTGCTCCAATTACGCTCACACACAGAGGCAGCACAGTCCTGTGGTGCGTGCATTGAAATACTTCAGCACATTGTGGCAAAGGTGAAACTTCAACGAAACACAAAAAATGGAGGATAAAATGAGATGCATACCTGAGAAAGGACACGCAGTGCAAGACGCTGTATAGATGGGTATGTGCTACCGAACATGGTCCACCAGGTAATGGGTAGCTGCCTCCTCTCTGGATCCTGGGCAGCCGGGTGGCCGAATGTGCCCATGCCGAAACGAAATGCAGCGAGCTCCTCCATGAGCCTGATAGGATCCAAACCTATGTGTGGACCCACCCTGTGAATGTACTGAAGCCAATCGGCCTCGAGCTCCCTGTCTGCGATCTGTGTCGGAGAGAGGAAGAGGGGATGCAGCATGTGTGCAACGCTGTGGATACTCCTGTGGAAGTAGTTCCATCGCGTCTCCCATATGAACTTCAGCTCTGTCATCCTGCAGGTGAGGGGCATGTGGTTTAGGGCATTACGAAAAAGCTTAACATTGACAGAAAAACAAACTAGCAAGTACTGAAAAGATAAAGGTCAATTGCAACACTGTACCGCTTACCTCTCTGGCTGCAAGATGGGCAGCTGCAGGAACTGTCCAATCCGGTCCATGAGCTCATACACCAGTCCAAGTGTCGACCCCTCGCTGTCAGCCATGCGGAGCACAATGTAGAGTGGTCGAAGCAGTCCTGACAATGTCTGTGCATCCCTCCAGAACTGGTCTCCCCTCACCGTGGAAGAAAAGTGCTCCCCATCCTCAGTGTGCGGAAATGTACTGGCACCCCAAAGATCACTGGCAACCATCTGTAGAAGCTGGGCCCTGCACCTGATCAAACGGTCGATGACCACCAAGTCGAATGCAAAGCGCGTGGGGGCTGGCTTACGGAGGTCCAGATGGCTAAACACCCGAAACATGGCAAGAACACGCCTCTTTCTGGTGACAAAAGTCACCAGGAAGAGGGCCTCCCGGACGATGGCTCTAACCCAGGGAAGTGCTCCAATGTCCCCCATCAAAAGGTCTATGCCGTGGGCTGCACAGGGGGTATGAACAATATGAGGGAACTCGGCCTCTAGCAGTACACCCATCTGAATGCAGTTCGTGGCATTGTCCGTCACCACCGTGACGACATGCTGTGGGCCTATGGCTAGGATGGAAGACCTGATGACATCAAACATGAACTCTGCAGATATGACTCTCCCCCCCCTGCTGCAATCCACTGCCCTCAAAAACTGTGTGCCCATGCAGCTGGAGACCAGTATGTTGAGGATCGGCCTCCTCCTGACATCAGTCCAGCCATCGGACATGATGCTGCAACCGTAAGTGGCCCAGTGCCGACGCAGAGGCTCCATCTCTCTAGACAAGGACTCGACCCTATCCCTCAGCATGTGTGTGCGGACAACCTCTGAACTAGGGACTCTCCAGCTAGGGCTGACAGACTGTGCAAGGCGGAAGGCCCTTCTGAAGGGCTCAGAGTCGGTGATGGCAAAGGGCAGGTTCAGCTCGTAAACCAGACTGGCCACGGCCTGTGTGGCCTCTCTGTCCATGTGCGGCTGATGCGCGCCGCGAATGGTCTGCTGCACGAGGGCTCTCCCTGGTGGACGACGGGTGGTGGACCTCCAGCACGGTGCACCAACCGTGACGGGAATGGACGATGACGCGACAGGCTGGGCGCTGGTGGATGCATCGGCTGTAGACGTGGAATGGGGAGAGTGGGATGCACTGGCAGGGATGGGTGCAGCAGCATAGGTGGGGTGCACTGGTGGAGGGGCAACATCTGGCATGGGGTACGAAAACTGCTGGCTGAGGAGGTCATCCGGATGGGAAGGGAAGGAAGAAGGGATCTCTTCCACATCCTCGAAGGCCCGCCCAGTACCATCCTGGGCCTGCTCGGGTGGCGGAGAGTCCATGAGAAAGTCGTAGACTGGTGGAGTGCGAGCAACGGTGGGTGGTGGTGGAACCGCAGTGGCAACTGTCGGACGCGATGGGACGGGATCCACCGGAATCTGAGCAGATGGGGGTGCATGAGGCAGAGCTGTCTGAGGGGCAAAGGGACCAGAGGAGGATGCACTCCCTCTCCTCGTGCGTGCCAGCCAAGCAGGCAGCAACTCTGGGTTAGTCACATAAGGAGCGGTGCAAAATCGGAGAACGCCCTCCGAAATGGTGTTCTCCCCTGCCACGAGCCGCGGCCCGTAGGTGTCCAATAGTCGCTGCCTGTCGGGGACGGTCATGCTGCCACAAGGGGCAGCATTCAAGGTGGCACCATTTTTGGCGCGTGCACCGAGCAGATGGCCTTTAAGGCGAGTGAGGGATGCAGCAAACTCGACGAGACAGTATCGGCAGCGCACGATCTTCTGACCGGTCTTGTTGGCCTTGTCGGCAACCCGCCTGACAATGTCTACCTCGTCCCACAGACCGGAAAGGTCGGATTGCACCATTGCGATGGAGAAAACTAAGGACAAAACGCTGGAAAAAAAACAGCAGGGTACACTATGTGAGAGACGCTGAAAATGGGCGAAGGCAGGTTCTTGCAAATCAGATGCAAGGCAGGGCGGTCTGTGGGCGAAGGGCGACGCAAATCAGACGCAAGGCAAGGAAGACAGGGCAGCAAAACCAGTAGCGAAGGCAGGGCAACGATGGCTGGAAAAAAATTGGGAGAGAAGAAGCGAGGGGGGCGGGTAGATTAGGTTTAAAAAAATTTCAAAAAATATTAAATATTAATTATATTAATATATTATGGTACCGCGGTACCATCATGGTACCGCGGTACCAGTACGGTCCCGCGGTACCGGGATCCGCGGTACCCAGTACCGCGGGACCTATGATATATATATATATATATATATGTATATATATATTCGGAGCACGTACGAAACGGGCGTTTCGAACGCATTCCGAAACAGATCGTGACCCCAAAAATAAATTCGGAACGTAGAGGTAGTAGATCTTTTTTTCGCAATTTTGATAAATGAAGTCGACCACCCTGCCCACAGTACGAAGCACGTACAATAGCTCCACAAAAGCAAAGCAGATTAGAAAAATCAGCACTATGATGATTCAAAGTCATCGCCAATGTGACATATTCATGATCATGACACTATTTTTGGGTTAAAGAATGAAGTTGTTGAAATTCTAGTATTTGATGCATAACTTGTTGCTAGATTGTGGGCCATGTACAAAAGGTCTAGGATCAGATGGTGGAATCAGCCAACAAGAAGAGGCCTCTAATTTTGAATAAAGTACAATGGTTTTTTCTAAGAGTAACTTGCGTACTTATCTGAAAAATTAAAACCTCTAGTAGGACAGAAGAACCTGAAGTTAACCCCTAGCAACAAATCTTTTTGTTCACAAACGCACCATGTTGAAGAATGAATCAATAGATCTAGGATCGTTGCAAAGAGAATTCCTACTAGGTTCCTACTATGAGAACACTTGCAAGTGGATTGCAAAATTGCATTTGGCTTATCTATTCACTTGATTTATCGCATGTTGGGGTCCTCAAAGGGTGATGCATGTAGCCATGCATGGCTATGCATGTACATAAACAAACTACCCTTGTGATTGTTAGTGATTTCTAACACATCCATCCGATTGGTTGTCAATCTAAGATTAGCCTGGTAAAATTGTAGAGTTGCAATGAAGAAGAACTCAATATCTAAGAGTCCTTGACTTAGTAGCCTATAACAATGTCATCATACCATGGAGTGCTAATACAAAGCATCATGATTATTTGCATTTATTTGAGATATTTCAACTACAAAATTCATAGTATTTGGAACAATCCACAATTAGATGGTTAAGATTTTAGAGTTGCAATGGAGAAAAACATGTCGGCCGATCACAGTCCAATACACTAGACATCATACTTACACATTCCAGCACAAAGTCTTAGAACATCAAACAATTGCATCATGCACAACATGGACCAAATACCATGAGATCCCTACTTACTTCCTCTACACCAAAGAGTAGGTGCAAGTCACCTGCCAAAACAACACCTGCTTTCAAACATTTTCACAACAAAAATGTGCTAAGTTTCCATTACCTCTCCAAAGGTGAGGGGCAAACTCAATTGTGATCAAACCTAGCACTAAGGTGCAAAGTCGATCAAATGAAATTTGTACTTCCACTATGGAAATTAGTTAGTAACTGATCATCAACGAATGACTAATGCAAATTGCAGCAAACTAATAATCATAAGTTGACTGTGTGTTAGGCTAAAGCTATAAACCAATGAGAAGCTACTCCCCAAACAATCAACCATCAATAATGAGACTCTCAAGCACAAGTGACTCTAATTAATGACAAGAAACACCCAAGGGCCCAAACTTTATGGTCCAAGAGACAATAATGACAGTGTAGGCTTATAGTCCATACAAACGCCTAGTGCATAATATTTGGTCTACAAAACCTTAACTAGAGTTAATTTGGCATTCCCTTTGGTTTGTAGAAAGTTTTTCCAAAGAAAGAGCATATTTCCTAAAAGAAGTTCTGCACTATTAGCTCACGTAAGATGCATTACGTGAAATATTGGAAAAGAAGCAGGGCAAAAGCTCGATCAACAACACCATCTTATCCACACACGAATTTTCATGCAGAAAAAATTTAGTTCGAAAGATGAGATATAAGTCAATAAATTCAAGGAAATTGAGAAAGGAAAGGATAATGCCTTAAGGTGTAAAAAACTCACAGTCTCAGTGAGATGGTCTAGGTTGACATGGCTCATTCTAAGCAAATCTGTGCATCGGAATCGCCTGATTGTTGTCATCTCTTGCTTTCTTCTTTTTCCTCTTATATATGCAACGTGAATAGCTCCTTCCCTATAAATTCGCACCTGCAAAGCTTCATGTTAGCATTAATGCAATGTAGACTGTAATCAACCGCCTCATGACTCAAAGTTAGAAGTAGAAGCTTTATCAAGTTATCAAATTTGATTTATTTTGATAATTTATAGACTAGCAAATTAGCAATTAACATGTTGATAGTTGATGTCACAATGAATCTCATTACATAAATAGCAGTTCAATCGCCACTAAATTTAAAACAATAAGGTAGTTCAAAACTCCCTTTGACCGTCATATGACCGTCAAACACCATGCACTGCTCCACAAATTGTGACTTGGAGTGCCTGAGACTTCTCAAGGTTATTACTTACATTTCTGGCCTAGAACAGAATATCAAGGGAGTGCCAAATATCCACATCAAAGATTATTCCAAATCCTCAATACAGGACATGGACATAACACTTCTCTTCACTCCCTCTTAGATTTTACCATGCTATCCACATTGGGACAGCTCTGACTCTCATCACATCAGTTGGAAATTGAGATTGGATGCTTCTAGAGTATCCCGAGAGAGGCGAGGATTTGCCAGCTATGTTTCTTATATGAGGTGGTGTCTAAGGATCATTTTTTAATCATATGACTAGTATATTATGAGATCAGAGGAAGATATTATGGCCTTTTCAGCAATGCACCTGTTACACTATGATCCATTATAGCATATGAGGATCCACATTGCGTTGCACTCATAATACGGGAGATGTTCCTACTTCAACAAAATCGATGTCAAGTTTCAACTAGCTTGGTAAAGTCACTCCAACACACAGCTCCAGATTACATCCATCTGCCTTCATAGGAGAACGTACATAGCTCCAAAGATAGACAATAGTAACAATAGTAGCGATGACGCACCACTCAATTTCATGGTGTCATCAGAGCTACATGTTCCCACCATGACAAGACACATCTCATCGACAACATCCGTAGAATAGCTTGGACGTACATCCAACAGTAGTCCCCATTACATCCTTCTTCAGTAGCAACAGGATATGATGACATCATGTCTACCATCATACTTGCAAACAAATATATTTCACTATATTCATCTTAGATGATCACAATTAGATTCACATGTATCCATTTTTTTTTTTGGAGACAATTCATAAACTCCCATTGTTTCCACATACTTGACATGTACTCTTTCGTCTTATACGCCTCTTGGAATGGAAAACACATTAGTCATACTGAACTTTGAAGAGCTTCATATGGCTTTATGGAGACACATGAGAGCCAGATCCGAGGGCTACCTACATTCTCAGGCTACAAATGGGATTCAGTATACAGGGCAGAGGCGAGATCCATGAGTGGTAGAGGTTCAGGTGAGGTCGCATGTTTATACAGAGAGTCACTACACTCGATTATAGAGTTTATCAAACATGACGAGTATCATTGGTTACGATGAGTATATGTTGCAGCTCATAAGCTTGCCATTTATAATGGCCTCACTTGTTGGCCTAATTTTGGCAGCTACACATGCTACCCTCGTAGTGGCGGGCATAGCGTTGTTGATTACCTCATGGGGTCACCATCCCTCATTCCACTAATATCACACTTTGAGGTCATTTTGACTACTCATTGTTATCCTTCCATCTGGGTTTTGTCCCAACTCCACGAACCTTACCTCGTTCCTCCATCGACCGTGCTCCCAGATACACCTTCGATCACCCTTACAATCGAAACTTACCAGGAAGCCCTTGCCTCTTTACTCCATCACTTCCCGCATGATACCGTCATGCAATCACACCAGCTCGTCATGCTCGGCCTCCATGGTTTGATGATAAGTGTTGTTCACTACACCTCCATGTTACACATGCACGTACACATGATCCACTTATTCTCTCCACTGTTCGTTGATCTCTCCATCATACACTCCGCCGCAAAAAGCATGCCTACGAAGAACAAAAGGGAGAAACCTCATTGCTTCCCTATTTAGTTCCTCTACTGGCACCTTCTGGCATGCATTTACACCTCATGCTCCACCCCCTCTTCTTGACGACCTACATGTCTGGTCCACCTACGCTACCTCAGTCTACACCATACCTACTGATGACTTGCCCGTTCCATCTCCCCCCATCCCAGTGAATTCACCTTCTTCACCTCTGAAATGGTCATTGAGGCCATAAGAAAATGAAGACCAAAGGCACTAGAGACACAGAAGACCTTGAATCAAAACTTCTGATCCATGCTGCAAATATACTCTCACCCACTCTAGCCACTCTGCTTAATCGTGTTGTCGTCTCGGGCTTCCCCCACTCCTGGTGTACTAATATCATCCATCCCATCCACAAAAATGGTGACCCCATGAATCCTAGTAACTACCGTACTAACATGATTGGCCATGTCATAGCGAAGCTTTATGGTACTATACTTCAGTCAGCGATCAACTCTTAGGCTGAGACCAAGAGACTACATGCATTGGGCCAGGCTGGCTTTCGTGCTCACCATTCTACCACAGATCATGTCTTCACTCTTCGAGCTATCATTGAGGAGGCTAGGCATAAGAGACAGATTGCTTTGTTGACTTCAGGAAAGCCTTTGATTCTGTTCCACGTTTTCTTCTCATCTAGCGACTACATGATCTTGGCTTCTCTACTGACAAAGTTCTAGTTGTGACGGCACTTTATGAGCGAGTTCTTGGATGTTTTCGAAGAGACACTGATGAGCTTGAGAGAGTCATTGAGCAAAGTGGTGGTACAAGTTGCCGACTTGGGGATATTCTGATTACCATTCTCCTATATGCAGATGATGTTGCTTTAGTCTCCTCGACTAGAGAGGCGTTACAAAGACAGTTGGACAATCTTCATGGTTTCTACACTAGATGGGGTTTGCGAGTTAACATTGAGAAGATCAAAGTTATGGTCTTCAACACATCCAAGGCTTTCATGCAACGACATGAGCTTTTTCTAGATGGACAGCCGTTGGAGATTGTGTCATCCTACACCTATCTTGGGGTTCTTTTCACTATATTTGGTGAGACATGCAGCCAGACTTGGGAAGGGACATGCCTCCTTGGTCCAGCTTGAGCGTGTTGGCTTTCAGAGATTTATTCGGGACGCCCCGAGTAAGTGTCAGTTATTTGATACTTTTGTCTCCCCCAATGCATTGTATGCTGCAGAGACATGGTGCCCAGGGCTCACCTTTGCCGATTGGGCCTCCAAGTCCTTATGCTATCATGGATGATACGGGCGAAGCCCTCTGTCCCACACCAGATTATCCTAGCCGAGTTTGCAGTTCCACCTCTACAGCTTGATGCCATCTTCCGTCTCATCACATATGCGGACGGACCCTAGATCGGATGATACTGGCAACAATAGTGACTCTTTACTACATAGAGACCAGAGACAACGTACTACTCATATTGCCCATAGAGCCACTACTCAAAGACAACCTCCTTGGCGGCATCAGCAGCATCTATCGAGACCACCTCCAAGCGTTATCCCCATCATGTCTCTCTTTCATAGCAGCAGTACTTGATGACACGGAGTTATACCATTATCTTATTGGCAGCATTAGACTTTTTAGACCTACTTTATGTTCGTAGTATAGTACATTGGCATTTCATATGCTCCCACTACCCCACACACTTGACATCTATTTTTTTTCATCTTATATGCCTATTGGCATGGAAAAGACATTAATTAAATCGTTCTTTCTTTCTCCACGATGGCTCCAAGGAGGCCCCCACGCCCTAGGTCCCCGGCTGCCACACTGTCCACTGAGGTGGCAGCGCAGCCTGCTACCTCAGCCCTAGATGCCCCTTCTAATGGTGATGCGGCAGCACTGTCTGCCTCCCTGTCTGCTACCTCTGATGATGATGTGGCAGCGCTCCCTGCCACCTCCACGATGTCGTCGGCTACCTCTGCTTCCACCTCTGCTTGGAGAACCAAGAGAGACCCTTCTACACTCATTGTTCACTTCACAAATTTGGAAGAACGACGGGCATCCCTCAAACTACAGGCCAAGCTTAGAGGTACACTTATATTCATGGATGATGTTCTCACCCCCATGCAGGTTGCAGACCGGAAGAAAGCATTTACTGAGGCAAATTTTTTGGGAAAGATGGTGATATATCAGGATGGTAAGGCTCGATACATTGATCTTCCGAAATCTGAGAAATAGGGATTCGGGCTCCCAAGACTTAGGAGCAGTTCGGGGGCCCTTTCTAAAGCACTGCGGTTGAGCTTATGGAACTACAATGGTATCCACTCTTCGGCTACAGCAGGGAATTTCAGAGATATTTGTATGGATGGCGATATCTTATTACTCACAGAGACACATGAGAGTCCTGAGAGGGGACTACCGACCATTGATAGTTTTTGTTGGTACTCTGCACATCGGTGGGCGACAAGAGCATTGACAGATCGAGGGTCAGGTGGGGTGGCCTGCTTAGTCTGAGACTTCCTTTAGCCTTGGGTCGAGTTGATACATACTGATGAGCGAGCCCGCTATATTTGGATTAGATGAATCGTGGGTTGATTAGCCTGGATCGGGACCTCTTTATGGCCGCTTGTTATTTTCCACCGGATACATCAGTTTTCACATTAGACGAGAAGTCACCTTACATGGATATCTCTTCGGACATTATCAGGTATGAGGAGCGAGGTTATAATTTTCTAGCCGAAAACTTCAATGCCCGGACTGGGTCTAGGCAGACAGAGTTCCATAGAGCAGAGGATGATCCACAATGGATACATGCCATAGACTGGGACGATCTTGGCCTCCAGCAACAATCGGCAGATGCAAGGGGTCCAGTTACAGCATATGAAGAGCAAATGCTTCAGTTGGGCGAGGCTCATGGATTGGCCATTTGTAATGGCCTACTATAGTGGCATGGTTCAAGTGACTATACTTGCTTCCCACACAGCGGAGGGCATAGTGTTGTTAACTATTTCAAGGGATCGTCGTCTCTCCTTCCCTCTATTTCATCCTTCTTGGTTCACCGTACCACCCTCTCTGACCATTCATACCTCTCGCTCTCTATTGGCCTTCTTCGCACCTCACACTCGTCCATTAACCCCCAGCATGAAGACCATATATCGCTATTCCCCTCAAAAACACTCCTCTATACAGGAAAGCCCTACCTGAACTTCTGAACTTCTGACTCACTTCCCATACGAGCATACTTAAGCGGACCAGTCTCTTTTTCTTGTCTGGACCATCCATACCGCTGCATCCTTTGCTTTTCCATTCTCATGGCCCAAGCATCCACGACACTATCGACCACATAACCCATGGTATGACCATGAATGCAACCGCCTCCAACAGAATTTGATCAACGCACGCTACCACCTTCCCCATCTGGTTAAAGACTTATCTCATGTATACCGTAGAACCACTCGAAATCAGAAAATTGCATATGAGATCTGCCAAGGAAAGGGAGATGATGGACCTTCCCTTTAGTTCCTCATCGAGATCCTTTTGGAAAAAATTCCTCCCAGGAGCACCTCCACCCCAGATCACAGACCTTAACACATGGGTGACCTATGCCACATCACGGTACACTGTCTCTAATGCACCTCCACTTCCCACACCCTCATCCACAGACACCTTTGATACATTCTCCCCGGACATGATAGAAGAGGCCATCAAACGATTACATTTACATAAAGCTAAAGACATCGATGAATTAGAGGCTGAACTTCTGAAGTATGCTGCTGACATCCTCTCACCTTTCCTCTCTATCTTAGTCAATCGTGCTATCACATCTAGATTCCCCTCCCCATGGTCCACGAACCTTATCCATCCTATCCATAAAGGCGATGATCCCATGAAATTCAACAACTATCGTACCATCATGATCAACCACCTCTTTGCCAAAGTTTATGGTTCTATTCTTCAGTCAGAGATCAGCGTAGAGAGCATGTCATGCCATTGGCCAGGCCAGCTTCAGACCAGGATATACTACATCAGATCATATTTTCACCCTGAGATCCATCATTGAGGAGGTTAGGTCCAAGAGAGAGCGTGTATACTGCTACTTTGTGGATTGTGTGCCCAGACATCTACTGATACAGAGGCTTTGGGACCGTGGATTCCAGGAGGATATCATACGAGCAATTGTGGCATTGTACAAGTGAGTTATTGGCCAGATCCGAGTTTCAGGGGTTGTATCGCTAGAGGTGGATAGTACGATCAGGGTTAAGCAGGGATGTCCATTTTCACCTACACTTTTTGGTTTATACATAGATGAGCTTGAGCAGGTTATACATAGTGCTGGAGGGGAGGGATGTACATTGGGTGAGCTCGTTACTGCTATCCTGTTATATGCGGATGATGTGGTCTTACTCTCGAAGCCGAGGGAAGGCCTGTAGCTGCATCTGGATGTGCTTCATTCTTTTTGTATGCAGTGGGGATTGTCAGTGAATGTGGCCAAGACCAAGGTTATGGTGTTTAACACCTCTAGATTCTTTATGATACGGTAGGAGCTTCTATGGGATGGTCATCCACTTGAGGTAGTTAGCTCCTACACAAATCTAGGTGTTGTATTCTCAGGTCCCACTTTCAATATGAGACAGGCAGTTGTTTCCCGGTTAGGGAAGGGCTATTCTTCATTGGTTGATCTAGAGAGAAGAGAGAGACAGCCAGCCCATAGGCCACAACCCACAGCTCCACGGCAGGCCGCCGCAGCAGCAGAGACGATACCGACAATTCACTCGGAGACAGAGGCCCGCAACCCATCCAGAGACAGTTTCACAACATACTATACACCATTTTTTACCGGCGGAGAGACATCTATTCTATCAGGATGATGAACTGTGACTATGCTAGCCATCCCACTATATGCAGTTTCTGTTTTTTTTGCAGTCATGGTTTCTTTAGATGTTTGAGCTTTTAAGCTCCTATTGTACATATTTGACATGTACCTTTTATTAGTCCTATGTACCTGTTATTTTCCTCCAGAGTCTTCGTCCTTTGCTGAGGGCACAGGTTCACCCTACCTTGATTTATCGCCTGATATCATCAGATTCGCAGAGCGGGGGCATATTCTCCTCACTGGAGATTCTAATGCCCGAACCTCTTCACGACAATCAGAGTTCTATGACATCACCGACCAACTCCGCGTTCATGCCCTTGACAGCGATGATATGGGAGTTACCAGGATTTCAGAGGACAGCTTGGGACCTACTACCCCTTACGGTGAGCATTTATTGCAGTTTGGAGAGGCCCATGAGTTAGCCATTTACAATGGCCTTGTTGGCCAAAATCTGGCAGTTATACTTGTCACCCTCACAGTGGTGGACATAGTGTTGTGGATTATCTCATGGGATCACCATCTTCCATACCTCTCATATCTGATTTTCATGTATCTCCCACCACTCTCTCTGATCATTCCTTTCTCTCCTTCGCTATCGGCCGCCTCCCACCTCCCCAACCATCCCCACACCCCCTGCTTACACGGGCACCCAAGTATACATTCAGTTCTCTCTTTACACCACTTTACCAGGAGTTCCTAACCTCATTGCTCCATTCCTTCCCTCGCGATAGTACAGTCGAGATTCAAGCTGCCTTTCTTAGCACTTCTCTTCATACCGCTGCTTCCCTTGCTTTTCCATCTAAACCCCATAAAAGCAGAGGCACCCGCTCCTCATCGATACGACCCCCACACCCCCCGTGGTATGATGTTGAATGTCGCTCTCTTCGTCAGCTTGTCACCCATGCCCGCACGCACGATCCTCATCTCCTCCACTCCGCCAGGCGCTCTTACCGTCGCACACTCCGCCGAAAGAAGCGTATATATGATGACTCCGAAGGAACGCGTCTTGTTGATCTTCTCTTCAGTTCCTCTTCAGGCGCCTTTTGGCATGAGTTTATCCCTCGTGCTCCACCACCCCTCCTGGATGACCTTCGCATATGGACCGAATACGCTACCAAACTATATACCATACCCACTGACGCACCCATCTCTATCTCCCCACGCCCCTCTGAGTTCACCTTCTTCACATCTGACATGGTACTTACGGCCATCAAGAGAATGAAGTCCCATAAAGCAAGAGATATCGAAGACCTTGAATCTGAACTCCTAACCCATGCTTCCGACCTCCTTGCTCCCACACTAGCCACTCTCCTCAATTCCGCCGTTGTCTCTGGTTTCCCCTCATCCTGGTGCACCAACATCATCCACCCTATTCATAAAAATGGTGATCCCATGATCCCTGGTAATTACCGCACTATCATGATCGGACATGTTCTCACGAAGCTCTATGGTACCATACTCCAGTCTGCAGTGAGTTCAGAGGCGGAAGCTCGGAGATTACATGCATTGGGGCAGGCAGGTTCTTGAGAGTAGATGAGATACTTTAGTTGTTTAGTCTTGTTAGGTTAATATCTAGTTGTTGTTGTTGTTGGATTATGGAGACATTTATATGCTCCGTTCAGTATCTATCACACTTGAGATGTACTTACTTTGTCTTATATGCCTTTTGGCATTAAAAGACGTTAACAAAGCTTTTTTTCTTTCTTTCTCTCTCTCTCATCAGTCCTCCATCACCTCCATCATAACTCCCCCTATTGTCCCCACCCATCGTTGCCACTTCCCATCGCCCCTAATTGTTGCCCCTACCAATGTTACACAAGCATCGATGTTGCCTACTGCGCAAGGAGCCTCGATGCCCATCACAATTACACAAGCAACAATGCTACTTGATGCGCAAATAGCATTGTTGCTCCCTAATGTGGCCCTCCCTCTCTCTTTCAATGGCTTGAGAGCAAGATCAAGCAGCATCACACTGATGTTCAATCATGGGCAAAGGTTCTCAAGCACCCAGGAAAATTTGGCACTAGACATCCCTAATTCACTTTGATGCAGCCGGGCAGGCTAAAAAGTTTTAAACAAAAACCTTTAGCACCATAGCACGGGATTGAACACAACATGGCGAAATAAAAAAGGCAGCAGCACACTCGTCTAGCGTTTCACATCAGCGAAGCATCGACGAGATGTGCTGTGACAACGGCCTAAGCTACGAGATACCAGTATCTATATGGATGAAGATTTGACATTCACGTAGGTAGAAGAACGCAAAAGAGTTCTCCAAAAAGCTAGAGCCACAAGGCAACGTCTCATCTACAAGGACGATTGTATACAATTTGTTGAAAGCAAATCTAGGATAAACTAGTTGCTTGTGCCTGTCGATGACGGGCAATGGGCACTTACGCACTTACCCACAAAAAGTGTTTAAATATGTTTGGAGGCTGCGCTTTTTTTTACCATTTTTTTAAAACCTATTTAGCTTTTCCTTTTGCAAATTGGTGACATGTTTTGCTGGCAAAAGCGTGACATTTTTTACGGCACCTCACACATTCTCTCTCTAAAATAGTTTTATACTATATAGATAAGTAAGAAATATTAAGCCAAGGTTAGTGAATTAGAGAGTCGTCCAATTGATCTTAAAAAAATGTTGGATTTTGCACCATATATTCTCAGAACATCTCTTTGAGTTTTATCATTATAGTTTAGGTTTTGACAGCATTGGCATGTCTAGTTGCCACCTAGATCATGTTGTGTACTTCTTTTGTCTTATGCTGATTTTTGGGCAAAAAAGGCGTTAATGCTCTCTCTCTCTCTCCCTCTCTCTCTCTCTCTCTCTCTCTCTCTCTCTCTCTCTCTCTCTCTCTCTCCATCAAGGTTACAAGCCGATCGAATCGGCCGATTCGAACCGATTCGAACTGATTCGAACATTTTTTAAAATTGATTCTAAATTTGAACCTCGATTCCAACATGCCAATTCTCTGAAAATCTGAAATCTCCCCCCCTATTATTTCTGCTTTTCTTGTGAGATTTGAAAGAGATTAGGGGTTTTTTCAAATCATTTGGTAGGAGCTTAATACAAGGTTCTAGTCTTTTGTTTAACAATTCAAATAAGATAGAGAACCGGTACCTAACGATTCGGTGGTTCGAACCGTGGTTCGATGCAACCTTGCTCTCCAGGTCACAAAGGCTAAAGACATAATACCAACACAAAAAGCGAACAACAACACCACAAGGAGGTTTCATGGGCAGACGTCCTCAAACACCTAGGTAGATCTAGTGCTCCAGTATCTTTCATCTCTGCTACATTCACTTAGAGTTGATTGCGAGAGTAAAAGCCCCTCAATGTCCTTCTAAGAGACATTCTTGACTCCCAGGATGCTATTGGAGAAGCCAACAAGTTTTTGGACGAAAACCTCCAACACCGTGGCACAGAGTTGGACACAACTTGGCATACCAAGAAGGACGTTAATACCCTTGTCTTACGCTTCCTTTCACTAGAATCTAGGCGAGATGTGTTGCCAAGCCAATCTAAACTCAAAGATATTAAGATTGTTTTGTATGAAGAACTTAGTTATGTACAAGTTGTGGAATGCAAAAAAGCCCTTCAAGAAGTAAAGGAGACAGGTAGACGCATGATCTACAAAAATGGTAATGATCATTTTGTCTAGACCAAGCAAAAAAAAGAGCTAATTCTAAGAGTGTAGATTTGATTGAGTTAGAGCAGAGTTTATAGAAATGAACAGTATCTAGTTGACTATGTAAATAGTCTCAGTACCATATAATGCATGAAAAGACATTAAAGAGTCTCTCTCTCTCTCTCTCTCTCTCTCTCTCTCTCTCTCTCTCTCTCTCTCTCTCTCTCTCCGCTATTTCTCCTCCCCCGAACCCTAATCTTAGAGAAACCCTAACTTGTCACGTTTTTCCTCTTGAAGGCCATGCTTTGCAAAATTCCAAAACTTTCATGGTATATATAGCATTTCAATCAAAATGACATTAATTTTATGGGATAAATTGAAAGACACGTGTCCACCAAACACACCTCATTGGTCAGAACCCTAATCACACGTGGACCAATGAAAAACTTTGAACCGCGTTTTCTCCATAACAGCCTACCCTCTCTCTCTCTCTCTCTCTCTCTCTCTCTCTCTCTCTCTCTCTCTCCTATGGAGGGCGCCCTCCTATCCCCTGCATCTCCCTCTCTGACCATCGCCCTGCTGCCTGTCCATCTCTCCCTGTCCCTCACTACCTAACCCTCACTCCCTTGCTGACCATCGCCTTGTTGTTGACCATCGCTCCTCGCTGCCTACTGACCATCGCTCCCTGTCCCTCGCTGCCTGACCATCGCTCCCTGTCCCTCGCTGCCTGACCATCATTCCTTGTCCTGTCCCTCGCTAACCCTGTCCCTCCATCGCTGGTCCTGTCCCTTGTGCTTGTCCCTCCTCGCTGATCCTCGCTACATGTCCCTTGCTGCCCTGGCTGACCACCGCCCCCTGTCCCTTGTCCCTCACTAATTCGTTCCTTGTCCCTCATGGTTGACCACCGCCCCCTGTCCCTTGTCCATCGTTGTACCTCCCTCTCTCTTATGGCCCATCATTGTACCTTCCTTCCTGACCATTATGGCTGAATGACAATCGGTGAGTCGGAAGGGGAAAAAGAAAACCCCTCCCCCTTCTCCTTTTGTTTTCTCAGCCATCCCTACTACGGCTCCAAATCCCTTTACCTTGCCCCCTCCCTCTCCTACTTCTTCTCCCTCGCCCATATCCTCCACTCCCACGACCTCTACCTCTTCTCCTACTGCCACTACCCCCTCTACTCTTTCTTCCTCCTCTCCCTCTTTCACCCCTTCATCTTCATCCTCTTTGTCTCTGTCTCTTTCACCTGAATTTTTGTCAAGTTTCCCCCGCATTATTGAGTCTCTTCAAGAGACCAATGTATCCTTGCTTGCGTTAATCAAGCAACAAGCAATCCAAACCTCCACTTTGGAGAATACGGTTTTGGTCCTCCAGGGCAAAGTTGGCATTCTTGAGGTTGATGTTACTTACCTCCAGAATGAATTGGAATCAGATGAAGAGGAAGAAGAAGGAAGCGGCAATGCAGATTCAGAAGACGTGGCAAAGCAGCTTCAAGAGCGGGTTCACTCATTGGAACAGCAATTTCAGCAATCGAAGAGTTGGGCCGACATGCTTAAGGGATCTAAGCAGGTTATTTCTGAATCTATCCAAGAACATCAAAAAAGAGATTTCAAGGCCCTCAATGTCAGGGTTAGGGGAGCTTCTTTTGCGGGTAAGGACCTCGTGGCTGAGGCAAATGCTTTCATTCATTCCACCTTTGGTCTCAAAGAGGATTTCATATCTGCTGCTTGGGTGGGTAAGCTCCAATCCACCACAGTGTTTCTGCGTTTCAAAGATGCGTTGCTTCGCCAAAAGGTTCTACGTAAAAGAGGTTCCTTGAAGGGATCTACTATTTTTATGTATAAAGACTTGACGCCCATTCAATGGACTGAGAGAAAGAAAATTATCGCAGATGCTAAGGCCAACGGTTTCCGGGCTCTCTTTCCAGACGGACGTCCGGTCTTGGTTAAAATTGCAAAACTTAAAATTTCAAATTTTTCTCCCTCTCCTACGTGAGAGATGCTTTGAGCTACGGTCATTTACTTCCTCTCCTGCGTGAGAGATGAGCTTTTTTACAGAGCGATTTCTCTCTCTCTCTCTCTCTCTCTCTCTCTCTCTCTCTCTCTCTCTCTCTCTCCCCGACACCTCACTATATGGCTATTTTGACTCCCATAAACCCTAAAAATGTAACCCTAACCCTAAAACAACCCTAGCCCCAGTTCTGAACAATTCACTACCAAAAACAGCAGCATTATTCAAACAAAAATTCAGGTCACAGGTCTAAAGAAATCTTAGATTGCATGAAGCATTCACGATTCAAATCACAGATTCCTACATAATTGAAAGCATTCAATTTCCACCTACAAAATGGAATGCATCAAAATCTCTCTCTCTCTCTCTCTCTCTCTCTCTCTCTCTCTCTCTCCCACATTAAAATGCTCAAGTGCAATAAAAAATGAAGCAGGGATACTATATTTCTGACGCTGCCATAGTAGACATGCCTGTAGCAAGGGAAAGATTGAACACCACCTGCCACAAACAAAGTAGCAAAAAACGATTCTCTCTCTCTCTCTCTCTCTCTCTCTCATGTGCAGTTCAGTTTCGTGAAGGGTGGACACACTTCTTGTTGGCTCGCCTGCGGACTGTGAGAGGAGCAGCGAGAGAAGAAGTTATTCTCTATCTATCTACCAGCGATGAGCAGAGCAGACAAATTACATGTGTGGGGGCAGCAAATGCACAAGATTATTATATTGTATTAGGTGTCTGGAGCATTCCGGAAGAAAGACCCACCGGAAGTTTTGGGTCCCGCCTCTATGGCAGGGACTTGGAGCCTGTTTTTTGGCCATGCCTCTATGATAGAGACTAGACATGACTTTTTCACTTGTGAATGTTTTTTCTTATCTTGTGCAGGTTTTGCAGCGAAATTCCAAGGACGTGGTGCCTCACCTTTATCTATCATTACGTTTTATTATCGTCAACGAGTTTTTACCATTTTACAACGCACTCAAGCACTTGGAACGGCTACTTCACAACTTCCTGCATTACTTAAACTTCCAACTATCTTTGCTAGCGACTTACATCAAGCAATAGGCTTTTTATAGTTATTTTGTGAGATTGTTACTTTGTTATAGTTGATGTACAGTATTTCAATTCGCCTTATGGCCTTTACACTTTCTACATGCATTCATTTGTACTCAGATGGGTTTCCCCATCTTTCATTAATAAAAACAGGAAGTTTCTTTTTCACTTGACTCATGTGTCATTCCACAAAGTGATTTTTGTCATTTATCTTTAATTATATTTTATTATTTTCTTTATAAGTGTAGGAAGAGGATCGTTGTGTTCTTTGACGTGCAAAAGCCAAAAGTTTGCTCTATCTTTTTACATGCAGTAGCCAAAAGTTCATTCTCTCTTTTCACGAGCAAAAGCAAGAGTTTCCAATCTTACTTGCCTTTGTAAAAGAAAAAGTAGACATAGGTCCTTTTGGGAAGTTATGTTGCAATGAATTATGGAAACTCAATATGCTTACAGTCCTCCATGCCATATCTACATAGTACATTAATGACTAAGAAATATTTTCTCGGCAACTTTGTCTCTGCTCATTTTAATGCCTAACAAATAATGTAACTCTCCTGAATCAATCATTTCAAAATCTTTGAACAATAGAGTTTTGTTTCATATAACAATTGATTGTAGTTGGTCATGATGAAAGCATCATCATCATACAAGGCTATAATAACGTAATTAAAGCCTTTGACATACTTATATACATTTGAATCAATAGTACATGAAATAAAACTTAAATATGTAACAAGAAATTATTAATCCTATCAAACCAAACTCTTGGAACTTGTTTTAAACCATACAAGGCATTTGTGTAATTTGCAAACTTTGTGCTCTTGTCCTTGAGGTACATACCCTGTAGGTTCATAAATATACAATTCTTCTTATACAAGCCCATTCAAGAAGGACGTCCATCTGGTGGATTTCCATGTCTTCTTTTGGTACTATGGCCAATAGAGTTCTGATAGATCTCGACTACTAGATTGAATGTCTTAAGATAGCCAATGCTCACTCTTGTTCGTATCCTTTCACTATCAATCGAACCTTCCACTTGGAAATGGGACCATTTGGTTTTAGCTTCAACTTGAATATACATTTACTATCAATAATCTTTGCTTTGGATGGAGGCATAACAAGAAAACATGTGTTTTTCTTCATCAAAGATGTATATTTATTCTCCATTGCTTGCTGCCATTTGTCTACATCAAATCTGACAAGGGCCTCAGATAAAGTAGTAGGCTCACCATAAGACATTAAAGAATGTATCTCTTAGATTTGTTGGAAATTAAGTCCACAGTTGTCTCCTTGGTGAATGACTAATTTCTATTTCAAGATTCTTCTTGCACGTTTATTGATCGTTGATTCAGGGTCAGGTGAAACCAATTTTGGTTCTACGTCTGCTCATCTGATACCTGTAGGAATCATAACTTAGACAGCCAAATTATTTGAAGAACGTCTACAATGCGCTTCCGGCTGACCTCCGGCAAAGGGTAACCAATCCTATCATATTTCAAGTTCAGATGTTAATTTCAATAATTTGAAGATCATTGAAGGGTAAAGATTGATGGTGATGCTTGTTTCATTACAAAGGAAGAAATCTTGGTTGCTAGGGGCAATAGACAAGGTAGACTTTTCAAGCTTGATGCTTTTGTTATCGATAAAAACAAGGACGGAATGGAAAAGGAGATTGGTCTCAACTTTTCAAAGTTCTCTTTTAGCATCAATAAGATTGGTGGATCTTATGCAAAGTCCAACAAGCTTCCTTATATATCAAATGTTTCTTTCATGAGACTTGGTAATGGAGATAGTCACAAGTCAAGAGGAAGAGAAGCATGTGAAGTGTTCAAAGTAGGATGCAATTTGAATGATGTCATTTTGAATGATAGTGAGGGAGAATCATTATCATACAAGTCATTACCTAAATCATTGAGTAGAAATGATTATGGTTAATTGTTCACTCATGGTCGAGATGGCAAAAGGTTGGTTGGAGAAAACTACATGGAGCAACTCGAGAGGCAATTTTTTCAAGGCAAGGGAGATCTCATTGGTGAACTTATTGAAGTTTGTTATGGAATCAAGAGGGTTGGTTTGATTAGACTTGATACTCACCTTCACCTATTCTACTATATGTTGGATGGAATTGGTGGCATTGTTTTCACTAACTTTAGTGGAAGGTCAAGATCAAGCATTGATGAGATCTTGTGGGATATAAATCGTATGTTTTAGAGGGAGTATTTCAGAGCTTCAGGTATGAACATATTCACATGTGCAATATCTTTGATAATCAAGTGGAAGATCAAGAGGTTGATCTCAAAGGGCTTCATCGACACAAAAGGGAAGGTGGCAATTTGGAGCTAGTCAAGAGCATCAAAGAAGAGTCAAGTGGACAAGGCACTTCGGATCTATTTTTGCAGGTGTTTAAAGACTCAAGTATGGTCAAGGGAGCAGCAAGGAAGTGTTGCTCAAGCTTATTTTACTTGTTCTATTTCATATTTGAGCAATTTCATGTGAATGTGCGCAAATTGTCAACATATGGTGAAACTAGTTACATTGTTTTGTATCATTTTGATGTTGGATTTGTACTATCATTCTTGGATGGTTTTGCTAATGGAAATGAAGCTAAGAGAGGTTCATTATGTCACTCATGTCGGAAATAGGATAGATAATGTAATGTGAAAACTTCTTATTTCCAATGCATGACTACGTCTATAAAAAACTAAACAAAGCAGTAGTGATGAAAATCACGTTCAATCTTTAGCAACTAACTTTGAAATCGCTAGATACTAAGTAATTACGTAGCCAAACATAAAGTATTGAATTCTCAGACAATTTCTATTAGTTACAAAAGCAATACAGAAATGCATGCATTCTGACATATATTGAACGCAATAAGAAGATTGTATTGATTCAGAAAAACAAAATCAGATGCTAATGAGCGCAAAACAATAGCGGATAGAAACTACGTTGTCTCTGGGTAACTGAGAATAAGTCTGATAATAAGTAGCTCTGCTGATAAGCAGTAGCGTAATAGCAACTTTAAAATAAATCTCTAAAAGACTAAGCTAGAATGCTCAAGAGAATTCAAGCTTGAAAGCTTGATAGAGAGCTAACAACAATACTTTCTGATTATGAATGATCTGCTTGATAAGAGTGCAGAGAGCGTCATGTAATAACACTCAACTCCTTCACCTTCACAATGTTGATTTGTTGCTTCCGAACTTGAGAACTTGAAAAGAGATGTATGAACAACTGATTTATACTAAGTAATTAGGTCGTCAAATGCGATTGCCAATTGACTGGTGTCCGCTAGCATTCATCCAGTTCCTTCTCAAAAATTGATTGCTGATAAGCGGTGAAAATTGGTCGTAAACAGTCTGCCTGCATAAATGAACTAAAACTGTTACTCTATATAAATAAACTAAACTACCACAGGCGACAGTGTCGCAAAAAGATGATAGTGTTAGCTTTTTGCGAAAAAGACCACAGTGTCATAAAATCTCATTTCCTTAATATTGGGGTAGCCCCACACTTTGCCAGAGTCATTTCCTTAACATTTGAGACGCTTTGAAAAATGCAAAAAATGTGACTCTGCAGTTTAACTTGCAATTCCTAATAGGCAAAAAATGCGAAAAAGATGACACTACATTTTTACATGTAATTCCTAACAAGCGACAGTGTTTGGATTGTAGAGAGAGAAAATGCGACACTGTTGTCAAACTCCACGTATTTTTGCAGATTGTGTAAAACAACTTGTAAATTTGTAGACTGTGTAAAGACAAGGAAAAATCCACAGAATTGAATAAACAATGGATGAGGATTAAAACCGATTAGTCGATCAGTAAGAAGGCGAATAATCTAACAACTCATTCATGGCTAAGTTCTCAAGTGTTGAGAATATCTTGTGGCAAGATGGCAATTCATTTATGAATTTTCATGGTGGAAACATATCAAGGAAGAACAAAGATGGAGGAGACATGCAAGCATTGGTTGATTACTCACATTTATTGTTTGGTTGTTTTTATTTTATAGAGAATTCAAAGTTGGAAGCATGGTCAAATCATTGCATTTACATTCTATTTGGTTCTTCATGTTTTAGTTCCGTCTTGATATGTAAAGTTGATGTAAGAAATATTGAAGCATCCAATATGGACACTATTATCTATATCAATTATGAAAGTTATTATAAAACCATAGAAAGGAGGCCTATTCTTATAATGGAGATCATTCTTAAGATGGATCAAAGTTGTGTGGCAAAACTAGTTGAAGAGGGAGTGTGAAAAATGCCAACTAGTTAAGTTCAATTTATTTAGCAATTTGGAGGCCAAAGTGAATTTTCAACTTAAAGATACATTTCTTTATGCCAATAAGGACTAAAAATAGTGCACTTATTAGTGTAGCAGCTAGAAATGTTGATAAGGTCAAATTTAGACCTACTCTAATTGGTTAGAAGAGATACATTGAATCTAGTCAAGTTACCTAGCTTTTGGAAAAGTTTCTAAAAACTTCCATAAGTTGATAAGCTTGGGCATGATGATCTAAATACTTCAAAAGGAATATAAATATAAATAGGAATACAAGTGTGGAAGAAATTCATCCCTCTCATTTTTCTCTCATTCATTCTTATGAAAGATATCTCTTTTGGTTTCTACATCAATCTCTTGCATCTTGGCGATATAGTGAAGTTTTGTGTGTAAAATGTTATTTTCCTTATGTATATGAGTCCACATGTGTGAGTACTGTTATTGTACTGCTATAGTACCCAAGAAAATAGTAATTATTGAGTTTTTATCTTCTATGTGTAGTTGATGAATGATTTCTACATTTGTAATGAAGCTAGATGTGCTCTCCAAATTTGCCAAAGATCAAGGGGCATAATAAGGTCTTTGTAATTTGATTTGTTCACAATAAGTATATCTCCAAACATAATTTTTTATTTTTTGTAGCATTAGTAGGCAATTGCAAATCTTTAACTATGCTACGATGATGCATATAAATGATAGCCCTATAATTTAGGTGGCCTAAACGTTGATGTCATGAGTTAGTATTTTTAGAACTTACACTAGCATTCGATGCATGCTCATGACTCAAGATATATAAATATTATTCTCTATTTGCTTTTAGAATTTCCTTAGACTCATGGTCTCGGATAATACTTTGCTTAGAATAAATAAGGCTTGATAGCCTTAGTTGGATAGCTTGATGATTGATAGCAATTTTTTGATAAGCTTTTGCACATAGAAAACATTGTGAATCATTCTAGTAAATTTAAGGTGAATGGTACCTTGTCTCTCCACCTTGAGATGTTTGTGTTCTGATACAATCCACACTAAACAAACAAAAACAATGAGTATTATAAAAGGATCGAATCAAACTATTGAATTCAGACTATTACTTAGATCGTTCTCCTAACTCATAGAATATCCAGGTAGGTGTCTTAGACAGCCATGAAGAGAGAGAAACATTTAGGCATATGTGACAGCCGTGCACTCTTTGAATCATATATTCCACATCAGTCGTTGAGCGAGGATCAGAAATAAAAAGCAAAAATTGATTTAGAGAGCATTCGACAATACTAACGCACATAAAGAAAACAGAGAATGTGTATAATAGTTGTTGTGATAACAATGATCAGATCATGAAAGGGTGAATCATGTGCTCGATACTAGTTCAATGCATATTCTTTCGAGACTCCAGCTCTCTCATGCTGGAGTTTAATCTTAATCCTACTCACCTAAATTCATCTTTTGAGTACTCTTGTATACATGCATATTCAAATGGTCTACAAAATACATGGTTATGTGAAACAGAACAAAACTCAACTTGACAACAAATATTTGAGTTCGACGATCCACCATCGATATCAACTCAACAAGTCACCTCGACTCCACTCGACAACCTCAACACTATCAACTGTCGACATTTGTCATCTTTCGAATGGTACCACTCAAAATGGAGCTCTTCCCTCTATTGAATCCAATACAAACTACATCACCATTCGAACATGCTACTATGCAGTAACTACCTAGTTTCAAGTCTACATATTGTACAGTTTATACTAAATAGTTTAGCCTTATCTTGTAAACTCTACATCATGCCTAAACCCTCTGGTTAGCCACAATCTCTGTAAACTTGTATATATACAATAAATCAGAATAAGATGATGATGTGTGAACTAGAATTCAAATACGAACGTTATTGTATCAGTTAGTCAAAAATCTCAAAAGCGAGTGATTCAAAAAGATAGAGATGTCGTTTTAATCAAGCATAATAGGATCATGGCGCTTACTGTGAACCATTATCGGACACATGATTCACCCTTTCATGATTTGTACGTTGTTATCACAATAGCTAATCTTCATATTGTCTGTTTTCTTTATGTGCATTAGTACTACTGAATGTTCTCTAAGTCATTTCTCTCTTTTTATTTCTAGTACTCGCTCAATGACTTATGTGGAATATTTGATTTGAAGTGTGCATGGTTGTCACATACGCCTAATTGTTTCGCTCTCTTCATGGTTGTTTAAGGCATCTATGTAGATATTCTACGAGCCAGAAGAACGATTTAAGTAATAGTCTGAATTCAATAGTTTGATTTGATCCTTTTATAGTACTCATTGTTTGTTTGATGTGGAGTGTATCGAAACACCAATAAGGTGGTATTAGCATAGTTCAAATTATTGATTAAATCATTCTTAGATTGCTTTTTAATCATGGAAGGTTCAACCTCAGAGATTTGGTTGATCAATAAGTTCAACGGTCACATGTGGACGTTTAAGATGAGGATAATACTGATTGAAATATAACTATGGGGATATGTCAACGATAGCCAAACCAGCCAAACCAAAATTGTTGATCGCATGGAAAATAATAGATGGCAAAACATTAGCCATCATATCTCTAAATCTAAAGGATTCACAAATAGCTCACGTAGCTAACTATTCCAAAGAAGCATGAGACATTCTAACTCGTTTGTTCGTAACAACAGATGTTACGACTCATCTCTTTTTGAAAAATAAATTCCTATCGCTCAAGATGAGTGAAGGAACTTTAGTCAATGATCATCTAAACGAATTCAAATAGCTGCTCAATCAACTAGTTGCAGTAGGTTCACTAGTATCAGACAAAGATGCTAATATGTCTCTTCTATCCAATCTTCTTCTCTGTTACAACAATCTAGTATTGCTCTTGAGCAATACTCAAGAGCAGTCCCTCCATAAGCTAACAACAAGTTTATTGTAGGAAGAATTACGAAGGAAGAGCTTATCATCATCGAATACCAAGACAATTACCTTGTATTCGAATAAGCAACAATCTCAAAGGAAGAAGAATCTGAAAGACAAAAAGCAAACTGATTCAAACCAGCAACAACAACAAAAATCCAAGACCAAACTCTACTACAAGTACTACAAGAGAACCAATCATGACATCAAGGATTGTCTAGGCTTTTTTTTTTATTCTCTCAGAAACTCCCATGAAGATCCAACACTGCTGATCATACAAGATCAATGAAGTAGAGATACCCAACAATAGTATCTCGATTCGGGTGCTTCTCAGCACATGACTCCATGCAAGTACCTATTCGAAGAGCTCACAACATCAAATTCGAAATACATATACTTCGGAGACTCGAGTTCACACAAGATTGAAGGCCAATGATCAATTTGCCTACAATTTTCAGATGGTATTTTTAGATTACTTGATGGTGTACTTCATGTACCCAGATTAACAAAGAATTTATTGTCTATCAGCAAGATCACAGATCAAGGCTATAGAGCTTTATTTAATTTTAGACAATGTACCATTTTGGATGAAGAAGCTAATGAAATCCTCTCTGCAAATAGAGAAGAAAACTTGTATCTTGACTTATGAATATGCGCTTTCTACAAATGTGAGTAATTCTAATGCCCAATTTGCATCAACAATTACGACACTTAAACATGAGAGCTATCTTGTGCATGCACCATAATAGTCTCGTCAAGGATTTGAGCATAAATGTCTACTTCCACAGACACTCATACTATTTATGAGATGTGCTTACTAGGAAATCAAGACCTCCAAAAGGCACAAGAACACAACATCAAAATATCCACACAAATATCCATGCAAAAGCATCCAAAGAAATGCACAGGGGAGAAAAAATTTCGTGTGGATATAGCCGTGGATACGAGCGCATGGAACATCCACCTTCTTACTTGAGAAAGAAGCTCAATCTTGTAAACTACATGAATATCTTTATCGGGTATTCTACTTCACACAACGCTTATCAGATTTATGATGTTGAATCGGGTCAAATCTCAGTCAATTGAGATGTAGTCTTCTTAGAAGACAATTTTTTATTTATTTTAAGTAGAAGTAGCCAATGCATGAGTTTGTTCCAACAACTCACCATCGACAAGCCTCGACTTGCGAATGTTCCGACACCAATCGAAGATACCATAGTTGCACAACAAGGAGAGTTGTCCACTCAGCAACCAATGATTGTTCGAAGAATTGCTCGAATCTGACAAGAGCTTGATTGATATATCCCTCAGGCTTTCATCAGTCACGATGAGCCTACCTCACTTGGAAAAGCCTTGTCGAGTTCAAATGTAGACAACTGGCATATAACCGTGAATGTTGAGTACAACTCGTTAATGAATAACAAGACCTGGAGTCTTGTCGAACCTCTTTTGAATACGGAAATCATTGACACGAAGTGGATCTTCAAGTTGAAACTTAATCCAAATGAAAAGCTCAACTAGTCGTGAAAGATTATGAACAAGTCTATGAAATAGATTACAATGAGACCTTCAATCAACCGAAAAAATATCAATTTATTCAGATTTTATTGGCTATAACAACTATAGAAGATCTGGAAATTCATCAAATGGATGTCCAGACAACATTCCTCAATGAATATATCCAAGAAGACATATATATCTATTAACCAAAAGGTTACATCCTTCAAGGCCAAGAGCACGAAGCCCTTTACAGGTTGAAGCAAGCTGCATGCGCCTGCTGGTTCGATATAATAAATCGATTTTTGTTGTAGCACCAATTTATTAATGCAATAGATTCGAACGTGTATCTTCAGCACGGAGGCTCAAGCTATGCTATGTTATAATAGCATTATATGTCGATGATTCATTAATCATCAACAATTCGAATCAGCTATTGCATGAGACGAAGGCTCTACTTTTGAAGGAGTTTGAAATGACTAATTCAGGCCCAATGCATTACCTACTCAGCATGGAGATCACGAGAGACAAAACAAATAGAAAAAATGTCAAAAGCCATTAGACATGTCTAACTAGTGTACACTCCATAGGTATGGCATCGAAGACTGCAAGTCCATAGACTCGTCTATGGATCCATGATTCAAACTATCGAAGGGCATGTGTCCGAAGACTGAGCAAGAAAAGGAGGAGATGTGCAAATTATTGGGTTGATCATGTATGTCATGATCTGCACATGACCTAATCTTACGTATACAACACTATCAATCGCGTGAAAGACAGGATTCTTAGCCAACTGTATCCCACTTTGCCTATCACAAAAAATAACAGTAAATGTAGAGGATGCACTAATTTCAAATGCCTATTCTTACCTAGATTGGGCTGGAGATACTAGAAAATCCACTTATGGCTACCTATGCTTTCTTGTTGGAAGACCCATTCATGGAACAATCGAAAGCAAAAATGCATTTTTCCTTGTTCTCTATCGAGTCTGAATATGTTGTGGCTACCTCGGTAGTGAAGGAGATTATACTACTCCAGGATTTGAAATTTCAACATATCAAACCAATTATACTCCATTGCGACAATCGGAACTATTATTTGAATCCACAAACTCAATCTAGAACTAAGCATATTGAAGTTCAATATCAATTTCTTAGAGAGAAAATTTCTGAAGCTGCTTAAATTTGTTTATGTGACTACACACTGATGTATTTTCACCATCTTCATTGCAAGAAATTTATTTCTGAGGAGAGACATGTAGTAACATCTAACATCTCAACAGACCAATGAGGGTGTCCCAAGCTTCCGAAAGTCAAACACGTTACTACACGAAGTATGTGTGTCTATCAGAATCGAAGAAATTACAACTAGGGCTTTGCCATCTCTAGCTTTCCATGGAGCAATCAATTTTGAGATTCATTAGGCTTGGGTAGAGTGCTATGTACATAGTCCCATAGTTCGTTTTCTATTAGTATCATTCTAATTTTAAACTTTCACATATGAAAGTCATCTCCTTTGAACTTTCTAATCAGTTGGATTTCAATCTAGTCTTACATCTTCTTATAACAACTTAGTCTTACTACTTAGCAACACACCTCTTATGACCTTATCGAAGATATCATCTAATATATTACAAGAAGAATTACGAAGAAAGGCCTTTTCATCTTCTGATAGCAAGTCTAGTGCTTTGTTTTCTTATAAGCAACAATAGACCAAGAAGAAGAAAATCTCATGTAGCCATAGGTATTTCACATAAGTGTGTGATCACTTAAACAACTTTAAATAGCTTCTGAACCAACTTGCAATAGCCATAGGAATACTTATCTATGAGACAACCATTGAAGATAGCCAAGTGATACATGTCAGAGACAACCGTTGCTAACTTATGAAGATGGTTAAATGATAGATATTAGATATAGCCATTTCTAGCTTTGATCAAAGACTTGATTACTTCTCAGCTGGAAACAATAAGAAACTAACATAAATCAAATAAAGCAAAAGCAGATTTGAGAAATGCGAGCATACAGATCATTCAATACATTAACATGAACATATAAAACAAGAAAATTTAGTATGAAATGTATTTCATTTATAGTGTACACAACAAATCAAAATGAGCAATCAGTCATTCAAGTAGCCTATTAAGCTCTGAAAAGGTGTGATATGCATGATCTACTGAAGGAACACTATGCTACTCTTGCTGACCTTTCAATTAATTGCCAAAGTTTCAACACTACTCACGTGTTCTTATTATATCTATATACAGTTGCAAGATGATTAAAAACTTTGAGGTACCTATTGTCCCACTTGTGTTACAGATGGTTGCAAAATTCTCATGACTGGAAGGCCAAAATGGTCCATGATCTTCCGCTCTACAAAAATAGAGCAATGTATCATACATTGAAGCCGAGAGAATGGTGGATTTTCTATAACCCTAGTTAGTATCAGTGTATATGGCAATGACTATGGCTCACTAAATCTTGAAAGTGTGTGGTTTCACATTACTTAATACTAAAAGATGCAATAATTTGATAATCAAGCCAAGGAATTGACACAAGCTTTTTTATGATATGGAACCAACAAGGGCTTATCCTAAGAATCGATCTATAAAACACCTTTCATACAATCAAAAGGGCATAGATTTCATATGCTCAAAAAGATGTATCATGTCCTGCATATAAGTAGCCCATGTGCACAACAATAAGCTTCGCTAAATGTAGCCATTGTGCTAAATTAGAATAAGATTAGTTCAATAGGCTAGTTAATAAAGAGGCTTAAACAACCACACTATATTTGTAAATGGTTGGAGTTGTAATAATGGTTTTAAGGCGGCACAAAGGACTACTATAAATAGAGGAGGTCATGCTAATTTGGAGGCTACTTTATATTGTCATTTTTCAGCATTCTATGTCTTTTGAAGCTTCTCTTTGAGAGAGCTAAGGCTTTTGCCACTAGGTGGTTCATGCGTCTACAATCACATGAATGCTTGAACATGCTCTATATTAATTCTTGATGTATTGAATGATCATTTAAGAAGATTGTTATCTATCTTGCATCTAGTTTCTTGATTCTTTTTTTCTCTTGATTTCTTGCTTCATCCATGCTTATTTGATGATTACAAATGGATTTGATGATTAAAAATGGATTAGATGCTTGGCTGCTATTATTGGCACATGAAAATTCTGGTATCAAAGCTTTAGATCATTTCCCTATCAAATTTGGTGAAGTTTTGTTACTTTTTAAAATTTCTTTTCGCTAGTTTATTTGTTTTTCATTTTTCAAAATACTTTGGTTCAATATTTTACATATTAATATTTATTTCTTGTGTGATTTGTGAGGAATTTCAACTAGTCATGGGAAGAGAAGACATTCTCTCTCTCTTATCTCATTCATGCTTATACATGGTTCTCTTGGGTTCTACTATCCATGGGTGCACTATATTTGTGATATCTTGTAATTTTGTGTGTAGAATGCTCATTAAGTGCTATTTTCAGATCCACACGTGTGAAATACAATAGCTTATTGTTTTTGTACGGACAACAATATTAGTTTATGTTTTGATTGATTTTTTATCAAGATCTATTAGTGTTTGCATCTCATTCTTAGTGTAGATGCTGATTTTTTTACATTGGCAAGATTGGTGATTTGCTTGTCTATCTAACCCAAGATCAAAGGGATATTTTGGATCTTAATGATCTGAAATTCTTCATATGATTTCTTATTTTAGATCGGTAGTCCTTTCTCTTAGCTTTTTGGAGGTACTAATTCTTCCTTATTTGGAGCTATATTTAAAAAGTGATGGCACTTTTAGTGAAACTACTCCAAATTTAGCTAGTTATAGTTGTTTTGTCTATTTGTCTCTCCTTCAACTTCATTAAAAATTTTCACTCTGAAATTGAGTGAATGGACCTACCATTGGACAATTCTTTATTAAGAAACTTCAAGAAGAAATTGCAATTCATTTTGCAAGGGCATTCTTTGGAAGAACCTACCTTTGGCTAGAAGGCACCTATTTTGGCCATCTTTGGGCCAAAATGACTCCTAAAACTGGCTGCTCAGAGCCAGTGGACAGAGCGACATCATTGATTAGGGAGAAATGTGTTTCAGAGTGTTTTCGTCACCATTCCATCAAGCGAAGTGCGCGTGACCTAGTAATGGGCTACATACGCCGTTTGGGTATCGTAGGGCCAAATTTGGGGCTATTTTTGGTTGGTGGAACCTGCTACAGGGTGGTACAATGAGGCATTATCACTTCGAAATCATTCAGTCATTGGGATTGGCATCGATGGGGAGGCATCTACCATCATGGGCATGGATAAGCTACTTATAGCTTTCATGCAGTTGGTTGTATTTGCAGGAGTCTAGGATTGGTATAGGTTTCGGAACTTGTATGGTTCAAATTATCAAGTCGTGAGATCAGGGAGAAGCCTAGAGGAAGTCATTCAGATCCATATACCTCAGTACGATCAGGGAGACCTTAGTCTCGGGATTCCATGAGCGACGGCTCAGGCAAATCATCATCAGTATCTCTGGGAGATGGGCAAGCTACTTAGGTATAGCCTATGGTGAGTTTTGCATACATTCATTCCTTGAGTCCTTGATAGAATCTTGTGCTTGGAGCATGGAAAATGGATGGGGATCAGCTTTCAGGACTTATTGGATAATTGGATATGCTTGGACGGGAGGGCATCTTGGTTATAGGTGTGGGCCATGGATGAGAACCTGATTTGATGACCAGTGGTATAGCAGTGGATCTACAGGTGACAGGTGTTGGTACGACATGATACCATAGTTTGTGCAAGCTTGGTCATGTATTTGACGTATTCGTGTTGGTTTGCATGAATGTGTGCTTGCATGTTACCTTGTCACGAGAGTCTAGATCTGAGTTGGAGTTGTATGTGGTTGTGCATTTGCTATGTCAGGAACAAAGTAGTCATTTGGATGCTCATTGACTTGTGAGTTGAGGTGGCACTTTCTTATTGGCTAACTATTGAGTCATGCCACAAAAATTCCATGTTGTGCTTCAAGGCATTATAACCAAAAATAACTATTTTTTCTATTTATGCTTCGAGTCGTATTTACAATAGTTTGTGCTTTGTGTAATAGAATTGCAACATTGGTGTCTTACTTTTATTAAAGTACATGGCTTTACAAAATGGAGGCTGCATGAGCCCTCCGTATTATTTGTCCCATGTGTTGGGCATGTACCATAAATGGCCAACATGCCCCCCACACTAATTAGGCGCTAGTCCCATATCACCATGACGTATGCAATGTTGGTGGAGGTGAAGTTGGTGATGTGGTTGAAGAAGCTTGGAGGTTCACATTTTCTTCCAATTTTGGGCAAAAGGCCCAGGCTCCCCATAGTTGTAACAAGTTTGCTTGTCTGACTTTGCCAGCGATAAGCTTGGTTCTACTAGATTGTGGATCTGCATGGAGCTGCTTGGATTTGGAGTGTCAATGACTGGAGGTACGGAATGAGTGTGATGGTTGTTGAGTTGGTCATGTGATGGTTATGAGCATGTGCATCGATGATGATGAGCTGAATTACTAAATGGTAAAGGTGAAAATAAAGAAGGGGGGGAGGAAGCGGAGGAAAAGAGAAGTGTATAGAAATCTAAAGAAGATGGGCATACACACACACACACACACACACACATACTAGTGTGTTAGTTCGTCGTTGACGGGCGGCCGACAATTTGGGAGACGACTTGTGGTCGAGACGTGTGGATGATGATCAGAGCGGATGATTGATGATTGAAGGCAGACATAATTGGACGCAGCCAAAAGTTTGTCGGCCAGTCATTTGGGGGGGGGGGGGGGGGTGTTTTGGATGGTTTCGACATCCATAGCATGAAGCTTTGACACCTTGACATGTGTGCAGGTGTGTGCTTTTAGGTGTGCATGTGTGTGTGTATGTGAGTGCATATTTGTATGTGTGCATGTGTGTGCGTATATATGTGTGTTTGTGTTTGCAGATGTATGTTTATGTTTGTGTGCATCATAGATGTGTTTGTGTATGTGTGTGTACATGTGTGCATTACCTATGTCAAAATCTTGGATAAAGAATAGATTCTGCAAAATTTTAAAATACATCATACACAAAAAAAATCCAAATGTACTCTTGTATACATTATAAAATTCAATTGTATTCTCGTATAAAATTTGCAAATATTTCATAAAAGTCAATCTATGAAAACTTGATAAATCCAAAAGGGTAGAGTCTGAATGTTCAAAATTTCATTAGTAAATTCATGCATAAGGTGAATTTGTTCCACCATACTATCCAACATTTGTCTTAAATTGTTAAGTCTCACAAATGAGATACTACTCATATGTTGTCTAATATTACACAAACTCTTCCACATCTAATACTAAGCGTCTATCTTGTGGAAGAAAATGTCCATCGAGCTGTTGTAAGTACAAAAAGTACGTAAACTGATCAATGACCCAAACGACACTACAACTTTTGACAATATATCCAAAGCAAAACAACTCCAAAACATCACGTACAAATGTGTGATACCTTATAACAATTTGGACCATCTGAAAAAAAAAAAAAACGGTATTAGCTGATATACAAAATTTAGTCTACACAATATAGACAAAACATGATTCAAATGTAATTTAAATTTTGTATTAAAAAATGTATGTTATATGTTTGAATATCATGTTTTGTAACAATCGAATTTGTGGAAATTGCATATAAACATAAAGATGTATATTTATTAAACATGACAAACCATTGATTTGATATACAAAGTGAAACAAATAACTTGTTCACTTGTTTGCTTCGCAATGAATACTAAGCTAATCCAAACTGCATTCGTTTGTTGTGTGGCATGGACTTTGTTACATCTTCCACCAACTCTTACCCTATTCTACCTAGCACCAATACTACTTCCACCCCCATAATCTAAATCATACCTTCAAAAATCACCATAAACTAACTTTTTCAATTACACTAATTGTAATTCTCGTGCAAGATCCACTTCTACGACTACACATAATAATAATCATAATTCTAATATCAAACTAACTTTAACTCTACTCTATTTGTAACTCTATCATAACCTAAACTCTAATCCTAGTTCACACTCACAACTAACCATTAACATATTGCATGTATTGAATCCAAACATCTATCTCTGAAGTCTAATCTTTATCTTTACTCCAAACAAATGACTACAACACTTCCGAGTATACGAGTTTTGAGTGTACCTTACCACTCCTTCCATATCTATAAATCGACCATCACTATTACTAATAAACACTTAAATACTCGCCGCACTTCGCACTCTTGATAGTGTCACATACAACTGACCATGGCTACGTGGCAAGTACAATCCAATAGTCTCCATAGCTTGCCCTTGCGCCTTGTTTATTGTCATGGCAAAAGCTACTCTGAAATTGGACTTTCTGCAATTCAAACGACAAGTCTGAATTGCTTGTCACTAAAGGAATTCATGGAATGAGGGCTCTACCTCCTATATTCTTCCCAGTCACTATCTCTGCCTCTATGACTTGTCTACCCAATCTACAAATGCTAAGTCTTGTACCATTGCATAATCTTTTATGCGATGCTATCGACCGCAACAACATCACTATCATGCCAACCTTCAATACCAACTTATGAGGAGGACATCCACTCGGTTGCAAGATGTTCAAAAACTCTATTGGATACACATCAGAGTCATCATGCTCAACCACGCTATCAGCACTATAAAATATGCAAGCATCACCAGGAACTTGCTCAACAACTTTTGAATTGATCTCATCCACGTTTTATTCAACAGGGTCAATACTGCATGACTTCTTAAAAAATCAAGATCCATGTAATATCGTGCAATATCAAAAAAAGTGAGCGAAATCAATTCACACATTGTGCATCCTTAGACACATACAGTCTGGCAAAGAAATCAAATCCAAACTACTTCATGAATGTGGGCTCATGACCATCTCCAACAATTAACAAATACTCTGCAAACCTTGACTGCTCATTTCTATCTACTCCCTCTACACTCATAACACGCATGTTCGTTGATAATTTGCGCACCTCCATATATCTCACGAACTAACCCTAAAATGCAGATCTAACACTATTCATGCCACGACAAAATGCCCAATGCAAGCTAACCATCAATCAAACATGCTACAAACTGAAAATTTGGTGTAGCTCCCTGGCAACGGTGCCAAAATTGTAGTGGGTTTCTTTCCTTGCCTAACCTGAATCCAAGATCTAGTCAATCTAGCATCAAAGAGACGGAGTTAGTTGTCACGCATAGGTTCGTTCCCATGGGAGCGATAGTATAGCTCAGATTTCAACATGAATGGAGGATCTAACACTAACATCCATTAACACTACATCCATTAATCCTACTTCCATTAACCCTAAATCCACAACAATGATAGAAACTTACTCTTCTCTCTCTCCTTTTTTCTCTCTCACAAAAAGCATAAGAAATAGCAATCCCAATAATGATCAAACCCAACAATTAGCAAATACAAAGGAAACATGAGAAATGTTGGTCCATTTTTATACTAGAGAGGAGGACCCTGGCCTCTGAATCCTATTGGTCTAGTCTTGCCTCTCTTTTTATTCGAATTTAAAAAAGTGTGGTAACCATCAAAATTGGAGGGAAACCCAACTTTACTCACTAGCTTGACATTTAGGCCCTGCGACATTAAAAGTCTCGCAAAAAGGCCTAAAGTCCTTTATTAACTTTTAACTAATCAATCAAATAACTATGTGATCATCGGGTTAGACTTACACACACAGGGTGCCAAATCCCTGTCACTTATTAACTAGGGTTAGGGTTGCCTTGGGATCCGCAAACCCTCCAACACACTTCAATGAAGTGCTCACAATCTGTGCATGACTACCTCGTCGTACCACCGGAAGAACCTGACCGAAATCACCACCAAAAACAATTGGAACTCCTCCAAATGAAAAATGGAGTATCAATATTCAATATGTCTTGGAGAGACTGATTTACACACTCGACAACATATTAATGCACCATGGGGGCCTCGTCCCAAATAATGAGTTGACATGCCTTCAAAAGCGTACCTAACGAAGACTGTTTTGAGATGTTGCATGTTCAGCTCTCATTTAATTTTGTTGGAGGAATCCTAAATCTAGAGTGGATAGTCCTACCACCTTTCATTAACAATGCAACGATCATTGATGATGCAACTACCAACGTTATCGACCCTTGGGCACACACGTACGACAATATGACACTATATAAGAGCATCTTACCACCAGTACCACCTGGACCATCTACAAAAAACACTCCACCCATTATACGTATCACAGCCTCAAGTACTACACGATAAAAAAATCACACGTTGATCCATATTCAATCTCTCAATCTCAACCTCTGAAATGCTCTCATCAAGAAATATCTCTTCGCAAAATAGTGAAAAAAAACTTGACATTGCCAAATTTTGTCAGTGACTTTCTTGATGCCTGCATATATATCTCCACATAAAGAAAGGGACTTATCTATCATAATTTGACTCCCAGTAATGCTCTCGCACATTATTGGTTGTCCAAGCTGATGGGGCAAGGGAGTATGGAGAACGCGAACAAAGGAGAGAGCAAAAATATTTGGGAAACAACTCTCCCATTGCAATGGGCTGTTAGATGCAAAAACAGTCTAATAGAATGTCTATACTAAGTATAATCACAGCTTAAATGTTCTGTTGTCCAACAGGATCTTATAAATTAGTTCATAAGATTAGAAATGGTTTGTGTGTGGTATTACTAAAAATGGATTTAATCAGAAGTTTAGTTCGATATATGATCAATGAATCAGGGAATGTTGACGAGGATGAGGACACTGCAAATCTCTCACTTCGCATTTTACGTGAAGTGGCTTTCTCTCACTTCACAAATTCTGGAAAGTGCCTAGAACGTTCCTCGTTGAAAATAGACAACTGTCAAAAAAAATTTTACTCTTCAAAATTTTTTGAAAAAACCGACAGTGCCTGTAAAAATGCGAAGGTGCCCTTAAAAAAGACAACAAAGTCCTTAAAATAGTTTAACTTCTTCAAAATAGTTGAACGGAAGAAGCTGAAACCAAGTGTCGCATTTCTCGAGAAAGTGCAAAAAAGCCAACAGTATGGCATTTTGAGAAAATGCAAAAAAGCCGACACTATTGAAAAATAGTTGAACTATGCTGAAGTGTCACATTTTTGGAAAGCCGACACTATCGCATTTCGAAAAAAAGTCGACACTGCAAAAAAACATAGTTCATTTCTATAGATTTTAGCGACACTTAGTGTATTTTTGCAAACTGTTGCAACACTTAGTGTATTTTTGTAGACTTGTTCTAAATGCTAATTCATGGAAGTTCTTGAAGATGGCCAAGTCTTCAATGATCTTTAAATTATTGAACTTAACATCTGAACTTGAAACATGATATGATTGGTTACTCTTTGTTGGAGATCAGCCGAAAGCGCGTTGCAGACGTTCTTCAAATAATCTGGCTGTCTAAGTTATAACTCTTGCAGGTATCAGATGAGTAGACATAGAAAAGTTGGTTTCAACGATCAATAAACATGTAGGAAGAATCTTGAAATAGAAATTAGTCATTCACCAAGGAGACAATTGTGGACTTAATTTCCAATAGTCCCCCTTAAGGTCACGGTTGGTGCCTTGGTATCTCCGTTAGGTTCAACATGCTAAAGAACTTCTGGTGCTTGATCCTGGGAAGCGCTTTGGTGAAGATGTCTGTGACCATTTCTGTTGTGGAGCATGTGAAAATTCTCAACATTTCCTAGCTAGTTTGAGGCCTAAATTGGCAATTTTTGTACATAGTTTTGGATCTAACCTGTCACACATGTAAAAAGAGGCCTAGATACTTTTATTTTAGTATATATTTCATATTGAAGAAGTCTCAAACTTTAGGACCTTCAAAATGACACCAAAATCATGCTATTTAGACATGTAGGCCAAAATTGGCTGTTTTAGGCTATTGGTGCCCTAAAATTGGGTTCTAAGTTCTAGAGAGAGGAGAGAGAGTCATCTCTCTCACCTATATTAGGCTGAAATTTGTGGAGAACAGGTCGGAGAAACTTATTGTATTTTTGAGAGAGATCAATAGATCATTGTCACAGTTTCTTCCATTGAGAGCATTGCTTTGTGTATTATCTTCAAGCTTTTGTGTATGATCTTAAGAGGTTTCCAAAAGTGGTAGGCTGCTGTTGTAGGGCTGGTATGCTATTGTTTTTGGCTGCCATCAGTATATTTTATTAGATTCTTTTGTCTCTTGAATGCTTTGTCAAATTCATGTGTATCAAAGATAGCATTAGGATGCTTTGCCATTTCTAGCTTTTGTAGCTTGTTGTGCAAAGATCTTAGCCAAGTATTTTGGGAGCTTGGATCCATTCAAGATCCACTTTTTTCACATGGTATTAGAGCTAGTTGGCTATTACTTTAGTAAGGTTTCGATTTATGGTGATATTTAGTTGTTTGATCAAGTTCTAGCATGATTATGCATTGCATTGTTGATCAAATCTTACTAACCTTTGTTTGTTGAGTTGAACTTGTGGATCAAAAGCATATTTCAGGTCTACTGAAGATCAGAGACTGAGAAGAAGCTATTTTGGATCATATCGTAACACCTAATCATTTGGTGACTGTGAGGCTTGTGCATATTCTGCATATTCAATACTAACAATGTTCTGTTCAATCTATTGTTGACAATCTCCAACTTTCGTGGATGAACACTCTCCTTTGTGGATGAACACTCTCCTTAAGTGGATGAACTTTATCCTTAAGTGGATGACAAATACTCATTGAGTGATTTTGTATTTCTCCAAAAGGCTGAGCAAAGCTCCCACTTGGATGAAAGATCCCTTTTGGGTGAACAGATTGTCAACAATCTTTTGCATAAATTTTGGTGTACTTTGTTGAGCATGTAAGTAACTCCTTATGTAATTTGATTGGAGAATTTGCTGGAAGGTTTTAACCATTATGCAAATGTGTTTTCAGGTTCTTAACAGGTTGAGGAACATTCTCATGTGAAGTGATCTTAGATCTACATCTAAACATCAAGATTTGACAAGCTAGTGAAGCTAGTCTTGTGATTCACTAAGTGTGCTCTTTCATTCACCTCTTAAGCTTGTATTTATCACTTGATAGAGTTTATAAACTCTTAAAAGTGTGGTTTACATGTGGTTTTACAGGTTGAATCAATATCTTAGTGTGTTGATAAAGTTTGTTCAATTCGAGGTATTCTTGGCAGCCTAGTCTTGTGTATTTTCTTAGAATGCAAGTAACTCTTCACACCATAACTTGATTTGGTCACTTGCTAGAAAGTTTGAGAGCTTAAGCAAGAGTGTGTTCAGGTTGGTTTGATTTTGTAATCCATTCTTAGTGTGTGCAAAGTGTTGCATGTGTTTCAATCTTTCTTTCTATGCTTGGAAACCAGCCAGGTTCAAGATAGAAGTGTTTTAGGGTTGTAGATCTTCTGAGATCTCCTTATCCATCATTTGTTGAGAGAAAAGTGAGTGCTAAGTGCATCAGGACAGAACCTAAAAGTTGAAGAATCATTATATTCATGGCCTCCAATGGTGGGATCATGTTAGAAACTAATGATATGTACAACCTATATGATCTATCTAAATGACTTAGGCATAGATTTCACACGTGGGAAGAGGCTCCACACATAGTTCATCAAGCTACTCTACCTGGAATGGAGTCCTTACTTGAGTTGAATGAACTCATGGACATAGTTGCAGGAACTAAAGAGAGACCACCCACATTTCAAGAGCAACAAAGGTTTGATAAGAAGGCTAAAAGGGCTTTTCATATCATTAAAATGAATGTTACCAGTGAACTTCTCAAGGAAGTTGGTAAGAGTCAAAGTGCAAGTGAGGCATGGAATGCCTTGACGACGCTCTTTGAATCGAAGTCCACATCTAGGGTATTGACCTTAAGGAGACAAATATTTTTTAGTAGGCAAAGAGAGGGAGAAAGTGCTCATGCATTCGTCTTGAGGGTTAAGTCCTTAAGTAATGCCATCTTGCATGCATTGAAAGCATAAAAGATGGTGAAATAGTCCAGGTTATGTTGAATGGTTTGCTAGATGAACATGCTAACCTTGTGCAAAGCTTTGCCATTCAAAGAGTCTTGCTAAATGTGGTTGACTTGTAAGAAACCTTATTGGCTGAAGAACATAGGTTGCAATCAAAGCTTGATGTTGCATCCTTGCAAGGTGGAGGTGAAGAGGCTTTTCTCACAAAAGGCAAAGTCAAAGGCAAAGGTAAAGGCAAAGGGAAATGGTCCAAAGGTGGTAACTCAAATCATGAAGATCACTCTTCCTCCTCCTCTTCTAATTCTTTTAGAAAGAAAGAAAAGTCAAAGTTCAAGTGCTTTTATTGTGGGATAAAAGGTCATTTTGCAAATGAATGTCATAAGACACAAAGTAATGAAGGTAGCAAGCAATTTTGTACTTCTAATGAGAATCTAGATTCTTGTGATTCTCTCATGATGTGTTCTTCAAGTCTAATGTCAAGTGGAAGTGACAAGGATTCATGGTGGATAGATAGTGGATCTAGTTCACACATGACTAGTCACAAGGAGTTCTTTACTTCTTTGATCTCTTATGTTGGAACCACGAAAGTGGTTCACATGCCAAATGGTGGTGAGTGTATGATCAAAGGTGTTGGCTCAATTCCTATTTGCCATTCTACTAATAGGAATGCAAGGCTTGATAGTGTTCTTTATATTCCTTCACTTTCAAGGAATTTGATAAGTATTGGTCAAATGTTAAAGAAAGGGTACAAGACAAAGTTTGTTGGGGATGTTTGCTTCATTACTAAGGGAGATGTCTTGATTGCTAGGGTAAATAGACAAGGTAGACTTTACAAGCTTGATGCATTTGTTATGTCTAACAAGAGGAATAAAATGGATGTTGGTGGTTCTCTCAACTTTCAAAAGTCAATTCCTAGCATCAATAAGATTGGTAGATCTTATGCAAAGTCTAAAGAGCTTCCTTGTGCTAGATCTAGGTTGAGATCTAATGAGCTTCTTGGAGATAGTTATTGTTGTGCTAACTTGGCAACTTTTGGTGAATTTACGATAAATGTTTTGGATCCATTGGATCTTGAAGATGGACTAGTGCTACCTACTAGTCAAATGGAGTCATGTGGTGCTAAATTACTATCATGTTTGAACACTTCTACTCATAGATTTCCAAGTCTTGGTGGCTCTTCAGTGGAACTACATGAGATGAGAACGTAACAATGTAGCCCTCATCAGTCATCTTATAATCTGACAATAGGTTCTTTGACAACTGAGGTACATGAAGAACATTGGTGACATAAATAGAAAGATCGGCTTTGAATGCGATCTTGACTATCCCTTTGCCTTATACGCGTATGGTGCTTGAATCTCTGAGGTAGATGAATTGATCTCTACTATAAACTGTATACTCTGTAAACCATTCCTTGCGAGAGGTCATGTGTTGGGTAGCACTGCTATTCAGATACGACACAATAACATATCGCGCATATTCCGACGTGGGCGTCCGACGTATTTTCAAAAATTTCATACTCTGTCGCAATCCGACACGTCGGAATATGACATCCAAGTAAAAATTCCAAAAATCAGAGTCCAGCGATTGGGAAATATGGGCGACAACCAATTTCTGAAAGGCACGTTGGAATTTGACATGTCGGATTCCGACATTCAAACGTGGATATGACCTTGCATGTTTTACCAAAAACAAAAAATACGTGTAATTTGACATGGACGTCGGAATATGACATCCACATCGGTAATCAGAAAGTCTGTCCACAGCATTTAGGACCTGTTGTCCGGGTCTGAATGGGCACGGACGATGAAATCCGGCATGTTTTGCAATCGTTGGATTCCGACGTTTGTTTGGTTTTTCGTATTCGTGCGATTCAGCGCCTTATCACTCACTCTGTTTTTTTTGTAGGTTGGAGCGTCTTTGGAGCGATTGAGGGCAATTGAAGATCAGTGCTTGAGGGCTTGAAGATTAGTGCTTGAAGTTCAGTGTTTGAGTTTGGTGCTTGATTTTGGTTTGTTTTGCTTTTTGTTTGTTTGTTTGAGGTTGGTGTTTGTTTGTTTGTTTTGAAAAGAGATAGAGAGTGTGAAAGATAGAAAGAGATAGAGTATGTGTGTGTCTATATTATATGTATATGTGTTTTTAAATTTCGCATTGATTTAGAATTGTTTTGAATATTGTTAGTATGAATATGGTTTTGAATGATCTTGTAACAAATTGTTAGTATTATTTAGAATAGTGTTTGGTAATAATATATTGTTAGATTTGTAATTTGTGAGAGAGAAAGAGAGAGAAGAGCTGGAGTGTAGATGTATGCTTGAAGATATTGAAAGATTTGGAGTCTATGTTTTGTTTTTTTTTTGAAAAATAAAGTTTTAAGAGAGAGAGAGAGAGAGAGAGAGAGAGAGAGAGAGAGAGAGAGAGAGAGAGAGAGAGAGAGAGAGAGAGAGAGAGAGAGAGAGAGAGAGAGAAAATGTGTGTGTGTGTGTGTGTGTTGTATTATGCATTAGTTTAGGGTATTTAAGAGTGATAGATAAATAAATAGTGTTTGATAGAAAATCTATATTAGATTTATAATGTGTGTGTGTGTGTGTGTGTGTGTGTGTGTGTGAGAGAGAGAGAGAGAGAGAGAGAGAGAGAGAGAGAGAGAGAGAGAGAGAGAGAGAGAGAGAGAGAGAGAGTGTGTGTTTTGATTAAGATCTAGAGTAGTAGATGACTAGATAATATTTGATGGTAATTGTATGTTTGAATTTGCTTATAATAATGGTTCAATTGTGTAATATAGTGTTATTTTTTAATTGCTTGTGCATGTGACATTAAAAAAAAAAAAGAGCAAGCGTTTAAAGAGCGAGCAATTGCACGTTTGCACTTAAGCTTCGAGTGAGTTTACCAGTGAGTTTGTGTTGCTTCAATTCTTATTATTATTGGAATACGTTATCTAACATAGTAAAAAATTAAATGTAATTCATCATTTTTATTTTGTTCAAAGCAATATCATATTTCACCACATACACTAGCAATTAGTTAATATGCAAAGGTGAAATGTAGATAATTAAATTTCCCAATGCTAGGAAGGTGTGTAGCCCTTACTTTTCTCCCGTTAAAGGCGAGGTTCAAATCTTTCCAACTTGCATGGAAAAACCTACATGCCGCAGGGAGGGAATATGTGGTGACATTCTGAAATAGGACATAACCCACAAGGTTTGGGTATCATAATTATCACATTCAACTCTATCTATAAAAGTATACATAAAAAGTATTGTGTCACTGTTTAGTGAACAAAAAGTCGTAAAAACCAACATTTCCTCTAATTGATCTTGTTGCTAATGAAAAAGTTTCCTAATGAAGCGAACGGTAACATATGTGGATCCAAAAAATCGAACCTTACTCCTAAACACAGATTTAAAGTGCCAAAAATCCAAATCGATTGTATACCTGGTAGAACACAAACCACGCAACTGATTGCACCTCAAAAAAGTGATTTTCGAGAAGAGGCATTCGAATTTTCCCCACTTCGTTGCTTACTCCATTGATCTTCTCAAAGAATGTCGAGATTTTGTATCACACAACGAAAATTTTTTCACACAATTCGAGATTTTTTCTTGAACACAAATCAATGGCAAAAACGTGTTCAGAATTGGCTTTGATACCAATGTAAAGTCCAAATCCAAGGATCCTAATCTAAGCAGCCAATCACAAGCAACACAAGAAAATCGGATGGTGGACAAACCAACCCAACCAACCCTAGATCGAACGGATCTAGCCCCCAAGCTATAGATCAATCACATAGAGAGAAATGTGTTGGATTTATCCATTCATGCTACTGCATTTTTACTCATGTTGTCGCATAGTCTAAATATTTACATGTAGGATAGGTGAAAAATGTGACTGTCTGCATCAATACAAGTAAATTTCCACAGGCAAAAAATGCAAAAAATGCGAGACTGTATTTTTACATGTGATTTGTGATAGGCAAAAAAGACGACATTGCCCTACAAATGCAATAGGTGCCCTTATAGAAAAGCGAAGGCACATCCACTTTGTACTTTCTTCATTTGCACACCTGTAACATTATGTATATATAATGGATACCATCAGCGTATTCAGTGTGTGTGAAAAACATAGCATGTATCAGAAGCTTATCAAAGATAGACGAAGTAGATGCTTTCGCGCATCAATTCTTTCTTCCAGATTTATTGTCAGTAATAGGTTTTATCACCTTTTACAGATTGTGAAGCATGCGGTTTTGTCCACTATTGTCTTGTGCTCACCTGCATCGTTGGCCAGTGATTACTCATCAATCATAACAAGTGATATTTGTTGCCAACATCTAGATCGATGTCCAGCGCCAACCATATATCAACAAAGGTAGAAAAAATACCTGTAACAATGCCCACTACTGCTCGTTGAGGCAGTGCTTGATTGCAAGAGTATCAAATCACAGTTTTGCAAGCCAAAACTTGCTACTACACAACGGTAATCACAGCAAGTTGTAAGCATCCATTCCTAATCATAAAGCACATCATACAACCTTCATTATCAACGAGCTATCATTCCTCACATCATTCTCACTTTAGTTTGCATTATTGTTCACACGATTGCTCTTCCAGTAGCTTTCACGAATTTTTCTCTTCAATTGCAATCACCATAAAGTAAAGCACCAGGAGAGCAGGACTGAAGGAGAGAGAGAGAGAGAGAGAGAGAGAGAGAGAGAGAGAGAGAGAGAGAGAGAGAGAGAGAGAGAGAGAGAGAGAGAGAGAGAGAGAGAGAGAGAGAGAGAGAGAGAGAGAGAGAGAGAGAGAGAGAGAGAGAGAGAGAGAGAGAGAGAGAGAACAAAAAAGTATGAGGGAAAGTGAATAGGGTTTTGTGATTTCCCTCTTTATAGAACCAGAGGACACTTAGGTGTACTAAGTGCAAATTGCCGCTCATTGTTAGATTGATTGTTTATAATGTGCACAGATCCTGGCAATGAGCTTCGAATTCAAGGCCGAGAGCTTTGAATTTTAAGACAGAATTCAACTCTAAAATAAATGGCACTCCATATTAAAAGCTACTATAAATGCTCCATCACTTACATTAAACCATGATGCATTTACCTCTTCCTTGAGAAAGTTCGTAAGCAAGACAATTGCTATTGTCAGATTGAAACAACTTCCATGTCATGTACTTGTTGTTGCACTCTGTATGCTTGTATGCCTAACTATTGGCATTTTTCAAAGAGGCACCGCGTTGAATTGTCAAGCCACTATCCAAACCTACGTCTATATTTTGAAAGTCCAGGCCTGGAGTTCTATTCATTTGAGAATGAACTCGTTTGGAAACTTCACTTGAAACCGAGTTCCCAATATGCTTCAGCGTTGGGCTCAAAGTAGTCACATTGCAAGTATAAACATATGTGCTTTGTGGATTCCAAGCTAAGACCTGGTTCCTGTTTATGTAGTTTGAACGATTTGATTAATCCTATAAGACTTTGAAATTCATAAAATGACACCAAGGTTGTCTACAAAATAACATGATAAAATTTTTCATTACTCAATTTGACAATAACCTCCATAATTCATTTTGGGTATGAATCTACTTGGTTTTTTACTTCAAAGAAAAAACTCACAATTCACATATACAGAACACACATTTGATAATATCAGACAAACTTTCTAGCATACTCGTAATACCTCAGAAGTTCCATAGTATCATACTCAGTTTTGGCATTCAACTCCATGATCATGGCTTGTTGTTGAAGCTTTGTTTCTTTTTTGCATTTTATTTTCCAGTTCAGGTCAGTCACACCAGGGAATATGCTTGATAGTGAGTCAACATTCTTGTTCGTTCCCTGAAAACATGATGGCAAAAACTGCACCTGCATGGTTAAATTGGAATAAAAGTAAGTAAATCTTTCAAAGTCCCTCTGTGGGAGATAAAGCAATAGTTTAAGGGCAACAATGTCACTTGCCATATCTTGAAGAGCTGAATCGGACAATGTCTCCAGATTTGAATCTTCAAGACCAACGTTTTCAATTTTGCATTTAGAAAAAGTTTATTTATTTCCATCAATGCAACCATTTTAAAAAACTTTTGATACAATCAAAATGTTGTTGGAATTCAAAGCATGTACCGTCATTGTACTAAAATTAGTTTGAAGCATTCTACTTTTGGACTATCGTAAAATGTGGGGATGACCGACAGCGGAAGCTCGAAGCTTTGAGCGTAGGCGTGTAGGAACGGAAACACAACAATTAGCAACAGAAATATTCAAGAAGAATGATTCATACAGAATTGCGTAAATCAACAATACAATAGTGAGACAAAAATTGCACTCTGATTAACATCAATAGTGAGTACAATGGCTTGAAGTAATAACTTCAGCTTGCTGAGCGTGATAACGCTGGCTACAGAAGAACTCTGATTGTGTTAAGACAACACTTTGATTAACTCCTACATAGCTTGATTCAACTAGTATATATTTACAAGTGTTTTCAAAAATATCTTACGAGCATTGAATGCTATTTACACCAGTCTTTGTGTATATACAAAGTTGCTAACCGCCCTTGGGATATTTGGCTATCCAGCTGTTTTTAGGATTGATGATAAGTTGGCGACGTCAGTCCGCCACTATTGAAAATCCCGAAGATGCCCTTAGACTGAAAGTATGTAAATCTCGAAGGTGCAAAAAAAATTCCAAAGGTGCCTCTAGATTGAAGGCAGGAGAAATGCAAAAAAGATGAAAGTGGGCCTGAAATGGATTCCAAGGTATTCTGGCCACTGTGTGCGAAGGTACAAAAAATGCGAAAAAGGCCAAGGTGCCTTAAAAATGATAGATTGTTGTAGGAAGTGTTTGTGCAAGGTTGATGTCTGCAAGGAATTGCCTTAGCCAGATCGTCTCTTTGGTTGCATTTGTGGCAACTATGTATTCGGATTCTGTTGATGATAATGCAACTGAGGTCTGCTTCCGGCTGTTCCATGAGATTGGGCCTTGGTTGTATAAAAATACAAATCCAGAAGTTGATTTTCTGATGTCGACATCTCCTGCCCAATCCGCATTTGTGTAGGCTTCAAGGATGTTGGCAGTTTGGCTGCCTCCGTAGCAAATGTTGAGAGTTTTCGTTGCTTTGATGTACTTCATGACCTTTGGTAGTATTTTTCAATGAGCTAAGCCTGGATTTGACAAGAACTGGCTAAGTGTACTGATCGAATACGCAAGGTCTGTTCGCGTGCAGATCATTGCGTACATCAGTGAGCCGATGATGGATTGAAACGAGTAGTGCTTCATTTCCTCCTTTTCTGCCTCAATTTGAGGAGACTGTTCCTTTGATAACTTTAGTCCAGGATCGAGTGGAAAGTGCTTGGTTTGAAGATGGCCATACCATACTTTTTCAGCACGTTGTTGAGATATCGTTGTTGACTGATAAAAATCAGTCTACTGGGTCGATCTCGATGGATTTGGATTTCGAGACAATAGTGAGCTAGACCCATGTCAGTCATCTTGTATTCCTGGGCCAGCATGCATTGTATCCTTCATCATATTCAGATTGTTACTGAATAAGAGTTATCATCTACATAGAGAGTAATGATGATGAAGTAATATGATACAGACTTGAAGTAGACATTCGAGTCTGTCGAGTTTGGAATTAAACCATTCTCTATTAGAAATGTGTTGATCTTCTGGAACTAGTCTCTCGGTGACTGTTTCAGCCCGTAGAGCACCTTGTGGATTTTGCATACAAGGTGCTGTTGCTTGCCATTGAGTTTGTATCCCTCTGGCTGCATCATATAGATTTTCTCTTCAATGGTTCCATTCAGGAAAGCGGTCTGGACATCCATCTGGTGGACTTCAAGATTTGGTGCGGCTGCAAAGGAGAGGAGTAGGCGGATTGAAGCATGTGTGACAACTAGCTACGCAATTCTTTCCTTGCATTGAGTTGTAGAAAATGAGGCTATTGACTTATTTGTAAGAGTCGCAACAAAAATCAAGAACGTTGAAAGTTTAAAAAAATTGTATCTAAAATTGTTAGAATTACAATTTGCAAAAAAACAAGTTGTTGTAACATATAGCATAAGAACAAAGAAAAATTTGAAATTAACAAGCTAAAGGCTTAATTGGCAAGCATACACCAAAGGCATGTGAGAAATGTATTATGAACAGAATTATAGGAGCTTGTGTCTCTTTAAATACCAGTATGCCTTTGAATTTACAAAATTACATCTTAGTTTGTTGTATCAAGACTTGCTTGTTGATTTGTAATGTCGAACATAAAACTTTTTGATTCTGTTAGCTATTTTTCTATCTTCAACAACATCTAAAACTTGAACATGAAACTGCTCATAAAAAGATCGGTCCATAGAGTAGTGTTTTCTCATTTTTTTGGGTGGTAGCCTTGCATGCTATTGCAATCGGCATCGTAGATTGCATGTTTGGCCGATGTAGACACCATGGGTTTCTTTGCATTCTATCTTGTGGGTTGAATATTTGGTCTTGGACGTTTTTTTGTTGATGTTGTTTTCTGCAGCCGAAAATCTTATTGGTTTAATGGAAAGCTTATTAATGAAGAAGAAGATCATTATATGGTTCAAATTCACCTGCGTACGGGGATGCAGATGGCAATGCCGATCGAGAAGTTTCTTCTTGCAAGAAATTTTGTATTAATATGTAATGAGTTAAAACGGTGATTTATAATCACATATATGAAAATGTAGATGGCAACACACTTACTAGGTTAGTGATCATTGCAGAAACTTCGCCTTCAAAAATCTCCAAAATCATGTCAATTTGAATCGGGCCATCTGTTAGCTTTGTACCGTCATCTGACAAGTGGCCCAATTTTTTTCCCAAATCCATTGTGATTGTGTTCAGTTCGGCACAACTCATGTCTTTCTAATCATCAATTGGAATTCTGTAGTCGAAGTAAAGATTTCTCGCTCTGTAGTAGTTCTTATTTAACATAGCATCAAAATGTTGCATTGCTGGTCGATTTGTTGTGATTGTTGTAGGGATGTTTATGGAGAATATGTTATATAGATGTTTTAAAAACCCTGAAATAAGAATGACATTTCAAAAGATGTATTTAACATTCGTAGTTTTTGTACTAGGTGATTAAAGATGGACATTTAGAAAAATAGAATGTTATAAAATTACAAAAAAATAGGAATAGAATATATCTTCAATTGGATCTCCATGATATTGATTGATGTATTGACCTCTTTCATGTTTCTTTTGTTCAATGAATCTGCTTAGAGCTAAATTTGTTTGGAAACCTTCCTTGTACGTGTTTGGATCAAGACCACAAGAGTTCAATAAGAACATCTATTTTGTTGTTGGAAATATTTTCTCCGTCGATGATGGTATTTTAGGAGAAGTTTTTGAAGATGACACCTCGAACTAAAACAATGGATTTGATATTGTAGTTATTTTGAGAAAGGACATATACGAGTCGAAAGTGAAAATGAAATTTGTATAATTACCTCTTTTGGATCATACTCAATTTCGGATGCCATTTCCTTTTCTGATAATCTGCAAATATTAGAAAGACATATTAAAAAATAAAAATGTAAAATCGTACATGAAGTCAAAATAAGTGGGTAGAAATGATTATAGTACATCTCTGAAGATATGACAGTAACAACAAGTTTTCACGTTTTGTTACTCGAGATAACATGACATAAACCAAGCCAGGTACAAAATTTGATCTTATATCTAGGATGGCCTTTTTTCGAATGGTCACACCTTGTGCTTTGTGTGCAGTTATAGCATATGCTAACATTATTGGAAATGTAGATTTGTAAAATATTTTTGTATCGAATCGAATTTTTGCAAATGCAAATGTTGTTATATTGAATTTTTTTTTTTTGGGTTTCAGTTTGAATGATGATTTTGTCAATTCATGAATCTTGGAATATTTAAAGACAGTTATATGAGCTATGGTGCCATTGACTATACCATTTGAAATATCCAAGTTTGTAGTACCATCACCTTTGCTCCTATAGCTAGTTTTGAAGTTTGATGGAATAATGGATCATTGATCCATGTTGTCAGGTCGCTTTCTAGTGTAGCATTTGTTTTAACAGAAATTTGTAGTATATCAGAGGTAGAAAATAGTTTTTCTAAGATGAGGTTGTTGAAATAGAGGACATCTTCTCTATGAGTACATATGATGGTCGTATTATGGTTTGCTACATCAGGTATGTCGGACCTAGGAAATACACAACTAGTTAATGTTTCATCTATTTCCAGTTGCGTGGCTTTTGGAATCTAATTTTGTTCAGGAAATGAAGGTATTTGGGATCTTCAGCATGCCTAATTGAGTAGGATAGTTGCAAGTGTGTTGCAATTTTCCAGAATGGAGAGTTTGAAAGATGACATATTAAACAAAGTGATTCTATTTGTGTTTACAAATGGTTGGAAGCTATGCATGATCACCGACTAAGAGTAAGATATAATTTTCAAATACAGTGCTAGATGGGTTTTTTTTTAACTTGATTTATTTGATGAATTACATATGTTAAAATTTGAGCAACTGGCATTGACATTTCATCTATCACAATAAATTTTGCCTCAGATATTAATTTGTGTTGGAAATTGGTTGGTATCAAATTTTTTATGTAAAGTTGATTTATTGGAATTGCGAACAAGTTGTGGACTGTAAATGCCTGTTTTGCTAATCAAGATGCAGCTGCACTTGTTGTTGTAGCTAACAAAATTGGTTGTCCTTTCTCGATACATTTGTAAGTGAGATATCGTATCAGATATGTTTTTCCACTTCTTGGAGTGCCTGATAGAATAAAAAATTCTGAATTTGAGCTTGTAATAATTTTATATATCTTATCTTGTTCGTCAGTAAGCGATGAATTTCGCATGTTTTCAAATTTAGATTTTAAGCCCAAATCATTTTTCGTATCTTCTGGCAAAGATATGGTGTGTGCATTTTCAATTGTTGAATTTGACATTGTTAATGTTTTGCTAATAAGCAGTTTTTTTTGTCTCCTCTTTCTCAACAAAATTTCGAACTACGCACTCCTAGAAATATGAACGATCAGTATTATTTTCTCCTATCAATTCTTGCTCATTACGAAAACATACGTTCTTGAGCAAAACCTTGAAAAGAAAGGCTTCTGTATGATGCACAAGATGATAGTCAGTAAATCTTATAAGTTTAGTACTCCTATACAAGTAGTTTCTTGTCTTGTCTGTAATCAAAAGGAGTATTGACTTTTAATTTTTTTCTACATCGTACATACTCCAGAATTTATAGAATGTTAAATTTTCCAATTCTATAGGTCTGTATGTGTAAACATCAATTGGATGGAACATCAATGTGTTATTTTGACTCACATATCTACATCTAAGATTTGGAGGAGAACTATCAATATAATGAACAACTTCGTTTCTTTTTATCATAGGAATTTGCAAACAAGCAAATGTTATTTCAGGTAGGCTTGTTGGCTTTGTTAAGATTGATGTTGTAATTAGTTTTAGCATGTTGTTGTCCATGTGTTCCAATCCTATACATTTTTCATCTTCTATTCCCAAATTCAAATTTAATTTACAACATAATCACATAGCTTTTTATAATCATAAATAGATAGAATTGTTGTGCCTTGTAGATTGCCATATGTATTGAGCAATAGGACATGGATCGTGTCTCTATTGGATTCTACCACAACTTAGGACACTTCATGATATTTTATGAAGGCTTTTTAATCCTCTTGCTTTCTAATATTTGCTTTTTAATCTTATTGATGGCGATTATATTTGCACACATTTGTAATCCAACGTAGTTTAATTTTCAATTTCCTACTTTTAATTTTTAATATCGCTTTTCCATGTTTGTACTTATTCTATATTCATTTTTGGTGCATGGCTATTTATTTTGTTATGTGCTATTGATGAATTTTTAATAACCACTTTTGTGTTGATAATTACTAATTTCTTCTTGGTGCACAACTATTCATTTACCTAGGTGTTTTTGATGAAGGTATAACTACTATGGTTGTTTGTTGCATGGTTAGTCTCCAATTCCTGATTATTTTGAATTCATTTCTGGTTCACGGCTATTCACTTGGCTATGTGCTATTGATGAATCTCAATAACCATTTGCGTACCTGATAATTATTGATTCATCTTTGGTGCACGACTATTTACTTGGTTAGGTGCTATTGATGAATCTATAACTACTATGGTTGTTTGTTGCATGATTAATCTTCAGTTTCTGATTATTCTAAATTCATTTTTGGTGCGCGGCCATTTACTTGGCTAGGTGCTACTCATGAATTTCCAATAATCCTTTCTATACCTGATAATTGTCGATTCATTTTTGGTGCATGGCCATTCATTTGGGTAGGTGCTATTGATGAATGCATAATTATCATAGTTGTTTGTTGCATTTTCATTATTTAAGAATTGTGTGCATTCTATGACTGTGTTGCATGAAGATTTTAAAAATATATAAATGTTTTAATTTTAACATTTTTAGTATATGTTTTTATTTTTGTATGTGATTTAGTACATTTCAATTTTGTATTTCATATTCAATTACAACACATGCTTACAATTTCATATTTCTAGTATTATCAACTCATTAACTTTTTTATGATTCGTAACAAGTTAATTGTGATTCATGAAGTGGGCTTTATTACGAGACTGGGTCTGTAAATTGTTATTCCTAACTAGTAAAAAAGATTTTTTATTATATACAGTTTGAAGTGGTTTCAACAACATTCAGCTACAAGAAGTTCTTTGTAATGGCTATGTGCTATTGATGAATCTCAATAACCATTTGTGTACCTGATAATTATTGATACATCTTTGGTGCATGATCATTTACTGGTTAGGTGCTATTGATGAATCTATAACTTCCATGGTTGTTTGTTGCAAGATTACTCTTCAGTCCTTGATTATTCTAAATTCATTTTTGGTGCGCGACCATTTACTTGGCTAAGTGCTACTCATGAGTTTCCAGTTATCCTTTGTATGCCTGATCATTGTCGATTCATTTTTGGTGCATGGCCATTCATTTGGGTAGGTGCTATTGATGAATGCATAATTACCATGATTGTCTGTTGCATGTTTATTATTTAAAAATTGTGCGCATTCTATGACTATGTTGCTTAAAGATTTTAAAATTATATAAATGTTTCAATTTTAACATTTTTAGTATATGTTTTTATTTTGTATGTGATTTAGTATATTTCAATTTTGTATTTCATATTTCAATTACAACAAATGCTTGCAATTTCATATTTCTGGTATTATCAACTCATTAACTTTCTAATGATTTGTAGTACCTTAATTGTGATTCATGAGGTGGGCTTTATTACGAGGCCAGGTCTGTAAATTGTTATTCTTAACTAATAATTTTTTTTATTATTATATGCAACTTGTTGTTTTAACAATTGTTTTGCAATCAAATTTGTTATTGTAAATTCAATATTTCGGCATTAGTAACCGCTAAGTTTTTTCGTAGAAATTATGGGCGACCAAAGAAAAATTCTTCTCAGATCTTTACGTACATCGGTTTGTCAATTAATAAGTGGTTTTGACAACACTGAGTTACAAGTTGTTGTTTGTAATGAGGCTCGTGTGAGAGCACCTACAAACAAAATAATTCAAGCGGCGTGTAAAGAATATAATATTTCTAGTTTTATTGGAAATGTCAGTAAGTGTCTTCAGGACTTGGGAGATGAAGTTCCCTCGGGGATAGATAGAATTAGATTAGAATGTTGGGACAAGCTGTGGAGAATACAGAAAGAAAAAAATAAAAGAGCTAAACATATCGAGTCACAAATTGTGTTATAAAAAGAAATGTGATTTAAACATCAATGTCATTCACATGTGGGAGACAATTCATCAATGGAGTTTAAGAAAACAGATTTTGCACGGCTAGCAGCGAGTGTCAGGAATTCCGAATGCACTCTATCAGTGGAAATTTCAAATGATGAAATTGTTTGAAAAGAAAGAGTAGAATCTGGTACATTTGGATCATGTTTTAAAATTGGAATCATCGGAATATCTTTTTTCCCTGAAGGAGTTGTTTTTGCCACAAAGAGATTCAAAGGTGAGCGGCAGGATAGATTGAAATCCTTCGCGCAAGAGGTTAGTATTGATATTGCACACATGGGAATTGTGCGGAGTATTGGACATACACGACAACCTCCTTTGGTCTCTATCTTCTTGTAATTCAATGGAGGTAGCCTGGACAATACAATGATGAAGCTACCAATCAAGAATGGCTCGTTCAGAAGAGCCATGGCAAAGTTGCAGGGAAATGGTAAGGTAAAGAGTTCTCAAGTAGACTCTATTATATCGTTAGATGAGATGGTCAAGATAAAATCAATTTGTGACCATGTGTGTGGCATCTCACATGCTTTCGTGCAAACAATGGCATTTGCACATAATGAATTCCTTTTACATTGCGATTTGCACGCAGCTAATGTCATGATCGATTTCACCAATCAAATGCATCCCAGAACTGGTGTTATCGATTGGGGAATGGCAAAAAGAGTCCAATACGAATCCAAAAAATCTTGGGTGGCCAATCCGACAACCCATGCACTTTGGCCGTGGTTAGCTCCCAAGTTGCTAAATCACAACCATGTGTACACCAGAGCTACAGACACATGGTCAGTGGCATGGCTGATCACCGAACTCATCACATTTTGTGAGGAGTTTTGTAAGTTGCATTATCCTGATTGGAATCAGAGCCTTGCAACAACTAATGCAGAGCATATCAAATATATTATCACAAAAGAATATTATATTACGGACGAGCATGCAAGAAGAAATCTACAAGATTTAGATAATAATCTTAAGAGATTTAACTTGCATCCAAATCAATATTTTTGACGAATGGGTGAAATGGTGCCTGCATTTTATATATTTTGAATTTACAGATACTATGTACAAAGAACAAAGAACGGATATAAGTTATATTACATGTCCTGATATTTTCATGCAACGTAATTACAAATTTATTTTTTTATGAGTTTATTTGCTGATATGTTTGAAATTTAAAATGAACTATGTAATATGTGATACTAAATTGATGTGGAATGATATGATATATTAAAACTAAATCGATTCTATTCTTTTGTTCTATTTTTTCTTTCTCTCAAACTTTTTCAAATACTTGCTACAATTCTATCTGTTATGATACATTTTCCAATGTGTCCTTGTACTATGATAAATTTTTCTTTCTTTAATATCTAAGAATCATAGATGATCATTTGGTATGTTTATATGTTTGCAGGCTTTTAGATAAAGACTACTTCCTCTTTTTGATACTTCAAATAATAAATTTTTCATCTTATTTTTTGTATTGCAATCTTCATTTTTAACATTTAAATTCTAATACATATTTTATTTGCCATCTTTCTTGTTGCTTGGACTATATTCATGACATCATCCATGAACCAAAAACGCTCGTTTGCTAGACAAAGAACATTGAAAAAACAAAGGGACAATTTTATATTCTTCAATAGGACGAGACTAGAAATTTCAGAGATGAATAATCAATGGTCGGAAATCAGTATGATTCTAGTAACATGTATGAAATATTGTTCCACTTGTGGCAGCTCAACTTTTTCCATGCACCACATTTCCAAAAAAACATATTAGAAATTAAAGCATCTGAACAGCAAATATTCAGTCATGTTTTAAAATATACTCTACCAACTGAAATTCCAAACACAACATCTTGGCATAGACGCAATTTAAAAGATCTTTTAACGATGGTTGAACAATGGGAACTCCCCCAATTTTTTTTAACATTGAATGCAGACAAAAATTCAGAGATGAGATGGTTTGAAATCACTGAAATAGAGAAGATTGCACAACAAATAAACATGGATTCTGATGGGCGAAATTGTCTGATTGAGTGCACGATGCTATTTGTGGCCCGATTGGAAAGATTCATGAAAGAGTATCTGCTTTCAAAGCGCTTCTTGTTAGGAAGAATCAAAATACCATGTCATTCGATATGAGATCCAAAACAGAGGATTGAAGAAGAAGATGTGGAAACAATTTCAAATGAAATCGTTGCATGCATTCCAACAAAGTGGAATGACCACCTGCACAAATTTGATGAGCCTATTAATCAATTTGATAGAGACCTATACAATTTGGTTGTTAGAAAACCGATCCATTATTGTCGAAAAAACTGCAAAATAAAAGGCAATAGAAAAAATCCATGCAAATATGGATTTCCATTTCAACCATCTTCATCACCAACACATGTAAGTTCCGAAAATAGAAATTGGATATATTATCGACCTAGACATGAAGATAGGAATGTAGTACCATATCATCCAAGTACACTTTTTCTTTGGAAAGCGCACATGAACTTACAAAGGATTAGCAATACAAATTGGTCATATTACATTCTAAAATATGCTATGAAGTCTGGACCATCCGGACACATGTTGCCATGAAGAGGTGGCAATTGTCCTCTTCAAATTTTTCAAGGAGATTATGATCGTCACTCTCAATTCTCTTACCTTCTCATCGACAATCATATATTTTTGTCTCTTGATCACTTCACACTTTCTACAATTGTTGTCATGAGATGATGCTCTGAGTTTAGGAAAGTCGGTTCAAGGAAATAAGACTTACATAAACTTTTGGCCCGCTTTATTTATTGATGAAATAAATACGCCCTCTGTAACTGATATTAAGTTATTGCTTGATTCAATCAAACAAGACGAAGGGGCCATCAAGTATTGGTACAAAATTAACCCAAACATAACCTTGGGATAAATCTCTGACGAATTCAATCTTAATTAAACGTCACAATGATTGAGAGACAAAAGCAAAACCCTCAAATCTTTTAACGAAATTCACGGTTAGATATGTAGAAGAACTACTCCATCAAGGTAAAACACAAACCACTCGTAATAAAAAAAGAAGAAAGGCTTGAGGATCTTAGTTCGTTTCACCAACCAAAGCTTTCCCAACACCCAGCTAGCAATGATTCTGCTCTCCCAACAGGCGTAGGATCCTTGCAACAACGTTTGATTTTCGTAGCAACCAGCAATGATTCTGCTCTTCTGTTGATGATCTAAAATCATAAAAGGATCTTGGGTTAGGAAGCTAGCAAAACACCAATCTTGCCAATGTAAAAAAACCAACATCTACACTATGAATGAGACTTTAGGATACATTTGTAGGAGCTGTGATGGAGCAGAGGCTCCCTTAGGCCATTGTTTAGTAGCGCTTGCTGAGGGAATAGGCATTGGAAGCAGAAACTCCAATAAGGCATTTAATTTTGATAGTAGCATTTTTTCATAAGGTAGTCTCTAGAGCTGTGACGGAGCCTGCAAAGGCTCCCTTTTGCCATTCATCACAACTTTTGGCTGAGAATATAGACATTGAAGCAACGATAGACCAAATGCTCCATCAAGCCATTGATAGTAAAATTCTGTTCAGATTACAGGTACTAATGCTTTTCCAATTTACAGACATGAAAAGAAAACAACTACCACGCACAACAAGTATGCACATCCATGTCAGCAGCAAGCATACCACATACATACAGAGAGAGAGAGAGAGAGAGAGAGAGAGAGAGAGAGAGAGAGAGAGAGAGAGAGAGAGAGAGAGAGAGAGAGAGAGAGAGAGAGAGAGAGAGAGAGAGAGAGAGAGAGAGAGAGAGAGAGAGAGAGAGAGAGAGAGAGAGAGAGAGAGAGAGAGAGAGAGAGAGAGAGAGAGAGAGAGAGAGAGAAGCTTCGCTCCTCCCCACAAACACAGAAGGAAGTGGTGTGAAGATGCAATGCAGATGGAGGTCACATGGAGTTCCCGATGAAGATGTGATGGCACAGAGAGGTCAAAAGAAAAAGCTCTGCTTCTCCACAAACGTAGGTGGAAGTGGTGTGCAGATGGAGATCACGTTTCGTAGTAGAGAAGCAACTGCCAGATCTGTTTTTGTAGCGAGTAGATGCTGATTGCAGATCCGATGCAGATGCAGATGAAACATGTAGCAATTAATGTTGTGCTCTGATCCTTATCAAATCTAGAAGTTCGTGCCCACCTAAGCTGTTGCTGGAAGAAGAGAGAGGTGCAACATGATGAAGGCATGATGATGACAAAGTAGTTCACGTGGCCTTCATGTGGCCTTTATGTGCACGTCCAATATCATCAATAAAAAATCTTGTGCATAACTGAAGAATAGCTTTTGTCCCTAGATGAACGCCCAAGAAGAGCAGGGCCAACAAACTAATGGCACATGAATAGCATAGCCTCAATGTTGTAGGGCCAACAAACGGATGCCACGTGGATAACCTCAACGTTGAGGAAACGTTGCTCATGGCATAGGCTAGAATTGGGAACTAGGCTGAAGGTTTCTGAATAATCTAGATCTGGAATATGGGAAAAGCCTTTGGCGACTAGCCTGGCCTTGTAACGATTTAGCCTTCCTTTAGCGTCGTACTTCGCCTTGAATATCCATTTGCATGGAATTGGATTTCAGTCCTTTGGCAGCTCAGTGACTGTCCATGTTTGATTCTCCATCAAAGAATCAAATTTGGTGCTTTTCACTAGTCAGCATCAGGAGTAGACATTGTCTTAGAAACGGTAGTCGGTTCTTGCACAAAGTAGCAAGCTGGATCATCCATAAATCTAGATGGATGCTGTTTGGACTTGTTCGACCTTCTGGGTTGAATTTCGATCCTTTGATGTGGGTTGACTCATTGAGGTTCTGACTCATTGTCTGAGCTAGTATCACTATTCTATAGTTGAATCCCTGGATCGGAATTTGGGTGCTCGATCCCTGGGTCGGATTTGTCAGCAGCTTTTCCCTTGTGGTCGATGAACAGGTCTTCCACAAAAATGATGTCTCTACTGGTAAATGCCTTCTCAATATTTAAATTGTAGAGCTTGTATGCCTTGTGATCTAGGGAATAGCCGATGAAAATCGTTTTCATGCTTTTGTCATCTTTAGGGATCTGAACGAAAGCAATGCATCCAAACACTCGAATATTTTTGAGTGATGGTTTCGATCTTGGCCACACCTCATAAGGTGTCTTGCCATTTAGGGCTTTGGTGATGGATAGATTTTGCAAATAGGCAGCTATAGTAATAGCTTTTGTCCAGAATTTCTTTGGAAGAGAGGCATGGGCCAGCATGCTCTTGGCACTTTTGATGAGTGTCATATTCTTTCGTTCAGCTATATCATTGGACTAAGGTGAATAGCTGGTTGTAAATTGTTGATGTATTCCGCTGGCCTTGCAGAACTCCTTGAATTCTATGGAGATGTACTCTCCCCCTCCATTTATGTGTAGAGATTTGATCTTCCTTTGGGTTTGGTTTTCTGCAGACGCTTTGTACTGCTTGAAGAATTTGAACGCTTTGGATTTGTTCTTCATAAAGTAAGTAGTAGTCCTTCGAGAGAGGCATCGATGAAGGTTAGGAAATAGAGAGCTCCCCATGTAGAAGCAGTCTGCATCGGCCACAACTGTCGCTATGTACAAGGTCAAGCAAGCCTTTGGAAGTATGAACTGAGTCTAAAATAAAAGGGCTTCTTGCATGCTTTTTGATAATACAACTTTTGCATGGAGAATTTGGCTTGCTGACAGAAGGCAGATCTTGTACTAGTCTATGAGCAGACATTTGCTGGATACTAGTAGTATAACCTTCATCTTGAATTTCCAAAGATGGTAGTTATCTCCATCGAGTTTGTCAATGAGAGATGAACTAGATGATGGATCCATTCTAGTTGAACGAGATCATTGGTAGAACAATGATTGTCGAAATACTGTTGGCTGCGCGTTTGCTAGAAAGATGTCTTGGTAGAAACAAGACTGATAATCCGCAGTAAAAAATGTGGATTACTGAAATGCCTGCTCTGATACCATGTCGTAAAATGTGGGGATGATTGGCAGCGGAAGCTCGTAGCTTTGAGCGTAGGCATGTAGGAACAGAAATGCAACAGTTAGCAGCAGAAATATTCAAGAAGAATGATTCATACAAAATTGAGCAAATGAACAATACAATAGTGAGACAAAAATTGCACTCTGATTAATATCAACAGTGAGTACAATGGCTTGAAGTAATAGCTTTAGCTTGCTAAGCATGAAAATGCTGGCTACAGAAGAACTCTGATTGTGTTAAGACAACACTTTGATTAACTCCTACATAGCTTGATTCAGCTAGTATATATTTACAAGTGTCTTCGAAAATATCTTATGAGCATTGAATGCTATTTACACCAGTCTTTGTATATGTACAAAGTTGGTAATCGCCCTTGGGATATTTGGCTGTCCAGCTGTTTTTAGGGTTGATGATAAGTTGGCGGCGTCGGTCCGCCACTATTGAAAAACCCGAAGGTGCCCTTAGACTGAAAGTATGTAAATCTTGAAGGTGCAAAAAAAATCCCCAAGGTGCCTCTAGAGCGAAGGCTGAAAAAATGTGAAAAAGACAAAGGTGGCCCTGAAATGGATTTTAAGGCATTCTGTCCACTGTGTTGTCTTTTTTGCGAAGGTGCGAAAAATGCGAAAAGGTGAAGGTGCCTCAAAAACAATAAAAGGCACAAAAAATCTCAAAGGTCAAAAATGCAAAGAAACATGTAGTCGGCCTTTGGTTTCAGAATGCTCCGATTTGTTAAGGCTGAGCATAAGAAATCTAACATGGACAAGTAATCATGCAGGCCAACCAATGCATTTGTAGTCCCATTCTCTTTGACGTCAAGTTTTTTATTGTCCTCTTTTTTCTCACAATGAGAAATTTCTTTTACAGGATAGTCCTGTAAAAAAAAAAGTTATTGCTAGGCATCATCGTCATACTTTAAAGGGCAGCTCAACGAGACAAATATGAGTCATTTGTCTAATATTCCAACATCCTTTTCAACGATCACTTGAATATTCAAAACAATAGAAGACAACTACAAAAATGCAGAACATTTGTTGGAGGCTACCTCTTTCTTTTGCTCATCACTATAAATATCATAGTCCAAAGAATCAACTTGTTCCATCAGGCTCTGCATAAATTTATACAAGATATCAGGCATTTGGTTTCTTCGTTTTCATGTCGCTTTTGATCCTTTTGTCTGGCTTCCTATTGTTCACACTTCAGCCCGTCCTCATCATGAATGCATATGGAAGCAACATTGGATTTGCCAGAGAATTGTGATTCTACTGCTGCATGTGCCTTAGCCCCATCCAAACAAAAACCCTCCCACAGCTGAGGTCATAGGGACTAGTCATTTCCTCTTTCCAATCCTCCAAAATGGCAGAAAACATATCATGAATCCATGTATGCAAATTCCACAAACTTGACTCGATTACGCCAAGGATAGACAATATTTAGCATACAACAATTATCACAGACCAGAATTCGAGAGGTTAGTATTTGTAATCATACCAACTGCCGACCCATAACTCAACAGTATACCGCCATCTCATCTCCCAACGATCATACCTATGAGAGCCTGAAAAACTCTCATTGACCTCAACTCAAGGACATTTTTGCCAGCACTGGCAAGTATAACTTCTAGAGCATTGTTATTGACGTAAGGCCACATCTAATTATCTCAAAGATATAAACTTTATGAATTGATTGCAAAGCCTGGTAAAACAAACGTACCTCTTCTCTGCCCTTCATTTCCTTCCACATCTGCATGCGCTCTCACTTGCTCGCTTCTACTAGTACTAATCTGTCTGCTTCATAGATACATACTTCATCCTCAATTTTTTTTTCTGTGAGATAACAATTTGTTGAGTTAACTTCAACTACACCAGTCTGATGAGCCCAATACCAACACCGATACAGTGGTGCACAAGCTAAGAGGTTGTCAATCACCTCTCAGGGCTGGACCCTTTCCCCGACCATGCTGCATCTCAGTCGTCAGCTATTGAAGTATTACTACTTGGATGGGGCAAAGGCAGATTCAGCTACAGCACAATCACAATTCACTAGGGAACCCATTGCTGCTGCCACATGCACTTGTGAGGAGATGCTTCCTTGCCAACAGGAGCAAGCCAAAGACAAGAAGCAAAAGCGTAAGGAACAAGAATGCAAAAAGGACACAAAGCTACAACGACAAGCCATATCACGGAAATGAATGCCAAAACGGAGTATGATACTGTGGAACTTTTGAGCTACTACGAGTTTGCTAGATGTCGTTTGTCTGATGGTACCAAATGTTCGTTCTGTATACGTGAATTGTGAGTTTCTCACTGAAGTAAGAAACTAAGCAGACTCATACCCGAAATGAATGTTGGAGGTTCCTGTCAAATTGAGTGATGCAAAATTTTATCATATTTTTTTGTAGACGGGCTTCGTGGCATTTTATGAATTTCAAAGTCTTGTAGGATTAATCAAATCGTTCTAACTGTATGAGCAGGAACCACATCTTCACGTGGAAGGCTTGGCACTCCTCTGAAAAGGTCTGTAGGTGGGGTATACGACGGTATCCTAAAGCTGTATTGTGTAAGGAACATAGTCCACAAGGCACATCTGTATATACTTGCAACATGACTACTTTGAGCCCAATGTTGAAGCATGTTCGGAACTTTGCTTCAATTGAAGTTTGCAAGCGATTTCATTCTCAAATGATGAGAACTCGAGACCTGTACTTTCAAAATATAGATGCAGGTTTGGAGAGCGGCTTGACAATTCAAGCTAGTACTTCTCTGAAAAATGCTTCTTGGTTTCCAAGGGGAGGCTCGAACCTGGGACCAAAGAAACTTTGGATGCCAAGCTAACCAGTTGAGCCAACCCCGTTTTCTCTGAAAAATGGCAATAGTTATGCATACAAGCATATAGAGTGCAGCAACAAGTACAGGAAGTGAAAGTTGTTTCAGTTTGACGACAACAGCTGTCCTGCTGACTACGGAACAAAGAAGAGGCACATGCATCATGGTTTAATGTAAGCTATGGGTGAAGTCAATTGAAACATTTATAAAAGCTTTTTATATAAAGTGGCATTTATTCTAGAATTGGATCTTGTCTTAGTTCCCACTTGTCCACCTTGAAGCTCAGAAAATCCACAGGTATTGTTCCATCAGTCCTAACTTTGAATGACTCATGTTTCATATCTTGGAGAGACTGTTGGGCCTCGCTGTCCATTCAAAAGAGAGGCCTATTTGGGTTATGAGATTGATGATCATGAGGAATGGAGGAGGTAGCCACCTGTAATTGTTCTACGTATTTGCAAATATCTTCTGGAGTTTTTCTGTTACTCTCTCTGCTTCATACATTTGTACTTAATCATTGATTTGTATCCTCTGAGATCACAATTATGTTGGGTTTACTTTAGATTCTCTGGCCTGTTGCACTCAATGCCAATGCTAATACGGGGGTGCACAAGAGGTTGACAACCAGCCCTCAGGACTCGACCCTTGCCCTAGCCGTGCAACATCCAACTCATCAGCTGCAGGAGGATTATCTTTCGGAAGGGGCTAAGAAAGCAACAACATCATAGTCGCAATTGACTACTAAATCCATTGCTGCTGCCACTTACGCTCGTGATGAGGACAGGCTGAAGAGCGCATAGGAGGAAAAAGAGGAAACAGAACTTCAATTTGTCAGGTTTCTTGTTCTTTGTAGCACGAGATAAAACAAATTGCTTTTGTGTATTCCATGGCTAATGTATATTGGGGTGTTAGCCATGACTTCTTACTCTCTTGTGGATGTCTTTTGGAATCAGATAGAAGACTCCTATTTTTCTATTTTTCTTATCGAAAGACCTTAGAATTCTGACAATGATGCCTAGCAATAAGTTTTATTTCAACAGGAGGATCCCAGAGGAATCTTTTTTATTGCCATAAAAATGGGCATCGAAGGGGGTGAGGCTAAAGATGGATTTGTCGTCGGAGATGGTTGCCTGTCCGTAAAATAAGAATTTTAAAGTATCCTCAGTATGAAGACAGAACATGCTTTGCATTCGAACCGCCCTTATGGACAAACTTTTTCTTTAGGTATAACCGAGAAGCTCCATGTCGAAGCTTTGAATCTGCAGACGTTGACTATGGTATGTTCTCTGGGGTTTTGGAGGATTGGAAAGAGGAAATTATGAGTCCCTATGCCCTGGAAAGCTCAGGTGGAACCACTTGCCTGATTGAGCGCTTTTGGAGTTGGCAAATGACGACACTGTTGCCATTAAGTTATTGCTTATATAGCACAGAAGGTGCGGTGTTGTAGAAATTTACTTATCCTCCTTCATAATTAACCATGCAGGTGCAGTTTCTGCAGTCATGTTTTCGAGGAATGAAGAATTTTGGCTGAGTCTCAAAAAAAATTTCTGGTGTGACTAAGTCTGAGTCTGAAAATAAAGTCAGGGAGATTTGAGTTTTTTGGCAACCATTGGCAGTTATGGCACGTAGGTCATTTTTTTGGGCTGAAAGACACCGTTACTTATCTTGCATATGAAGCATCTATTGTTTTACAGCGAAAAATGGTTCTGCTAATGTGACGTTCTATGGAATCCGATTGTACCATCAACATCATCCTACATTGTACTCTATCTCTTCTCTTCATCTCATTTATTCTTGTCGGCATGCATTCTCGGTGGGTAGTTTATTCTATTTTCTAGTACTATCATTGTGTCTGGTTCATACATATGTAGTTCATCATTGTTTTGTTTCCTCTGAGATCACAATTATGTTGGGTCTGGCATGTTGTAATCGAGGCCGACACTAATAGAGTGGTGCATAAGAGCTTGACAATCATTCCTCAGGGTTGGACCCTTGGCCTGGCTTTGCAGCATCCAAGTCATCAGTTGCTGGAGGATTATTGTTTGGACGGGGCTAAGGCACATGCAGCTGTCGAATCACAATTCACTTGTCTATCCATTGTTGCTGCCACTTGCACTTGTGATGAGGATGGGCTCAAGTGCGAACAACAAGGCATAGAAAAGGATCAAAAGCGACAGGAAAAAGAAGAAACAGAACGCCAAGAATAAATAAAAGATAAAAAGTAACCCACGATCATGTACGGATTTCTGCAGAGTCTGATGGAAAAAGCTGGGTCGTTACAGACTGGCTTGACATTGCAAGTTGGTAGTTCTTTGGAAGACATCAAACATTATGCATACAAGGATACAGAGTGTACAACAAGTGCAGTAACTGGAAGATGCTACAGTTTGACAAGAGCCATGATCCTGCTTATTACAGAATTTTCTCAAAGAAGAGGTAAATCTGTCATGTTTTGATGCCTGTGATGGGTGAAATAAAATAAAAAATTTCTTAACCTTCTAAGCTAACATGGTTGTGATTTTGGAATTGAATGTTGGCTTTGAGCTTATAATGTGTGCCTTGAAGCACAGGTATGTTCCATGAGTTCTAACTCGGTATGAGTGATATTGTTACAGTGAGACTATTAAGCCTCGTTGTCCTTTCAAAGAAGATACCTATTTGGACTACGAGATCGATAGCGACGAGGAATGGGAAGAGGTAGGCACCTACAAATGTCCTACACTTTTGCAGCTTTCTAATGTTTTGAGCATATTCAAGTGATCTTTGCAACTTGGGAGCCAAGACATCAAGGCTATCAGTTTTTCATAACTTGATTTGAATTTTGTTGTTGATGATTTTAAATGCAAATTATTATCTTAGAAAAAGATAATCTGTGATAATATGACATCCCCTTGTTCCTCCTGATGTTTCCATCCCCAGTGGTCCAAGCGTTTCCCTGTTCCAACTTCCCCTTCCCTGGCACTTATGATTCCAGGTCTAGTGCTTTGATACCCCAAAAGTGAGTATAGAGATGGGGTATAAAAACAGAGTGATATGTATGTAGTATGTCATGGGTCAATCTATTATTGAAAGCTTTATTTAGCCTCTAAACTTCTGTTAAGCATGAATTGTTTTTCGAACATTGTTTCCTTTATCCACATTATCAAATCCAACAAAAAAATCCATAAAAAATGGTAGTAATTTGTACAGTCAGAACACAATGCTGAAAAGTTCCTGAAACGTTCTGGAACGTTCTCCTAATGCATGACTACGCCTATCTAAACCATGGCATGTGTTGCATCTCTGTTAATATGAACCTTCATAATCATTTAACGTAAATTCTTCTTTTTTGGACGGAGATGGTTAATGGCATTGGAAAATTGATTGTTGACAAATTGCATTATGTGTAAGGCTCTCTTTTTATTGTGTAGGTTACATGGAGCTTCAAAAGGCAATCCTTTGCAATCATTGCTTGCAGGGTTGGGTTTACCACTTTATCAGACAAGTGGGGATGAATCTGTTGTTCATGACCATGATTTGGAAGGGTAGAGAAATTTGGAAATGGTTTTATGCATTCTCTTTTTTTTGGGTTGGTTATCCGCTGACATGAACTTTTGTTTCGATTATTTTTTAAAAGCTAGCTGATGAAAACTGTCATTTTAGTTTGTTGAACAGTTAAAGTCGACAAACTGCAAGGAGAAAGAGGTACTTCTTTCTGAAGCATATTTTTTATTAGAATTTGTCTTCGTTTCTAACTTTGGCACCAGGAGATATTTGGACTGGAACCACTATTATTTGACCTTGCCTTCCTTTCAAAATTAGTGAGATTAAACGGAGTGAACATGAAATAACAGAGGCTGTTAATTTCTAAGGATTTTAAGTTTGGTGGCAGGCCCTAGAAATTTGTGACATCAAGTCCTAGTTTCTGGGTCCTTTGGTCATTGTGTTTCTTGGGTGATTAATGGATATCTTGAATTTTCTAGTTGTCATGCTTGAAAGAGGCAGGTTTGTTGGTGACTAAGGTACTCGCCAGGAGCGTGGCCGAGTAACCATTACTGGACCTCAAAGGTGAAGTCTCTCCCCACTGGTTTCACCTTCGGGAGCTTGACCTATCTTTTTGTCATTGTTATCTATCGGACTATTGTGCAACCACTTACGTGGATCTGTCTACTCCAATTGGTCAACATTGATTTCACAGATCTGGACAAGTACTCTTCGGTTTATTTCGGCGTGGAAAGTATGAACATTAAATGCAACCTATGAATCTGTTTTGTGGTTTAAAAGTTTGCAATGCCTCAAGCCGCAGAGAAGATACCTTTCACATATGGCATTTCTTTATAAAAAATAATACGCAATGCAGTCTTCATATGTGCTACCCGAATGTAGCTATATTGAACTAAATTGAGAGGCAAGCATATCTTAGGACACTTTATTAATACAAGATAGTACATGATTAGTAGAGCAGATTTGGACAAAGTTTCAAAGATTCATAGAGAAAGTAAAACCTGAAGCATAAATATCTCAAATTTCAAGTACGTGTAGAGCCAGACTCGGAAAAAGTTTGCTAGATTCAATCCATAGAAGCCTGTTATAAAGATTCATAGATAAAGGACAACATCAATGCATCATTGTCTGAGGAGCCACACAGATAAAATAAATAGCTGTATATCTGACTAAAACATTGAGCGGAATGTATTACAGAATGATATAGGAGAACTGCCCTGTACAGTGAGAGAGATAACGATATTATTTTTTGAAATGACACGCAAGTGAAGACCTGACTCTTGGACTGTCCACCAGTGTTACTGATTGCTATGCTTTAGTACTTAACACTATTATTCATGACGTTGTCAGGAATGTAGCACATTTGAAAAAGATTTGCATCGCCATTTGGTTCTATGTATAGTATATACAGATCTAAATGAGAAAAATATCTGTTTATGTGCTTTATCAGCAAACAGTTTTCGAGAGAAAAAAGTTTGTTGGTGTATTGGATTGTGTTGGAGGTAGGGAGGAATGGCTCCCAGTGCTGCACTAAGCAGAAAAGGTGTTGTCAGGCAGCCATGATCATAATCGTCCAGAATGGTTGGCAGGATCTACTGCCTATTCACCCACATTTATCCCGTAGATGGTCTCTTTCACAATGTTTGCTAAGCTGAATTGGACAAGAAAACACTTTTGAGATTGCTTGCTACTAAGGTTTTGTCGGTTTGGAAAGGTCTTTACCTTTTTTACTCAAAGGTCATGTGAGTTTACATTTGAGATTTAATTGATGGGCCTTATAGCTTGGCCTCCTTTTACTCTCTCTCCCTTCATACCCTTTAATTGCTTGGCCTTGTCTCTACGACTTTCGATTCTTTTATGTCCAAATCAATTTTCATGCACTAGTTTAGGCTTTGTTTCACATCTTTAGGATGTATTTTCAAACTTATCTTGATGAGGCTATTCATTTTTTTAATTAGCTTAGCATAACATGTCTTTGAATGTGAAGATGAAGGATGCAATGCTTCAAGTCATAAAAACCTATGATTTCTCACTCAACTTCGATTTTGTCATAAATTTGGTACCTTTGTTATGTGAAGGTTTTTTCTTGTCCATACGTATCATACTATTTTTGTAGAAATTGCATCAAGGTTAGCAGAGGGCGAAATATAGGATGTGTCATGACATTAGATATGATTGTGTAAATCTTCCAGGCTCAAAAATCTACTTGCAAAGCTCATGGCCTCGTTGATTATGTCTTGTGCCAATATTTTAAAGTTTGAGTACGAAAAGTTGTGGCATTACCCATTCTTTTTATATTACTCATCTTTCTACTTCAAAACTGTGCTTTAAAATATATATATACATTTTAGTCTTTTTAAGTAGGGTTTGAGCATGCTCTTCAAAGTATTGCCAAGCATGCCATTCCCACAACTTTTTCGTTGAGCTAAACATTCTTTAGAGCTAATCCTTTGTGATAAGAAACAACATCTCAAAAGATTTCTATTTCGGGAGCATTGCATCTCAATCTGAATTGTGGCATCGTAGGATAGCCATTTGAACCATGGGAGTTTGTGCTTGATGGACAAATCGAAGATGATATTACCAGCATTATAGGATGAGCAACACTCAATATGCAAATGTTGCATAATGAAAAAATACCACAAGTCGAAATTCAAGAAGGGTGGAGCAGCTAGGGCTAAGAAGGCACTTGAGTTAATTCATAGTGACTCGTGTGACCCAATGAAGACCATGTCATTGGGTGGAGCCTACTATTTTATGACCTTAGATTCACTGGCCTGCTTCAAGAAATTCAAAGCTTTAGTGGAGAACCAAATGGATGCACAAATCAAACTGCTAGAGGGGGCGAGTACAAATCAAGTGAATTTGAAGCCTTTTGCAAGGATCATGGAATAAGAGATAGTTTACACAAGCTCATATGTTGCATAGCAATGGAATAGGTGAAAGAAAAAATCTCACCATTGTGGAAAGCGCACCATCAATGATGAAGCAAATGAGATTGACAAACTTCTATTGGTCGGAAGTGTGAGAGATTTCAACAAGTTTAGTCATATTTTGGTAAATTATCAGTTGAGGCCAAAATTCATTTTAGACTTAGAGAAAAACTTTTTGAAGTTATATTGGTTTAAAATACATTCAATAAATACTTTTTGAAAGTGTGAGAAGTTTGGTAGTCGAGTTTGAGAGAGATTCAAATTTGAACTTTGGGTACATTGAATCTAGTCCCAAAAATAGTAGGGTTTACATTTTAGAGGAAAAGCCAAGTGGCCAAATAGGGTTTGGACCTGTTATATATTGTTGTAACTCGTGGAGAAAGGGATCTCTCTTCTCTCTCTCATTTCATCATTATACATGGTTCTCTTTGGGTTCTACTACTCATTGGTGCACTCTCTGATAATATCTTGCAATCTTGTGTGTAGAATGATCATTTATTGCTATTTTTGGTTTCACATGTGTGCAATACAGTAGGGTACTATAATTGTATGGACATAAACTATATTTTATGTTTTGGTTCATGTTTGATTAGTATCTCTTAGAGTTTGCATCTCATTTTGTATGTAGATGCTAATTTTTCTACATTGGCAGGATTGTTGGTTTGCTCCTTATTGTAACCAAAGATCAAGGACATGGATTGGATCTTGAATGATCTGAAATCCTTCACATGGTATCAGAGCTCTTGTGTTTCAGCTTATGAAAGGATCAGCCATATTTAGCAAGGATTTGGAGGAGTTACCAATGCTAGAGCATGCTAGATTGATTTATACTAAAAAATCAGCATTTTTGCATGTGTAGAATTGATCTTTTGTAGGTCAAATCTCAATATAGGTTATATACTTGATCAATTCCGATTTCACACTTGGTTTATTGAAATTAGATGATTTTTGGTGCATTAGGAAGGTCTCATTGGAGGCTACAAGAAGATATATCAAGTTTTTAGAAATTGCATGTAGAATTTGAGATATTCAATTTTTTGTGATTTTATCAAAATCTTAATTTTGATTGGATCTCTAGTTTGTTAGGTTACTGAACTTTTGAGTGTGTTTCGATCTTAGGAAGTGGCAAGAATCATTAGATTTAGGATAGATCATAGGTTGATCAAGATTTCACTATTCTATGTGTTGATTTTCTAGTTAGAAGTGCTAGAAGAGATTTGAGAGGTTTGTGAATTGTGAAGGGGCTAAGTGTTATTACACGATGCTTCCTGCGCTCTTATCAAGCAGATCATTCACAATTAGAAAGTATTGTTGTTAGCTCTCTATCAAGCTCTTTAGCTCGAACTCTCTTGAGCATTCTAGTTCAATCTTTTAGAGATTCATTTTAGAGTTGCTATTGCGCTACTGTTTATCAGCATTACGCTTAATGCAGACTTACATTTTAGCCACTCAGAAATAGCTTAGAGTACGCGGCTTCGATTCGCAACTTGTTGTACTCATATACATCTGTTTCGCTTTCATACTGAATCAATACCATCTCTTATTGCGTTCAGCTTCGTCTCAGAATGTATGCATTTCTGTAGTTCTTCATGACTAATTATTTGTCTAGTGATTCGTGACAAGTTATTTGTCTGATGTTTCAATACTTTATGTTTGGCTACGTAATCACTTAGTATCTAGCGATTTCAAAGTTAGTTGCTAAAGATTGAACGTGATTATTTATCACTACTGCTTTGTTCAATTTTTGATAAGCATAGTCATGCATTGGAAGTCGGAAGTTTCCGTATTACATTATCTATCCTATTTTCGACATGGTATCAAAGTGTTGATTCTTCTTCAGGGCCTAATACTATTTCGAGATCAGAGCGAAAGCTCTAATACTTGATATCTTTCGCGATATCAAATTGATATCATATTCTTCAGTTCCTTTCATCATTTCAGTATAAGATAATTGATTTCCTGTTGTTGGCATTACTACATCTTAGCGTCGTCGATACAATCGATAGACTAAGTTCCACATGGATTCTCAAAGTAAAGCTGGTCTTATTGCAGACAAGCTGAATGGATCCAATTATCATTTCTGAAAATTTAAGATGAAGACCTTGCCAATCGCCAATGAGTTATAGGATGTTATTACATGTACAAAGTAAAACCTGAAGACGATACATAAGACTCAAAGTGGAAATCGAAGGCTGGTAAAGCTTTCGCACTTATTATCCTCAATATATCAAATACACAGATTGGACACATAGCTGAAGCTAAAACTTCAAAAGACGTTTGGGACATCCTGAACTCACTATATGATGTGAGAGACGTGACTACTCAGGTAATCTATGAAGGAAATTCTTCACATTCAAGATGTCTAATGGTGATTCTCTTCAGAGTCACATTAACCAGTTTAAGAATCTCTTGCAATAGATGGCCACTGTCGGATCAGTCATAGACGATCAAGACGCAATTATGATATTGCTTTCAAGCTTGCTCTCTACATATGAGAACTGGGTGATGATCATATCGACACACTCAGATTTTACTCTTACTAGAGTTATCACTATGTTGCTGCAAGAAGACAATAGAAGAAGTCAAGACACTTTGTCTACTTCCTCCTCTCAGGCTCTATACGTCAACAAAGGCTCTAAGCGACAGAAGCAAAAAAGCTCCAAAAAGGCTGCAACGAATCAGAAGCTGACTCAACGTCAAGTACAATAATCAAATCCACAATACAAGCATTGAGGTTAGATAACGGGGGAGAATACATCTCCACCGAATTCAAGGAGTATTGTCTTAACAACGACATTGAGCAACAATACATTACCTCCTATTTGCCTCAGTCAAATGGTCTTGCTGAGAGAAAAAACAGAACCTTAGTTGAATCGACAAAGTGCATGTTATCACATGCGACACTTCCGAAGTCCTTCTGGACTAAAGCTGTTTCAACAACAACCTATATTCAGAACATATGTCCTAAGGTCTCTCAGACAAAACATCATTCCTTCTTTATCAAACCTACGAGTTTTTGGATGTACTGCTTTTGCGCAAATACCTCATGATCTTAGGAAGAAGCTTGACTTCCAGAGTATCAAATGTATTTTCATCAGCTACACTACTTTAGATCAAGCCTACAAGTTGTTCGATCCCATTTCACTAGCTAAGATGTCATCTTCATTGCAGATCAGTTTATCGACCTCAAGGGAAAAGACAAAGCCCACATAGCTGACTCTTCGGTTTCATCCGACACATTGAACTTCCCAGTTCCTCAATCGAATAAAAAATGTATCACTCTGATCTATCCAAAGCTTGGTGGAGTCAATATCAAAATAGCCGCTCTCATCTTTCCTCACAATTGCATTGGGACCATTGCAAATAACCTTGAACCACTTTACATCAAATATTAAAAAGTTGAATTGTCTAAATCCAACTTCCAATACATCATGGATTGTCCCACAATAATCGGACTGAGAAGAGATCAAGTTGGTGTCGGTCGTGTTCGCTCGACTTCATGAGTAAAATTTTCCATGACTCCACAATCAAATGTGTTTCTATTTTCATCAATGCGCTTTGCGTGAAAATGTCATCCATGCGTCCACACTGCATTGTATTTTTTGTACTAACAAAATGTGGTAATGAAATTAATCTTTGATTGATGCATAAATTAGATAAGCCGTGTTGGTAAATTGCTACATATATATAGCTAGATGTGAAGGATTTAGATTACATAAGCATCTTACATGAAAATCACATCCCCTTGCAAATTCTCGCTCTCTCTCACTCTGTGACTTCCTCCTTATTTGTTGCGGCTTGTCTAAGGGCATCATGTAGCCAATTCAATGTCATGTCCTTAAGCAAGCTCATGTGGGTATGGATGTCTTCTATGACCTCTTCTAAATATAGCTCGAGTAGGTGTTCTGTGAGCTTTGGCTTCTTCATATCACGCAATCCAGTTTTGCATTTTTTGACTGTTAAGAATGCAGAACTTATTTACCTTTTCTCTGAAGGCCTCACTCATTCTCTTTACCACTCTATTTCCTTGAGGAACTTTCCCAATTGACGAAAGTAATTGAAGTACTTGCAATGGCTACCTCATCTACCAAATGCACAATGAGATGCATCTGGATGGTGAGAATCGACGTGGGAAAGTGCTTCTGGATGAGGCACGTTGCCTCAATTGAGTTTTGCCTTTCCCCCTTGATGGAGGCTAGTGGTATCTCCTTGGATGAAATGTATCTTTGCAATTGTAAGTACATGATGACAAATGAAGCAATAACTACATACACACGTTTGTTACATCATTATATATCTATAAATGATCATCTTGTTTCAAGCTATAATTATTAGCCTAGAAGATAATGTAATTTAAATTGGATATGCATATATACCTCACCAAGCCACTGATCTTGTATATTGTTCTCCTAATGTCTTCTGTCAAGAACCCTCTCGACACCAAGGGAAGCATGAACTATATACATGAAAACAATGTGAACACTGTATCATATTGAGATCCAGAGATGAATTAAATTTACAAGGTATGCCATGCTATAAAACACATGAATATCCATGTTGAGGCAAAAAGAACATGCTGACTTATAAGAACTTGTGCTACTCATGAGACTTTAGACCACTTAACTTGTTGTCCCTTGTGAAGGCACGCTTCAAACATCACATATGTCCTGTTGGAGTTCGAAAAGAAGCTATTGCCTTCTTTATAATGGTCTCGTTCCGCTTAGATAATATCCATGGGAAGCATGGAGGAATTCATTCATTATGATTCTATGTTACATTCTGTGTTGGTTTTTCATCTTGATATGTAAAATTGATGTAAAAAAAAAGTAAAGCATCCAACATGGACACTATAATCTATATAAACTATAAATGTTTCTATTTTGAGCATTACAATACCATAGAGAGGAGGTATATTCTTAGGATGGAGATTGTAAACTAGTTACGTTGGTCTAATTTGGCAATTAAGATATTTTATGACTTGAACCTAGTAATCAAGGCTGTCTTGAACCTCTCAATTATTACACTCATGTGTAGTTTGGATGAAGAAACAAGCTAAAACTGCTCCAACAAGAGACATAGAAAACAACTTAAACTTTGTACTGAGGTGGTTTCGTCGTAGACCTCACAAGCTTATCTATAAATTTGATGAAATCTGTTCGCAGATCCATCATATTTTGGCATTTTTAGTCTTGGGATTCTTCTAGCCGCTTAAAGGAATACAACTGAATGGATTGATTCATTTGATCCATCTAACTGGGACCTTGGGGTTTGGATTTTTCCTTGTACTTCTTTGGTTGGATCTGACATTTCTTCAAATAATATCCTACTAGACCGCAATCTCATTCATTGTACATGATCTTAAGTGACTAGAAGCTCAAGGTAACAATTGTATCTTGTAAAATTTGACTAATAGTGATGGTTGAAGTTATGATTTAGTATCTTTTATTGTACAATTTTGGACTTTTCTTGAGATAACTTTCAAATAGCTCAACGTCAATTATTGTATATTAGACTGATAATAGATCTAGGTGTATTTTCTCAACGATGTTTCTGGTGAGGGTTTCTCTTGGCGAGGGATAGGACGACAAAGTTTTGGGCTTACAAAAACATTTTTGGCAAGAAATACTTCACATATATTTCTTTGATAATCATTAACCCTCACAGGTTTGGCAGGGTGATCAATCTAGACACAGATGAAAATCGATGAGAGTTAAACAAAAATCTTGGTGAGGTTTTTTTTTTGTAAGAAGTTACTTATAATTTGATCTAACTCTCGGAAAGGCTTTATATCTGGAATAAAGCTTCAAAGGGTTGTATAAAGTTAGAAAACATTGAAACATAACTTTGCTAGGATCGATGAGGTTATTCATGACCATTTCTTCATTTTTTAAAAAGTTGGTGACAGTTCCTTCAACTAAAACTCAATTTTGGATTATGAAGAACTTTGTAGAAGCTTGTGAACTCACAAGACTCAAAGAAAACACAAAAGGACATTCTAAAAGTGTGCGAGGATATGTTGGACCATTCGGAGCAACTTCGAGTTTCTAAAAAAAAAATTACAAGAAATTTTGTACTTTTTATATTATTTTTTAACAATTTTTGCAAATTTGTTGGGATCTAATCCTTACAATCAATAATAGAGGTTTACTTCATAATTTTGAGTTGGTATGAATGTAAGAGAAAGCACCTCAAGATCTTGCTTACAAGACACACACAAAGGAATAACAGTGAAGCAAAACTACGTAACTAATGAGAAGCTACTGATCAATTTTCAATAACATCCCCCCCCAAGCCACAAGATAGGATGCAGGTGGAGAGAGAGAGAGAGAGAGAGAGAGAGAGAGAGAGAGAGAGAGAGAGAGAGAGAGAGAGAGAGAGAGAGAGAGAGAGAGAGAGAGAACTGACAATGAAGTCTTACAATAGAAATGAGAATAGAGTGTGTTTTTCCATGAGGAGTTTTATCTATGCATGGTCCCATGCAAGCATATAATATTCCTATACATGCAAGTCATTACTATTGATACTCTACACGAGCGATGATCGATGTATGAGACATCAAGTATAATTGGAGGCTTGACCATCCATGAGTTTGGTGTCAATAGCTCCAATCCATTGGGGGTGAGTTGAGAATGATGGGTGATAAGTGAGCATGATAATGCAATAATCTTACAAAGATAGGTTATTAGATTCATTGTTGCAACTTCGATGAAGGTTGAAGATTCCCTTTAGGGGCCTTGTTGCTACTTGGATTATAAGTTGAAGGTTGCCCTTTAGAGTGGTTGATGCTTGGACAAGTTTGAAGATCGTTGTTCGAGGTCATTGCCTAGACTTCAAGGCCATTTACCTTGCCCTTTGAGGTTGATGTACTTGAGCCTTAAGTATTGTAGTCGTGTATATTATCTATAGATTTGTCCTCCCCTCCCCCCTCCTCCAAAAAAAGAAAAAAGAAAAAAGAAAAAGAAAACAACAACAACAAAGATTTAAAACCGAGGTAGTTTCATTTCATGTTCTAGCCTTTGTATCAACATAAACATAAATTAATAATTAATAATCAATTTGGTGTCTTGTAGATACAGTTATGGCTATCAGAAGTTTGGCAATTTTTGAACTAAAATTCAAAAATTTCTGAATTGTTCTGATGCATGCATGCATGTCACTCAATGTAAACTGAGGTTACATGAAGGTGACGTTACTTGATTGGAGATAATCAAGCCTAATAGGAAAATTTATCTCTTAGTGTACTTCCAAAGGTCGATATAGTACTTCAGTGTAGAGATAGATAATTTGAGAATTATTCCATCTATAAGTACTTATTTGATATTGAAGTCAAACTAAGGATTGATTTTCAGGGTAAATGTAAAAGTTAAAAGATTGACTTGTTAGCTTTTGAACTTGATCTTCATGATTGGTCGACTGCTCATCCAGTATATCTTGTAAATTTAGTGTATATGATGATGACAGTTGGATATATTGAAGATTTTACCCATTTGGAAGACTTATCGCTCAATGTACCTGGACCCTGAAAGAGTACTCTGAATCAGAAATAAACAAGCATACAAATTGGGTCTTCCCTAGTTACTCGTTCTGAGGACATCACTGATTTAAGGGGGGAAGAATGTTACATCCATGTCCAGTCTATGGGATTCGGAATAATTCCTGACATGTTACATCCTGTCACTCAAGTGTATGTGGATATTAGTTATGCCTCGTCATTCCGAGCTTGGACGATAAAGTAATTAATAATCATATGAGGACCCAGACCTATAATTATACATAGGAGCACTTGCTATAATACAAGAATAGGAGGTCAATTCTAGGTTCCAAGGGGATCCTAAGAAGAATATTCTCTTCTCATGGGAGAGAATATATACTAGTGGAAACTCGCCCATCTACCTATTGGATTTTCTGATCCTTGTAGCCAGAAGTCTCTCCTCTCTTGCATTCATTCACCATGGCTTGGGGGTGAAGTGGTTAGGGTATTGACTAGCCATTTCATGTTGGTTGGGTGGTTTTTGCTCCACAGGTGTCCTTTTGGTTGCATGCAACGAGATCTAGTCGGATCTACACAAGACGATTCTTATAGTAAGCAATGGGATCTTTGAATTCCCTTTTCTATGTGCATAGCATAATTGGAGCATGGGTCACCATTGACCATAGTTTCAAGTAATGCTTACCAATTAGGGGGACAAGTCTCAAGGCACCGATTTTTAAAGACTACAATCCTTCAAAAAATGCAAGATTTGGGTTTTGAAAGAGTGGTCATATTATTTTGTGTAGGTTGATGTGGCATGTTTATATTTTAGGGTGAAACAAACCATTTAAGCATTTCGAAGTGTGAATGAAAAAGCAAAATCTAAAAAAATGAATTCTATATTAAAAACCCTATAGAACTTTTGAGGCAAGACAAAATGCTCCTTATTTTGATTTCTCTTCTCATGATGAAAGGTACTTCATGGAACATCATCTATTAGTGACATTGGAGAGTCTTATATCTCCACCGTTGGATCTTTTAACCTTCATTAGAGTTTGCCACACTCAAAGTAGCTGTACAAATAGCTTACATGTTAGAATGACGTGGCTAGCATCCAAATGGGCAAACTACAACTCTCTTTGTGTAATTTAAGGATCAAGGTCCTAACACTGTCATGAGAAGTATATGTATTTTTGGTCCTAAGTTCAAGCACTTTGTGTAATTTAAGGATCAAGGTCCTAACAATGTCATTAGAAGTATATGTATCTTTGGTCCCAAGTTCAAGCCCCTCATGGAAACCCAAATGCATTAGAAGTATATGGTCTAAGGGGGTTGGGTCAATTAATTAGCTTGGCATCTAAAGTTTATGTAGTCCAAGTTCAAGGTCCCCTTGGAAACCAAGACGCATTAGATGTAAATGATCCCAAAAAAACAGGGAAATAAATACGACACCCTCTCCCCAATCTAAATCCAACATAACATAGAGATTTTGGTCGCTTTCTTGGCATCGACAATAAGGGGGAACTCCGCCCCAATGGGAAGTCGCCACATTGCAAAGATACAGGTAGCTTACCGACAATAAGGGGGAACTCCGCCCCAATGGGAAGTCGCCACATTGCAAAGATACAGGTAGCTTACCGGCATGGAGGGCAACCAGCACCCAATGGAAATTCGCCACGTTGTAGAGAAGCAAGTGCAGGTCCTGATTGGCATTGAGGATAAGGGCGGCCCCTTCCCAATGGTAAGGCGCCACGTTCTGGGGCATAGGGGCATTAGGGCAGCCGCTCCCCAATGGTCCTCGAGGCCCTTTGTCTTGGATTCTCTTCTCTCGTTCTTATATTCTTTTATCTGGCTTGCCGTCCTCGCATCTTTCTGTCTTCACAGACAAGGGAATGAATTGGCGATCAAATCGTATGTGGTGATGCTGTTGTGTCTGCATTTGCTTGAGTTTGCTTCAATTCAGTAATACATTTGTGTGATTTTTCCTGTGGACTGAAGGACAATAGCTTTTTCTCTGCCAAGAATTAGCCTTAGTGATTGTCTGTGGAGCGTTAGTGACTGTAGCTTATCTCTGCACTGCATATTGGGTCGGTCTATGTATGACTCACCGGTAATTTTCATTCAATGATCCTCAATTGTTGAGTTGTTTCTGCAGTATGTTTGTGATTCTTTCTGTTGAGTGGAACGGGGTTTTGTTTTGATTTGGTGTTTCTTTCTGCCATGAATTGGGTTGTAATGATCTCTTCGTTGGGTTAGTGGATGCAGTATATTTCTTTAGTGCATAGGCAGAAATTTGCTTCTTTTATTGAGTAATTGGTTATTATTTCGCTTTGATTGCTTGCTGTCCAGTTTTCTGTTTGTAGATTGGAAGATTAGCTTTGAGGCGGATATTTGCTTCTTTTACTGAGAAATTGTCTATGATCTCACTTGCTTTCCAGGGTTTTCTGTTTTTGGATTTGAACGTTAGCTTTGAAGCAGATTTGTTTTTCTAAAACTGAGAAATTGGCTATAATCTCGTTCTGATTACTTGCTTTCCAGGGGTTTCTGTTTCTATTTAAAAATAAGCTTTGAAGCACATATTGGCTTTTTTACTGAGAAATTGGCTATAACCTAATTGTGATTGTTCTCCCGGGTTTTCTGTCTGTTAATTTGAACTTAAGCTTTGAAGGTGGACAATCAACCTGGAAAATTCTGTCAAGTCGATAGGAGCAACCTTGGCCGCAGCCTTTTTCGCCTCAGTTGAGCACGTCTTGCATCGAGCTTGCCACTACTGACATCAGAGACCAGGAAGAGGAAGAGGAGCTCAGGCCGTGTGCAGAAATCATCCAGGAACAGGAGGAACAAACGGTCTCATCATCAGCTATGGGATTAGATAAGGAGGGAAGCGAGCTGGTTGGATTTAATAACTTCATTCGCAACAACCCTATGACGGATCGCTTCAAGGTGCAGCGGTTTCATCACGTTGAATTCTGGTGTGGCGATGCCTCCAACACATGGCGACGCTTCGCGTGGGGTTTGGGGATGCATTTGGTGGCAAAATCCGACCAGACAACGGGGAATCAAACCTACTGCAGCTATGCCATTCAATCTAACGAGCTTGTGTTCGCTTTCACCGCCCCCTATTCTTCGAAGATCGATCAAACCGGTTCCAGAATGCCTCATCCAGGGTTTTCCAGCGATGAAGCCCGTCAGTTTTTTACATCACATGGCTTGGCCGTTCGCGCCGTGGGGGTGCTGGTGGACGACGCAGTGGAAGCCTTTCGGAGTAGTGTGGAAAATGGTGCAATAGGCGTTTTGGAGCCGGCTGTGTTGATAGATGAGCATACGGGGGAAAAGGCTTTGATTTCTGAAGTGAAGCTCTACGGGGATGTTGTTCTTAGGTATGTAAGCAGCGATGGCTATGACGGGCCGTTTTTGCCCAACTATGAGCCTGCGGAGTCTATGCCAATTTCTTACGGACTGCTGCGGCTAGATCATGCCGTGGGGAATGTTTACAACTTGATGGAAGCCATCAAACACATCGCTACGTTCACAGGGTTTCATGACTTTGCAGAGTTCACAGCAGATGATGTGGGGACAGCCGAGAGTGGTCTGAACAGCAAGGTTCTTGCCAGCAACAATGAGATGGTATTACTTCCTGTAAACGAGCCCACATACGGCACGAAACGCAAGTCACAGATTCAGACCTATCTGGAGCACAATGAAGGTCCAGGCCTGCAGCATCTGGCTCTCATCTGCACTGACATTTTTTCCACGTTGAAGGAATTGAGGATGAGGACACAGATTGGAGGATTTGACTTCATGCCAAGTCCTCCTCCAACTTATTACAAGGAGCTTCCAAACAGAGTTGGATCTATCTTGACAGCGGAGCAAGTGAAACAGTGCGAAGATCTTGGCATTCTGGTTGACAAAGATGATCAGGGCGTTTTATTGCAGATTTTCACCAAGCCTGTTGGTGATAGGTACCTTTCCTAATTGTTTGACTACTCAAAGTTGCAATATTTATTGTTCTTCTTTATTTATAGGTTGCAAGCTAGCAGAATATGGTACTTGTCGATGAGGGTTTTCCCTTAAAATTGCGGCACTTGAATGAACCTATCACAATGTTATGAGTGTACCAGCTTCTAGGAGGTCCAATTAAAGATCATTCTCTCCTGAGTTCACTTCGGCAAAGTTCAATAGAAATCTTTTCCTTGGTCTGTCAGCTCTCTCATGTTATTGGTATTTTAGCTCTAAGTAGGGTTTATGCCTAACAGAATACGATATGAGGCTGCATAGCCTGTGAAAATTAGCAAGTATGACAACAGAGAAGCAACGATGTCAGCTGGTGTCCAGTCTATTCGTTTGGGAGTGAAGATTTCAGTTTGCCTGTTCTCTCATTATTTTGATTGGTGACACAAAGATGATACTTGGTTTTTCAGCTCGCCGCATATCATACATCCTTCATGCGTATACAAGAGGTGTCGCTTATTAAATTCAGCTCTAGGTATCAAGTGCACGATTTGTCCTATTTGACCTACTTCTTAACCTGTGCATAATAGGGAATTACAATGTATCCAATTTGCACCCCCATGGCATATGGACAACTTACAAGTTACAACTATACAAAGCCTAAAGGGGTAAATTAAGCATTTATTTTAACACCCCACTTTCTGCTGCTTCTCTTACTTCAGTGTTCAGTGTGACTGTGCATCTATAGAAAATGAAAAGTTCTCTAAGTTGCCTTTACAAATGCGGGAACATTTTGTGAGCCTTAAGACTTGATACCATTATGTGGGAAGAAAAATCATTATGTCAGTACTAAAAAGATTTTTATGTCGATTTTGTTATAAGTTGAAGCTAAGTGATTCATATTCTAAACTTTGTATTTAAGTTTCCTGTGTGTATACATACAATCAAAGACCGTACTGGGCTTTCTCCTTTTACCTTATAGGTATGATAGATATTGGCAACAGAATTTTCATGTCCATGGAAAAGTAGGCAGGCTTATTCCCATATGCTCTTCCTTCATTGGTACATCCAAATGGCAAACAGAGTCGAAACAGGCTGTTTACTTGTACATGTATCTCATCTCAGTGCCAATTTCTTGCACGTGGTCCTATCCCTTGACTTTGCAAGGGACATCTACAGTCTAGCAAACCTCCAAAGTGGTTGTTTCCTTTATCTGAAGACTATTTTACCTCGATCTGGTTCTAGTTCAAAAAGTTCTATCTTCTGACTATGTTTTTGTTTGTCTCGTGTAGGCCAACTTTGTTCGTTGAGATTATTCAAAGAGTCGGTTGTATGCACGTAGACAATGGCGAAATTGTCCAGAAGGGAGGTTGTGGAGGATTTGGCAAGGGAAACTTTTCAGCACTGTTCAAGTCTATCGAGGATTATGAAAAAACATTGGATGGCTCTACAAGGCAATAATGTTGAGGTTTTTTTATGTATAGATATTGTTGTTGCAAAGCTCATCATAGTACATGAATAGCAGTATCTGGATTGCTTAGGATTTTAAGCATCAGTTACAATATTTCTCTTAGGACTTGAATGTCTTACATGTTTACCATTGAAAGAGTTTTAGCATAAGGTACAGAATGTTCATAAGATCATGCATGCTGTACATTTAACCAGACTACAACATGAGAATTCAAATTTTTTTTTCTGCTTATTGTGTGTATATGATCAATTATTTGCTTAAAGTGATTTGCAATTTGTTTGTGATAAAGGTTTAATTTAGGTTAACATGTCATTGAGTTAAAGGCACTCTTGAAAATGATTTAAGTTTCATTTTCAACACGGGCATTGAATCAACTGTGTGCGAAGTTGGATAAGTAACTCTAGCTATGAAAACAGGTGCCTGAGAGAGATCGGCCTGTGGGTAGTTGTTGTGAGAGAGATTTGAAGAGGTAGCCCTGCTATCCTCTGTAGCTATATTATTTGTGTGGTGGTCTTTTACGATGTATGGATAGCAACATCAAGGCCATGGATGTGAAAATCCACAATAATCTTCTGATACCTTAAATCAGAAATAGACAGATTTGTACTTAGTGATGAAAAGATTTTTTCTGGTGGTTCTTATTGTCAATATAGAGGATTGTATGAAAACAAATTCTGAGCTCAAACTTAGGTGTATTGTGAGCACAATCACTTTTTGAAATTGCATGTTGGAATTTGTGAGAACTAATCATGAAAATTATGCAATTATCACCTACTATTCTTCCCTTTATTATCGTGTAGGTTTTTTGTGCTTTTTGTATAGGCTAGACTCCAGTCTTAGAAACCTGTTCCGACCCTTTTGGGTCGGAACGTACTGTACGTACCGCACCGTTCGTTCCGGAACGTACTGGGTCGGAACGTTTTTTTTTTCTTCTCTCTCTCTCTCTCTCTCTCTCTCTCTCTCTCTCTCATCTATATGGTGTTATATGAAATTGGAATTTGTATTAGGAAGGCTTAGGATCCAACTGTAGCTTGAGAATCAGTGGTTCAGGCAGAGTTCAGAATCAGGGTTTCAGGAAAGAATAAACCAGGAAATAACTCTCAGGATGAATCAATTCAAGAAATTCATGCAAGCAATGCCATTTTCCTTCACACCTAGATGTGTTGTGTGCTCTTAACCTATGCCACAAATCCTACCGGTTTATTTAGTCATTTGAGAAGGGCTCATTGTAATTTCAAAATTATCCAAACTACCAGTGAAGGTCTCAAGAAAAACAATATATGATATAAAAATTAAGTGAGAATATCAATTGCTCTTACACAAAACGATCATATGATGGGTTGTAAATGGTTTTCATGCATCATTTTTTATGATACCTTGATTCACAAAACTAAAAGATCTACCAGCAGTCAAATCTTTATGGGCCTGTAAATTTCTGGTTATCGATTTTCATGGGTTACCACCGGGCAGGTAAATTCTGAAAGTGATGTAAACTCAATAAGATCTTGATCAAACATCAAATAGATGATAAAATGAAGTTGTTGTCCGTACAATAACAGTAAGGTATTGCATTACACTTGCATCTGGAATTTATTATTATTTTAGCTCAAAAAGCTTGAAGGAAACTTTTACTCATGAAGTAAGTTCCATGGGTTGTATTTGAAAGTTAACAGTGTTTTCAGTTTAAGCAATGAACACTTGCTGATGGCTGACGTAGGTCTTCCACCCAGAAATGGGATGCATGCAATATAATCAGAGATGGCTGGTTTTTTTTTTGTAAAAAAATCTGTTTTTTTTTTAATCTTTTTTGGGGTCCCGTTCCGGAACGGGGGCAACATGAGAGCACTTCGTAAAATCACCTTAATGTGTGGTAATTTTTTTGGGAGTCCCGTTCCGGAACGGGCAACATATGAGAGCACTTTGTAAATCAACTTAATGTGTGATTTATTGAGAAAAAAAGTTAGCTACCTATGAATAATGTTCTCTCTCTCTCTCTCTCTCTCTCTCTCTCTCTCTCTCTCTCTCTCTCTCTCTCTCTCTCTCTCTCATATGAATGCTATTTGGTCATGATACTCCCTGTGCTTCCTTCGAACAACGTTTAATTTGTTTTTCCTTAACCCCTACTATGGTTTTTTTTCGATTTTTAAAAAGGGCGGGTCATTGGGAGACACAGTGACTTGCCCTACAAATTTGTGATGAACGGAGAGGATTTGTCCTTCCTCAATGCTTTGAATCCAACGATGGGCATCATAGTCCATAGAGTGCCTTGTGGTAGCTTGAAGAAACTATAAAGGAGTGAACGGAGCAGCGATGGACTCCTCTCTGTATGCCTTTCCCTTCCTCTCTCTCTTCCGAATGCAATTTGATATGAACAAGCAAGCTCATTCACGGCCCACAGCAGAACGTTGGTCTGTAAGGAAGTAATTTGACAGTTGGAGATTTGTTATATCATTTTTTAGATATGTAAGAGGCCGCTGGCCAAGCGATCCACCTTGAGTTTGACTGTTTACTCTTCAAAAGTGTCTTTGAATTATGCACCCATATATATGACTTTTTCACAGTCTTTGCATTTTCCGCAGAAGTCGAGTTCAAGAGGAAGTGTGAACTACAAGCCTTGTCACACTTTCCGCACTTTTTGCAAAAGTCCAGCTCAAGAGGGAGTGCGAACCACAAACCTTGTCGTAGTTTTCGCACTTTTCACAGAAGTCGAATTCACCAGGGAGTGCGAATTGCAAGCTTTTTCGCAATTCTCACACTTTGCGCTTTGCGCACTAGCCAAGTTTAAAAGGGACTTCGAAATTCAGTTCCCTTCGCATTTTTTGCATTTTTCACAAAAGCATAGGGGCCACTTTTTGTGTATATTTGGCTGGTGCCCCAATTGTCTTGGGCAAAAACCCTTATCAAAGGTGCATGCTGTAAAATAGTATGGTTTCAAGCTCAACTCATTGCAAATTACTAAATGTTCTACTTTTATGAAGTTACGAAGTTTCGTATTATTGAACGAAGCATAACAATATCACTTCCTATTCGAATTTAATATGTTGTCCTTGATTCTTACAGTCAATAGACGAGGTTTCGGGAATATACGTACGTTACTATATGGGTTATTATGGTGTTAACATGATGTATTGCTCTACGGTACTGATACTGGAAGCGTTTGCGGCTTATCACGTTAGAAAGACGATCATGACTACCTCTAAAAAAGAATCTTCAGCACGTATCTAGGTATTGTACTATGCATACCCCTTGACGCATATGCTACTATGTTCACAATTCTAAGAGTTAGTTGATTACTAATAAACCGAAAACACTCAGTTCATTCTTATGCATTATTGAGGTCTGTCAACCTAATACTACTCTTTGCTTTAATTTGATACTAAAAAAACCATCTTCAAATAAGCATAACAAAAATTAAGGTTTCTACATCGGGAAAAACGTTAATGATCGACTTATATGTAGTGTTTAGACTCGAAGAAAGAACCATATATCTGTAAAACATAGAAGTAAGTTGTTTCTACACTTGATTACAAGTAAGATGGGTTGTTGGTGGGTCTGGAAAGCATGGATATGCTCAGATTGTTCCACGCTCGTACAAGACAACTTGACAGCCCTACGGGTCAGGATGGTATGGATTTACCATGATACCGACGAGGACGACCACATCTTGCTTGTTACAAAAAGACATGTTACTGGACTATAGTAAGCGTAGTGATTTGTAGGATTGTGCATCTGTTTAGTTTGAATCGGTCTTGGGTTTGGTAAACTTGAATGGGATTTGCCCAGGTTAGCTTGAATGGCATGGAATTGCCCAAGCATTATTTCATAGAGTCCATTGCTACCAAGTCCGTTATTGGTACCAATTGGTTCAATATGGCATGTATTTGCCCTATTACCGACCTCTATGACCAAATCAGACCTTTTCTATTTCAGTGAATGATTATGGCTGCTTCATAGGATGGTGTTAGACGATTGTATTGTAATGATAAGATTACTGGTCTAAAATTGATCAATATGGTGGATGTCCTGATATGGTGATTTTAAGGCAAGACCTACGACATGGTAAGATAATGGTAGGAAAGATTGGACTAATTATGATACATTTCAGTTAAGCTTGTAGTGAATCTTGTTTTGGACATGGATAACGATTGATGCTCAGCTATGAAACGTCTTCCTCACCGAACTAAGCGGTTTTGTTTTGTGGGATGGTGGTAGGTAACAACTAAGTTTCCTAAGACTTGCTTCACTTTATGGTGCTATGTATTGTATGTTTTTATACAACTTTGTGTAAACTTGTTATGCTATAAGACAAAAGGATTCAAAAGGTTTGGTATTGACTTGTCAAGAGAGACTAAATGAAATTTGTGTTATTCTCTCTAAAAAAGATAACATAAATGAATTAATTAATTAATAAATAAACACACACACACACACACACACACCACGATTACATCATGTGTTCTAAATATCGTGTTCTTGGACTTTATCTTGGGGAATTTAGTTGTAATTTTTTCAATTTTTTCTATGCATTGTATGACCATTTTTTTGGCGAAGTACTATCCATTGTATAAGCCTTAATTTTACCCAGTACTGTGCATTGTACATATGCATTTTTCGCTAGATTTTGTGCATTGGAAAAGTGGGGTAGCCAGTAGAGCTAGCAAACTAGTAGGTTGGGCAGGCCCTTAGAAAATTGGGAAGCTAGCGAAATCGACATCCTAAACCCTAAATCGGAAAGCTAGTGATATTGCATCCATAGATCTTAGTGATATTTTTGGACAACAACTAATTACTATGAGATATATAAATGTCGTATAAAAATATTTAAAAAAAAAAAACAATAGATTCAATGAAGACCTCGACAAAAATAGAACTAGAATTATTCCAATTTGTAGAGATTGCACGAGAAGGTTATCAATAAATTTTAATACAAAAACACACAAAGATATCAAATTTCAACAATTCATGAAAAGCTTTTTTTTTTTTTTTTTTCTCTCTCTTTTGGTTATGTTCTCTTGATTTCCAAGGAAGTATGACCTTGGATGAAGTTTATTAAAATCTACACACACACTGTCAATAATCAGATAAGCAACATCAAGCATTCACCATAAGCAATCACAAAAGAAGGCGGAAGAAGAACACACGCCCTCACTCAACACTCTATTAACACAATGAATGTAAAATGTACAAATAAACTCTGAACTCTGATAGAGAGAGAAAACCTAGGAGTAGACTACTAGACTAGCTTACGACTAGTTACAGTTGGTAACAACTGTCAACAATAAAGTACATCGTGAAGAAACAAAATGTTTCTGTTACCAAAGCTCTGCTAGCTCTCGACTCCCAACTTGACGAATATCTCGAAGACCTCGAAAACGAAGACCTCGAAGACGAAGACCTCGAAGACGAAATGTTCGCAAACAACACGAACAACAGGAGAAGGTCGAACAACGCGAAACGGAAAATATTTGAGACACCCGAAGGTCGAATACTTTCGACACCTCATGCTCAAAAGAACCGTAATAATCAAAATATTGTAAAGTACAAATCCCTGATATGATATGATGACGTCAGCAGAAGAGCGTTAGGACGTGCCTAATCTGCCGCTCTTGTAATCTACGATTAGTCTTAGATTTTTTAATCTATCTGATCAAGAAATTACTCTGAATATATGCAATTGCTAGATGCACCACATATATATATACATGGACATAAAATACATAATAGAGAAGTCCGCTAGTGAGCGAGATAATTGTAACCAGGGTCCACAGAGATCCAAGTAGTTCGCTAGTAAACAAACATTGTTCGTGGGAGAACATCGCTTCTCTCACGTCAATGCGTTGTGTGGGTCTGTCACACAGTGCTTAAAATCCAAGAGGCTCAATAGATGATGTTGTAGCCGTTATACACATATCGTTCTGAATTCTTTGATCTCGATTGAATTATTGTCTGCTTATTGTTCGTGTGTCTCATTCGCTTTGTTTTATCTATTCCGCACATAGGTTCAATCTTGTTGAATGCTGAATTAACTTAAACGTAGGTCAGTAGTGTCTGTCTACATTCTGGAGGATTGCATGAATGATATAGCAGACAGTGACCAGCAATCATATCCGAACTCCATCCAAATTTATTCACGTTTCATTTGTTTCGATTTGCGTTTGCTCATCAGTCATATCAGAGCTACCACGACAGGCTCATATCCAAGACCTGATATTGATCAAGAGCTATCAGATCCAAGAGGCAAAGCATTCAAGACAAGGAACCATTAACAAGTGAGAACACAGTTCACGACAATGGCTTCAATAAGCAGTATACAATCAAAGATCTGTACAATCCTCGACTCATCAGGGTCGAACTTCTTAGCATGGAAGATAAAGACCTCTCTCATATTGAAGGGAGAAGGGCTATGGCCCTGGGTAGACGGCATCGAGGAGATGCCTACAACTATAGGAAAAGAGCTACGTGAATGGAGAGAGAAGAACGACAAGGCAGTAGCCGTGTTGTCATCATCCATTGAGGATAGCCTGACGCTTGACCTCACGACACTCTCTAATGCAAGAGAGATGTTACCAGATTTCAAATGAAATCACGCAGCCAGATAATGCTTCTCGAAGATCAACTGACAAATCTGTGATGGGATGGCAGAGACCTTGCCTCCTTTATCAGAAAGATGAAGGATCTGTTCCTTTCATTACACAATTCCGGAATAGAGAATTTAGTATCATCAGAGAAGCAACTCACCTATCTGTTAAAAGCTTTACCAAGATCCTTCCAGACAACCCAAACGTTGCTACCAAAGGATCCAACTATGACACTCGAAAAGGTAGTGATTGAGATTCGAGAAGAAGTCGAAGCTCGTGAGTACCTTGATCACAAGGATGCTTCTGACCAAGCTCTCTACAACAACAAGGAGAAGACGAAGAAGTAGTTCAAGCCTAAGAGGGAGTTAGACCAAAGGTAGGATCGAGACAAGCAAGCAGAGGGAGCCAACAGAGGCAAATGGAAGAACAAAGAAAAGCCGAAACAATAGAATGGAGACAAGAAAATATGCGTGAGATGCAAACGCAAAGGACATATTGTTGATTTGTGTTGGCTCAATCTAAAGATTGAGTGTATCCATTGGGGGTCATGCAACGATGGACTGTTACCTGAACCCAAGAAACAAACAAGCTCAAGGCAAACGAGAGAACAATAATAGTTCATCCTACGTCGAAGAGCCAGAAAGCTCGAAGATAGAGGAAGAAAGATCGAATCATGGGAGTTCGGCTACCTACATCTGTGTAGTATCGACACCTGACACAGGAGGTAATCCTTGATTCAGGAGCAACCTCACACTTCGTTACATCAAGACAAATAATGTCTGACTTTCGGAGTGTAGATCCATCAAGATTATTATTCTTGGAGACAGATCGAAACGTCAAGTGAATGGTATTGGTTCACTGTGGCTCAACACAGACGACAGAGACAGACGACTCGAAGATGTTCTGTTCGTACCTACATTGCAGTAGGATTTGCTATTAGTTGCAAGAATAGCAGATGTCGGGATGCGTGTGACATTTCACACAAAACATGTAACGTTGTTGATGCAAGCACCAGTACATTGATTACACAAGGTAGAAGAAAAGGCAACCTGTATCACTTGAAGGTGCCTGCAGATTAATTGCATCAAACCCATGATGATTCATCGGATATTCTATAGCACAAGAGACTATGCTATATGAACTCAATGGCATTGTATCAAGCAAGCCATCATGGAGCTATCGCAGGGGTGAGCATCTTGAATGCAACCAGTTCGATGATCTGTGATGCATGTATAAAAGGTAAGATGTCACGTACTCCTTTTGTCAAGGACTCCTACAGAACGACAAAGATTTTGGAGCTAGTACATTTGGACATCTGTGGACCTTTCGACGTGATCTCAGTAGGAGGCTCGAAGTACTATATCACCTTTCTTGATGACTACAGTAAGTTCGCCCGAGTCTACTTCATTCACAACAAATCAGATGCATTTGACAAGTTCACAGAATATGTGAGCTGGGCAGAAAGATGCACATGAAACAAGGTGAAACAGGTCAGAACAGATCGGGGTGGAGAATACATCTCAAACCAATTCACTGGTTTTTGCAATGACCGAGAAATCATTCACATAAGGACAACATCCTATACACCGCAGCACAATGGTGTTGCAGAACGAAAGAACAGGACTCTCATGGAAGCCGCTAGGTGCATGATGGCCTATTCGAAGGCTCCAAGAGTGCTATGGGCTAAAGCAGTAGCTAAAGCTGCCTACATTCAGAACAGGACAGGAAAATTTGGTGTTCCTCACACAACACCACACGAACTATGGTGGGGTAGAAAACCCAATCTGACTCATATTCGAATCTTTGGCTGTACCAGAAAATCCTAGAAGATTTCGGGATGATGAATTGGAAAGGAGCAAATACTCCAATGCTTGTAGGAACAATTCTGACGAATGAAGATTGTTCAAAGACTGAAGAGAAAAGAGAATTGATGCAACATACACAATACAGGAAGCTAATCGGATCACTAATGTATCTTGCAGATAACACACGCCCTGACATTTCTTACGCCGTGTTCAAGATGAGTCAATTCAGTACGAATCCAGGATCCAGGATCAACTCATTAGAAGATCACGAAGCGAATCTTGCAGTACCTTCAACTAACGAAGGATTTTGGTAGTGTTATTCTCGTGATGCAGGATTCCAGATGCTTTCCTACAGTGATGCTAATTGGGCATCTCTTAAGGACAACTACGAAAGTGTCTCATGAGGGTGTACCATCGCATCAGGAGTATCAAATCTCTGGGAGCAAAATGTAGACCATCGTAGCTCAATCATCCTGCGAAACAGAATACGTAGTAGTAGCGAAGATGGCCAATGAAATCACTTGGCTCAAACAATTCCTTGACGAACTAGGTGAAACGAGAAATGAACCTCTGATTTTACAAATGGACAATAGTGTGAAGATTAGTAAAATAATATCTTTCTATCTTGAGTTTTGGAGCCATGACCATGTTATTTCCATTATAAACTCTATTGTACATAAAGGTAGGAGTTTGAGTTAGGTAGATTCTGTCAAAACTCAGAGTTTAAGGACTGAATTTGATCTACAAATGATCACAAAGAGTGATTGGTAGCTTGGGATCTTGATCTATATCAAGACTAGCTTCCAAATCTAGCTTCTACTTGACAATCTTTGTGATTCCAAGTGTAGTGGTTTTCTTTCCTTGCCTAACCTGAATCCAAGATCTAGTCAATCTAGCATCAAAGAGACGAAGTTAGTTGTCACGCGTAGGTTCGTTCTCATGAGAGCGATAGTTTAGTTCAGATTTCAACATGAATGGAGGATCTAACACTAACATCCATTAACACAAAGCATTAACACTACATCCATTAACCCTACTTCCATTAACCCTAAATCAATAACAATGATAGAAACTAACTCTTCTCTCTCTCCCTTTCTCTCTCACAAAAAGCATAAAAAATAGCAATCCCAATAATGATCAGATCCAACAATTAGCAAAATCCAAAGAAAGCATGAGAAATGGAGGAGAAGAGAGAAAGAGCAAGGACATTCATCAATCCATTTCTAAAGAGAACCAATCTGCTTTATTGAAATGAGGAAATGAACATGAGGAACAACTCGAGTTGGTCCCTTTTTATAGTAGAGAGGAGGACCCTGGCCTCTAAATTCTACTGGTCCAGTCTTGCCTCTCTTTTTATTCAAATTTAAAAAAAGTGTGGGAACCATCAAAATTGGAGGGAACCCAACTTTATTTACTAATTTGACATTTAGGCCCTGCGACATTAAAAGTCCTGCAAAAAGGCCTAAAGTCCTTTTATTAACATTCTAATTAATCAAATAACTATGTGATCATTGGGTTGAACTTATGCACGCAGGGTGCCAAATCCCTCTCACTTATTAACTAGGGTTAGGGTTGCCTTGGGATCCGCAAACCCTCCAACAGTATCCCCCACCAAAACTGGTGGCGATCCCACGACACCTGGAATATGCAGTTATTGGGGACTTTTATTGGCTTCGTGCCGAATCTTAATTAAATGATATTGCACCTTCTCCATAAAGTCAAGGCGTGCAGTATTGAAATCCAAATTATGCAGCAGGAAACAACGGTGGGCTCCGGCAATCCACTTGGAAGTTGTCCATGAGGTGAAGCGGGATTCCCAAGAGCCTCCCATCATAGCTGCACGGAAATACAGTCGAGCAATCGGCAGCTGATCTTTGATTTGCTCTGAGGCCATCGACTTATCTGGATCAAATGCCAGGGTAGGAAGACAATCATCCCATTTGGTTGCCACTGATGCCAACAGAGTTAGATCTTTTGCAAATATTGCCGATTGTCGCACCGTTGGATCCGGAGAGTGGACATACTCTCTCTAATATGCTTGTAAGGCCCAGTGGAAATCCATTGAAATGTTTCAGCTGTAAGGCTGATGGATGATTGGCCAATTGGGCGTATGGATGGTGATGTTATCCATAGCCAATCCCAAATCTTTCCATTTTTGTCTTCGCGGCATTGGCACGTAATAAGGATCTACCCGCAATTGGCGAGGGCTGGCGACGTAACTCCTAATTGATTCTGGAATTTTCTCAAAAATCGTGATTCTCCATGCCGACTGCTCTCCCAGTGCAGGTATTTTGTCCAATTCTTTGCCGGTTTCGATCTCGGAGGTCTTAAATCTGAGAACCCATCCACCATGCGAGGACTCATGTGGATGCTGCTTTAAGAAGGTCTGGATCTAGTCCTCGACGCTGATGGGCCTTCTGAATAAATGGCTTGTCCTTGATGAGGATGGACCTGCTTGTACTACCGGTATAGTTGGCAGTTGATCTGCTAGATCTGGAGCTCCCCCCTGGTCCATGCTCGAATCAACCTCTGTATCCATCTGTACAGCTTCTTGGTGCGAAGAGGAGAATTGCGCATTACCGGGATGGGGATTTGTGGTCCGGCTTCCAACACTTGAGCGGCGGCTTTTTCATAGGCGTTGATGGTCTCTTTTGCCTTTGCCAACTCGGTTGAAGCTGCTCCTTTGAACCTATCAAAGCGGCCTTGGAATCCCTGTATGTTTCCACTTTCTTGAACAAATATGCAATCTCTGTCGGTGTGACCGGATGATCGGGTATTTGTGTTTGCAGATATGCATCACGCTCAAGGGTGGTCGCATCCAATTCACCTTGAAGCCATGTGCGATCTTGTTCGGCCATTTGTAATTGCCCCTTTAGTAGCTGCACCCGTTGCTTGGCATCTTGCACTACCTTATCTACCTGATCATGTGCGGTTGTCAGGGCATTTTGCAGGGAGCTGATGTAGGTTTCCAAGCGATCAGCTTGTTGCTGGGCCAATGTCTTTTCGCTTTCAATCTTTTCTTCATGTTGCTTGGCTATCTTCACCTCTCGATACAACTGGACAATTTTCTGGCTGATTAGAGTGTCTTCGGATCCTAAATCAGAGATCCTCTGTTCCATTTCCTTCTTCTTATCCAGCATAGACTGGATCACTTGCCCAAGGCTTGAAACTAACCCGAGAGCATCACCAGAATCGACAGTCGTGGAGGTGGCAGCAGCAGGAGACCCTGATGGTACTGTCCGTGGTAGGCGTGGAATAGGTGCCAAGGTATCTTCTTCTTCAAAAATATCCTCGTCTTCAAACCCTTCCGGCACTGTGGCGTCGAACTGCTTTGGTGACTTTACAGCTGTGTCGACCCGAAGTGTAGTTGGGCTACCCTGTGTGGGTGGTTGCTGATTGGCATCTTCAACACCAACAGTAGCTTCATGGATATGCCCGAATCCTCTTCCAAGGGATTGGGGTTCAAAGGGCGCTGGGATCTGGGGCATTTCAAAGATTTCGGTGGTCCCAAGGGGGTTGGAATCATCGAACATATCCATGAAGAACTGAGTGTTGGGTGAGGTTGCTTCGGTGTGTGGGGGTGAGGCGGCCTGGGCAGCTGTGATGGGAATGGTAGGCTCAATGGTCTCAGACTGTCCTTGTATGGGAGCAGAGGAGAGGGACGCATCAGAGACGAGGGGAATTGGAAGTTCAGTGCGAAGAGCAGCAGGTGGTGGAAGCGCAACTGATGAGGTATGCCTAGTACGTCGTGTGATGCGGAAGGCGAGTCAGGAATTACGATCTCGTTGTGTGGACGACGACGACTATGAAAAATTGAGGCCTGATGAGATGACTCGGCCGGTGCTTCTTCATAAACCGAAAGCACAGAATCCAGGTGGAAGCCATGGATCCTGTTTTCTAAGTGAGAAGCAACTAAGAGGGACAATAGAGAGCCAGCGGCGAACTGCTGCTTTGTATTGGCCTTAATAGCTCGCTTGAGCTCACCAGAAACAGTCTTGAACCAGTTATATGGTTCAAGAGGGGCTTTGGCCAACTTTGTGTGGGACTCCACTATCCTGTGAAGGATTTGAGATGTGATGCGATCTTTCCTGAGGTTGCCAACCATCAGGAAATGATTCAACAACTGGGCAGCGGCGTGGATGGAAGGCTCAGTGATGGCTTCCAGAAGATAGCCATCATTAGTCCAATGCAGATTGTTGGTGAGGTCAATGTATGGCTTGATGGCCTGTTTGTCGTGCTTGTGATTGGGTGACGCTTGCGTACCGGATGAGATTCCTATAGCTGCAAGTGCGGCCTCAATGACGCGCACCTTGTGTGTGGCTCTTTGGAAGGTGATATAAAACTTGGATTTCTCTTCCTTCCATATACTGAAGGCAAGAGTGATGAAATCCGTATTGATGCGTCCCGAAAAGGCTCTCTCATGAATACCCATTGCAATAAGTAGAGGCTCCGCAAGGGTCATCCACTGAGTGACCATGCTTGTGCTAGAAAGAATCATGATGTCCGTTGCAGATGGGACATCACGATGGATAGTATAGTGCGGAGACTGGGAAGTCTCGGTAGAAGACATGATGATCAGATTGGAATTATAACACGTGAAAGTATATTAGAAGACAATGCAGAAAATCTGGAAGGCTTTGGTCGCAAGAAAAATTCGCAAGAGCTTCGCTAGCACAAGTGAGGAATGAATCAAATTCAACCAACTTATAGGTGCATTTGGTGGGTCCATTACATTGAATAGTAGTTGGGCTGATCAGTTCTGAACAAAAATTTGCAGGCATGTACAATATTATAAAAATAGGCTATAAAAATCTCGCCGAAGGTTTCTAGGGATTTGAACCTATCAGGCGAACGTTTTTCAGGGCTGGCGAAGGATGAACCTTTGCCCAGGTACTGTCATAAATGTTTCTTTTCACAATCTGAACCTATGGACAACCTAATGTTGACATTTTAAGATCATCTAGCAGGTCGGTGAAGGTTCATAATTACGTTATGATGTTCGACAAAGTTTTCCAAAATGGCATATCACTGAACATTCGCCTGACTCAAAAATTGAATTTTCTCTTGTCAGAAACCTTCGTCCACCTCAATTTAGATAAATCAAGGGTGGATGTATAGTCTGAGAGCTCAGTGAAGGTTTCTGACACTGTATTGGCCAAATCTGCCCACACACTCTGTGCTACCTTTAAGTTGGATCATGGGCAAATAGAAACTCACAAAACTTGCAAAAAAATCTATTCGCAAGTCTCAAAATCCAAACATTAAAAATTGATGGAAAGCTTATATTTTTACATCTCTTTTGGTTTACTCTTGATTTTCTAGAGAAATATAGCCTTGGATGAAAAATTCATATGCATAAGTACACTTGGGAGACCAATATTAACTTTTGGGTATCAATGCAACTAATCGATATGGCTTTAGACAAGCTCTAAGGAACACAAGAAGAGACAAAGACATCAATTTTGACAATCCATGGGAAGCTTAATGTTTTACATCTCTTTTGGTTTTCTTCTTTTCTTGATTTCTAAAAAAGTGTAGCCGTGAATGAAGGAGACCAGTCAACATTTGAATACCAATATGCTCTTGATGTTGATGTCTTACAACACATTTGTCACTTGATCTGGATTGGACTACGTAATTTGATGTAAACTTTAAATTTGGAAAAAAGATGTTGAAATAGAAGGCTACCATTTATTTTAATGCAGTTTTTTTTATGAACTAGCATGATTATATGATTTACATTGCACATGATGCTATAATCACATGGATGAGCCTAGCCACTATATGGAGCACAAAGAGTCCAATTTTTGGAGCAAGTGGGCTCAAGGGTGTATCTTGCTCACACATATCGAAATATAGAGCCTTTGACTCCATTGTCACATGAACACTATACGAAGCACAAAGAGTCCAATTTCTGGAGCAAGAGGGCTCAAGGGTGTATCTTGCTCACACATATCAAAATATAGAGCCTCTGCTCCATTGTCACATGAACACTATTTGTTTCAATTGTTAAAGTGGACAATGGCTTTGGCTTTTTGCATCACCCACCTTACTTCCAAGTTAAATTCTCTAATGTCTAGTCCACAATCATCCAAAAGATAAAAAGTGACATTTAACTCTTATCATAGTACTCCAATAAGTGATGAGTTGGTTACGAGTTGTTCTCATCTCCTTGAGGTCAAAAGATGACTCCAATACCAAGAGAGAAAATCAACTTAGTCAACTTAGTTATTATCTTAGTTTGAATTAAGAGGTGCTTAGGAGTAATGAAAATTTCGTATTTTGACCTTTTTCAAACATGGGAAATGAGTATTCACCTAAAAATGAATCAAGACAAAAATGGCAAGTGTCTCGTTATCACCCATTGAGAAAAATGAAACATTCTCCACATCCTTTGTAGTAGTACTCTATATCAAATGCCTTTCTTGATAATGACTAGTGCATGACTACATTGGGTGTTATTTTACTATGAAACAATGAATATATGTAGCATGAGAACGTTTCTTGCTTTTATTTCATTATGTTAAATATAAGAGAAGACAAATGTGGGCTTGGGAGTGCTAGTGAATTTATTAAAATGAATGAAACTAGAAGCTCATATATTTTTATTACTAAGAATTGTGACATTATCTAGGAAGGACTACATGAATTTTTTTAGGTTTAGAAATGAAAATGTTGCATATATGAACTTATTTTCTCAACATAGTTGTTATCTAGTTTCTTATCAAGTTATGTGTTGGGGCATTTGGTCCATATCTGAGGTTCCTTGGTTAGGATGCAAAAGGTCTCAAATTTTATTCTTGTGATAACCAAACTAGTTTTCAAAGGAGAAGTGATTGTTGTGAAAATTCACACGTGTGGGAATGCCCTAATGTGTGATAATGATCTCCTAAGCTTTGTGTTTGCACTTTAGATCAAGCATAGATTGATAATCAAGATCTATCTCAAAAAACTAAGGCAAAAACACATTACTACATGCATACAATCATCAAGCAAGTATATACACACGTGTGGAAGTGGTACTTGAAAAAAACTAAGTATGAAAAGTTGTTGTGGGCAAAGGATGGGAGAAGATACTAGGCCCAACTTATCAAAAGTTTTTGTGAACTAGTCATGTAAGCTTAGCAAAATCCAATATGAATATCTTTAAAAGATGAAAGACCACAATAATGCTTATCAAGTTAAAAAAAACCTCATTAGTGTTTTGATTTTTTTAAATTTGTTTTAATGTCGAAACAACATGCCCAAGCACTATGTGGGGGTTGGACATTTTTGAAGTAAATAAATTAAAATATTTAAGAGTTAATTTTGCTAGAGACAAAAAATTATGACAATCACTAAATATGTAGACTCCATGCCTACAAATCTTATCGTATATTAAATATCAATATAAGTATGTGAGATACACTTTGGATGATGTTGTGTGTTATCATATTGCTCTAGTGATTACAATCAAATTCCAAAAATATTCATGGAACAATTCATGTTGGATGCGCAAGGGTTGGTAAATCTAAAAAACAGGAGTGGGAGGGTAGTTTCTATGTTTGGTTAAATGTTTACAAATTTTGGTACACAATGGGTGAAAGGCCACAAGACCAATCATTTTTACAATTTTATCCCTCATTTCATTTGAACTCTTGTACCGTGGATATTTATATGTAGTTCTTTTGGCCTTCAACCAAATCAAAATTGATACTTTGCACATGGGCATTAAAGAGAAAAGTAAGAAGTATTAAAAAAACAACAATCATATCATTATGACAAGCATGTCGAGTATTTGTGCATACTTTGCAATATTGCCCTTGCAAAACATAAATTATATTATTGATGAATTAGTAGTGAACACTTAGTAAACAATTTTGTGAATTCAAATTGAAATGTTTGTATCATTTAGTTTTTGCAATGATCAAAAGTAAAGACTTTCTAACAAAAGAAACATTTCAAAACAAGAAACTTTAGTAGTCCATTTTCATTTTTTTCATTCTTGCAATGTTTGAAGTTTCAACATGAGCCTCAAATAAATGCTTTGACAAGTAAATTCACATGTTTGTTTCTTCAATATATGTTAATTAGCTATCCCATGTAAAATAGAAGAAATATATTATTGCAAACCAACAAGTTAGGGGCATTGCGAGAATTGAAATCGCGACCTCTTGCACCCTAAGCAAGAATCATACCACTAGACCAAATGCCCAATTATACATCAAAGTTATGCAACTAGCTATATACAGGAATTTCATTTCCAATGTTGAAAAAGCTACAATGGATGCTATGTGCTTGTTATATCATCCATAGTCAATAGTCTTCACTTATCGACATTTCGCTCTATCGCTTGACTTTTAAGGGATGAATCTCCCACGTTATATCATGAATTGTATGCTCAATAGCAAAAGTCCTATTCTACAATTGTTGTGAGGTTGAATGACGCTCATTTTAAAGTTATGAGTAGCATATGTTAAAAGATCAAGTTTTATTTTGTATAGGGTAGAATAGAAGCTTTCTCTTTCTACCATATAATTGCAAAGTGGGACACCTATTACTAGTAACTTTTTAGTTTACTTCTAGAGTAGAGGTACATGTGGCAAGAATGTAGCAAAGTAGGTGTATAGCTTGTTCTATATATTTGAGCGATTCTCTCTCTCTCTCTCTCTCTCTCTCTCTCTCTCTCTCTCTCTCTCTCTCTCTCTCTCTCTCTCTCTCTCTCTCTCACACACACACACACACACATACTTGCAAGAGAGGATAACACATTGTATTGAATTAGAGTGAGGCAATTAAGGAGGAAGTCATTCTCAATTTTGTTCTCATTCTGAAACATCATTTTATGTTCTTGAATGAGTTCAATATGCAAATTTGAAGGGGTTCAATACTAGTAGCATTATGATATCTTTCCTTGTTTGTAGCCTCATCTTGGAGAGCAATTTTGCTCATGAAATTGCAAGTAAATTGCTAAGTCACTTGATTGTCATTAGCAATCTATTCCTTCCTCTATTTCTTCTTGGTATCATAGGCAATTGTGATAGTTTGTAGTGCTCGATGCTTGCAAGATCATTTTCAATAGATCTCTTTGCAAGTACTTTCATGAGAATTCATGATGCCTTGTATGTGATTATCTGCTAGCCTTCATTACATGCAATTAAAGGAGCATTGCATGCATGCAACTTTTTATCGTTTAAACTTCGATTGTAAGTATTTTATAGGCAATTTATAATTGCTTTTGAAGTTGGTTCCTCATGACAATTCTAGAGTGGATTCTTTGCTCATATAGCTAGTAGTCAAGAGGCATATTAAAGCTTGATCTTGTCTATTTGACCCAAGACATCAATCTGAAAAAAAGTAAGTCAAGTGCATTCTTTCATGGAGATTTATGTGAAAACCCATCATTGAATTTCACAATGAATCTCTGATATCATTCAATGTTTTCAGTCACCTATTCAATTCACATTAATCAACGTAAGGTTCCTATTATATGTTCACTTGATGTGCAACCATTCATGTGAGTATTTATCATCCATTGCTAGTTCAATATGATACAAAATAAATATTACATGAAATTTGATTTTTTGTTTACGAAAATGTCTTTCTGATTTATGATTATGAAAAAATATCTATCTACAAAGGCTTTTTAAAACTTGTGATTAACTTCACTATTCTTTATTTGGCATCGTATAGTTACATGTCATATGTACTAAGAGAAGTGTGAGTAGTTTTTTATTTGGTCAATATCATGTTACAATTATGCACATGTCTATATAGATCCTTGTAAGGTTTATCTCATACGCATGTAGTTTCAATATCAAGTTGCGAGTCACTTAAATAGTAGGTAAAAGGATGTTTCTGTGTTTATTTGTTGACCGTTTTGAGAGGAACAATTAGAATAGTCAATGTTCCATATACATGCTTTTGTTGATAGAATACATAATTCATTAAGTGAATATAGTATCTCTAACCAATTTTACTTACTACAAAAAAAACATTAAATACCTTTTTTTAATGATTGGAAAGAGTCACTAGAAAAAAAACATCAAAGAGTATTGTGAAGCCAAATTGGACTGTCTCAAGTGTCCATTTTCTAAAACTAAAATATAAGAAAGCCAAAGCAACAATCCAACACTTCATAGCCTAGAAAATTTTGACAAGATCACTCAAGGGGATGAAGAAGATTAAGACACATTCACTTGTACTTCAGAGGGAAAATAAGATCCACTACTGACTAAAAGGCTTGCTCATTATTCATGCTTCGGCTTATAATCTATTTCTAATTTTTTTTTTTAACATTGCTTAGAAGAAAGCTCTAACCAACCTAACTCATTGAATCATTTTTCTACAAATAGAGATTTAAAGACATAAATTTCTCTTCTCAATGCTAGTGTTGGTCTTTAATAAACTACTTTGCATTTGTCAAATAATGCTCCCCTCAAATATGTACTTTTTCATGCATTGAAACTATCAATAGCTCTATAGTACAACACTATAGATTCCTTCTACATATTTTAAATCAAATATCTAGAAGTTGGAAGGGTTGAATATCGTTGTCAACAATTCACTCACAGAACTGCATTGAAAGATTCATTCAAGCAGCATTAATCTTGAAGAACATCATATCCAAGCTCCACGATACTCAATGTGACTAGTTACTATCCACCAAGAGTCTGCTCTTGGGGATTTGCCTCCTTGGTTTCATAGCTCTCCAGGTGAAGTTCCTTGGCATTAAGTAAACTTAAAGAGAGCCTCTTTATGATCATATCTACATGCCTATTATGTTGAGCTATGCAGTTCACACTGGACATTTTGTTTGCCCAGATAAAACATGACAACAAAGGAACAATCAAAAGCAATAATGAACTGCTTATAAAATTTGGGAAGCTTAGCTAATTTTCTCTTGTTGGATAGACCAAGACTTTTTAAATGCCCTTAGTGTAGATTTGCAGAGTTTTATTAAACAACGTATGCAACATGAGAGCACGTCCTTCATGGAAACCCTTGAAAATTGCAAACTGAAAGCTATCATTGCTCCTCATCTTTCCTGTCAAACTATTTCAGCCATCATCAAATTCATCACTTGACAAATGTGTGGTAGAGCAAAGCTGAAAGAGTCAGGTAACCCTTGCAGGGAGATTTTCCTGTTCTTACCTACACCTGCCAGTGAACTAAGTATAGCTTTTTGTGCAAGAATTATCTGGACTCCTGTCAACTCCAGCCTGATTGAACTAAATACAGGCCATACAAATTGGTTTGTTTACTCATAATGGCTAGAGATATTCAACCACTGAAGCTTGGAGCGATCGTAGAAGAAGTAAGATGTTCTTATAATGTTTGTGCTAAAAGATAATAGAGTACTTTCAAGCCAGCAGACAGATCAAGAGGCCGGTATAGGGCTAAAAAAAAAGTGGTTCACAAGTGGAAATCACATCATCAACAGTGAAAACTCCCTGTTATGCTAGTACATTACAAAATGTCATTTTTGAAGTAGGAAAATCACTAATGTGACACTCTTTTGACTTTTAAATTTCATATTTCAGCCATGTTAAAGCCTGCTCAAATTGCATACAATGACACTTTACTCAGGTACAATTTGTTCTTTTATAACCAATAAGCTTAGCTAGAGAATTTGATTAGTTTTCTGAAGAGAATTTATTATGAATACTATGAATTATCTGCTGGTACAAATTCTGCAGAGTCCATATCCATTGTTTGAATGCTAGGGGGGGCAACGAGTCCAAGCTCAGTCGAGCGCTCCCGAAGCTCACGATATTCTTGGCATATTGCACACACGTGACAACAAAAGTGGGTGCAAAAATCTCCACAGGGTGCTTCCTGTCAAGATAGAGTAGGTTAAAGAATCCATTAACTTATGCTTTGGGGATTAGAGCTCACAACGAACATGACAGGTTTTGTGGATAAGGTAGATATCTGAAAGCTGAATGATGAAAGCCACAGAACAACAATAAAAGTGAAAATAGCCCGATATAGCCAGGCCAACTAGTTAACTATCAACAAAAACTGATGCTCAACGATCACAACTTTTTGGAAAAAGTCAGTCTACATCATATTCCACATGCTACTTGTTACTGCCAGCCAGCCTGTTGATGATTTTGTACAAGACTTAGATTTTTTCACAAGATTTCATGGATAACTTTCAATGTTTAATGGTACCTTTCGAATCGCCTTTTTGAACCGTGTTTGAATCGGGTTTGAATCGGGAAAGAATCGACTTCTCCAGGTTCAAACCGGCAAATTGGTTTTAGGGATTGTTCCCCCCTCCCTTAGTTTCTACCCTTAGATTGTGTCAAAAAGAAGTGCTTTCTTAGTGTTAATGGGTAACATGTACATTATAATTCGTGATTAATCAATAGTGAAATTTGAATCCTGACGTGCAACTCCTGACTCATGTTACCTAACAATACCTGTCACTTGTGATTTAGGGTTCTTGATCCATCTGTTGCTCGCAGTTTTAGCTATGATCTATCTAATATCATTTGTGATATTAGCTAGTAACTACCACTTCCATACATGAGTAGAAAGATTGATCATTGTTACTCGTCACTCAAAACATTAATGTCACACGGTACACCATACATATTACAATTTACAATGAAACACTCGAAAAAATCCCGAAGTCTCTCTCCCTCTCTCTCTCTCTCTCTCTCTCTCTCTCTCTCTCTCTCTCTCTCTCTCTCTCTGGAAAATGCCAAAACAAAACGGTTCGAACCGTTTAAAAAAAAAAAAAAACGGGTTCGAACCGTTTTTTCTTTAAAAAAAAAAACGGGATCGAACCGTTTTTTCTCCAAAAAAAAAATTAAGTTTTTTTTTTTCCCCGGTCAAAAAAAAATTGAAGTTTTTTTTTTTCCCCGGTTCGAACACAACACTATCAGGTTCGATAACTTTACAAGAGGGAAGACTATCAGATAGAACAAGCATGCATCTAAAAAAATTGCTTCCACAAACAAGATTCCACTATCTTGACACACAAGAAAATGTCCACAGAGTGCATATATAGGAAAGGAGAACCAGATTGTTGATTGATAATCAATCTCTGAGTCTAAGTTCCGTAGAATGATACAGACACTCCTATGAAGAGATTGTACCCGCAAAGTTCTCATAGACTCTATAATCATAAGCTATCAAATAAGGACCCATGCAGGCGCATTTATAATCTACACTAAGTTATTCTGAATTAGGTCAGGTGATGAGCACTCACTTGGAGGGACCTTCCAAGCTCTATTGGGTCATGCACTTTCGGGGTTCAAATGGCATCAATGAGGCCATTACTTAATAAACCCAGATTTGTACAAGAAGCTACATGAGAGAAAGAAAGAAGGAAAGTTTTATTGAGTCTTGATGTCTTTTCCATAAGGCATATAAGACAAAACCGTACATCCAAGTAAGATTTTAATTGGACGGAACAACGCCGGCAACAAACTAAAAACTAAAACTATCGAATATGCAAATGTTCCAGGAATATATGGCACGAAAAGAACACAACCATTTACAAGCTCAACCAGACATTTCAAACTCAAAACTGAACTCTATTTATGACTCTCAAGCTCAACTAATGAATCTAAATGTTGAGCTTCAACAAAATGAATATCACCAATCCTATAAATGAGACATCCTGCTATATCCTTCGCTTTTTGCAGCACCTCTTTCCTTTCCATCACTTTTACAAGAATGAGATCTTCGTCCAGGAAGATCTTAGTATCTTTAAGTCTACATTTTTGACGTAGTATATTCCGTCGGGACTCCAATGAAGTGAAGTGCCAGATGAGAGTGCTACCATTTTTCTTGGTACGCCAAGCTCAGTCTAAACCTTTGTCGTGATGCTGGAGAGTAGCTTCCCAAAAGAAAAAGATTTGGATTCTTTAAGGGTGTCCTAAGAATTCGAGATGCCTCTAACACAAACATTGAGGGCCTTTTGCTCCACAACTGGCTCTCAGTAACTATAGCAAAGATGAAAGAAACTGTAGCATCCAATTTACTTGGACCTTTGAGAACATCTGCCCAAGATTAGTCATTGCTCAATGACTCTCTCAAGCTTATCAATATATATTCCAAATAGTGTGGGTGATAGGGAGCAACCTACTTCACCCCAATGGTGTTCCATAATGCAAAGATGTAAGGAATGACGATCATCATCAAACCAAGGAGGCCGAATAGGATGGGATGATTTGGTATATATTGTGCATGTTCATACTGCCAGATGAACTCCATAATTGGATGCAATGACTCTGCATGCGACCCCACATGAACCTTTGCCACTCACGGATCTTGTCTTGGTCGTATATACTGAATCTCACCTGTACCCTTAGAGTGTAGGTAGTCCTCTCACCTAACTCTCATGTGTCTCCATAAAAAATAACATATCTTTCCCTATAATAAAATCTATAAGATCTCCAGCATTAGCCAAGGAAAGTACGCCATTACAATTCCAAACTCCAATACATAGTCAGTGTGGATGAGGCCCCGAGACACTCACATGCCCGGGGGGCCCCAACTCCTTATTGGTGGGAGCCGCTAGATGCACTATCAAGACAACGAACTTTGCTAACAACTACTAATAACAAAATGTAACTGTGATAGTAATGGCAATGATATATATATGCTCATCAAATCAAACCCAATCAAATCATGCTGCCCCTAAAGAAGGATGTAGTGGAGACTGCAGCTGGAAGCAATGCATGCTAATGACGGCATCGAGGTCGCCTATGAAAGTGTCTCATCATGTCAATGATCCTACGAACAACGAGAATCCGGGTAGTACGTCGTCTTTGGGCTCTGTGTCGAGAATCGTTGTCGACCTCGCTATCCTCTGAGTTTGGATCAAGCTATAGTCGCCTACGAGAAAACAATGACGTGATATGAAGTTGCGTGATGACTTGACACTGGCTGACATAGATCCTGTCGTAGTAGTAACATATCTCTGATCATGAGTGCAACACATTGTGAATCCTTGTATGCTATAGGGGACCTCAGTTTGACTGGTGCATCTCCCTCTGATCTCATAGTATACTGGACATTTGAATCTCAGACCATGCGATAACCTTGAATCCAAATAACGTGGTAGAACTAGGAACTCGGCTATATCCAACTGCAAGAAATGAGGCCAATAGTAGTCGGGTTTGACCCCGAGGTAACCATGCCATGCTCAAACCAGATATGCTTTGTATATGAACCGTTTGATGTAGTCATAAGTGCCCCCAGTGGAAGGTCCATGATAGAGATGCCAATGGAAGGTCCATGATAGAGATGCCAAGTATGTCAAGTAAACAAGTGGCTTGGGAAAACCATGATAGTTGGAAACCCTGACTATGAAGGTGCTGAGACGAGGTGAGTGCTGCCTATGTGTATCTTCGCTCAGCTAGAGGGAACAATCTAACTCCCTAAATATATGTGATAAGCTGACAAATGGCATCAAGCTATATGGGTAGGATTGCAAACTCAGCCAGAATGATCTGATGTGGGATGGAAGGCTTAGCCCATATCATATGTGATAGCATAAGGATCTACAAGTATGAGATACTGGCCCTATCAGAGGAAGAGAGACCCGTACACCATGCCTCTGTTGCATATAATGCGGTGGGGGTGACCAGGGTATCAAAGAGCCGACACTTACTCGGGGCGTCCCGAATAAATCTTCGAAAATCGAATCTCTCTAGTTGGACAAGGGAGGCATGTCCTTTCCCGACTCTAGGTGTAGCTGCATGTCTCATACCCAAAACAGGACCAATAAAAAGGATACCCAAGTAAGTGTAGGATGATACAACCTCCAGTGGCTGTCCGTCGAATATACGCTCGTCTCTGCATGAAGGCCCTGAATGTATTGAAGACCATAGTCTTGGTCTTCGCAGTGTTAACCCCCAATCCCCATTTGGTGTAAAAAGCATGAAGACTGTGTAATTGTCTCTGTAAACCTTCTCTAGTCATAGAGACTAAAGCCACATCATCTGCATAAACAAGGATGACAATCAAAAAGCCACCAAGTGTGCAACTTGTATCGCTGCATTGCTCAATGACTCTCTCAAGCTCAATATACAATCCGAACAATGTGGGGGAGAGGGAGCAACCCTGCTTCACCCCAATGGTGCTCCATATATGATCTAAGATGCCAACATCGCTCCAAAAGCAACCAAGACACACTCATAAAGTGCCATCACCACGAGGACTGTATCAGTAGAGAAGCCAAGGTCTCGCAACCGCTAGATGAGAAGAGAACGTGGAACAAAATCGAAGGCTTCCTTGAAGTCAACAAAAACACAATAAACCCTATGTCTGCCTTCCTCAATAATAGCTCGAAAAGTGAAGATGTGGTTTGTAGTGGAATAGTGGGCTCAAAAGCCTGTCTGGCCATAGCATGTAATCTCCAGATCTCTGTCTCAACTTATTGCTAACTGAAGAATAGTAACATACAATTTCACAATGACGTGCCCAATCACGATAGTACAATAGTTACCAGGAGTCATGGGGTCACCATTTTTGTGAATGGGATGGATAATAATAGTACACTAGGAGGGTGGAAAGACAGACAACAACACGATTGAGTGGCTAGAATGGGAGAAAGTGGGGCAACAACATGGATCAACAGTTCTGATTCAAGGTCCTCAACATCTCTGGTATGATGAGCCTTCAATCGCTTGATGGCCTCATGTCGGAGGTGAAGAAGGTGAATTCATATGAACGTGGAGAGATAGAGATGGGTGAGTCAATGGGTATATTCTATAACGAAGTGGCATATGTGCTCCATAAATGTAGATCATCAAGAAGGGGAGGTGGGGCACGAGGGATGAACGCACTGCAAATGGTTCCTATAGAAGAACTTATAGAGAGTCGACAAAGCGTCACCCTTCTTGTTCTTCATAGGCACACTTTTTGAAGCGAAGTGTACTATGGAGATATCTACAAGCAATATGAAGAGCAAGTGGTTCATGTAGACGTGCATGGGCAACATGAAGGTGTAAAGAACAACACTCATCATCAAACCAGGGAGGTCAGATAGGACGGGAGGATTTGGAAGGACGTTGATAAGGTTTCAATGGGAAGAATATTGCAGTACGAAGTGAGGTGGTAGGAAAATCAGCCTTTGATTCCAATGGGCTGTCATGTGGAAAGTGTAGTAGTGAGATAAGGGCCTCCTGGTAAGTCGCGATGTAGGAGTGGATGAAGATATATCTGGGTGCGTAGTCAATGAAGGAGTGGGGTGGAGGTGGTGAGGTTGGGATAGAACCCAGGTAGAAGGACATAAAAGAGTGATCATAGAGAGTAATGGGGAAAATCTGGAGGCATGATATCAATGGGATAAAGGATGGTGACCCCATGAGAAAGTCGATGACACAATGTCTGCCAGTATGAGAATGGCATGCGTAACTAGTTGCTCAAATCAGGCCAACAAGCAAGACCATTATAAATAGATAACTCATAGGCTTCACCTAGCTACAACAAATACTCTCCATATCCAGTGATAAGTCCCTGTGAGTCGGCTGAGATCCTAGTGACTCCCATATCATCACAATCAATGGCTCGTATACGTAATTGGTCAGCGGCATCATGAAAGTCAACCTGTCTCGCAGCGAATTTGGCATTAAAGTCACCAGTGAGAAGAACATACCCTCGATCGATAAATCCGACAATGTCTGTACAAAGATCAATATAGGGAGAACCGATGCCTTCCACAAAGGAAGAGAACTCTGGAGGGAAGTAGCAGGCTGCAATAAAAAGGTCCTTGTCCAAGCCAATGTCATATCTTGAAATGCAAACCCAGATATACCATGCATGTTCATCATGCCTGATGAACTCCATGACTGGATGTAATAACTCCCTGCATGCGACACCACCTGAACCTCTGCATTCGTGGATCTCGTCTCTGTCCTATATAGTAGATCCTATCTATATCCTGAGAATGTAGGTAATCTTTTGATTTGGCTCTCATGTGTCTCCATAAAGAATAGAATGTTCCTCCCTTAAATAATCATTAAGATCTCCAACAATAGGCGATGAGTGTATACCATTGCCACGTACTCTAATATTGAGACCTTTACTTTATCGAAGTCTTTCCTCCATAAGAATGGCTGAAATAACTGAAGAAATAGGTGCAGTAGGCTTACTTCCTTTCTTAAGCACGGCTGTCCAAGACATGGTCTGCTCTTTTTGTTGCTCGATCCTGGCTTCCAACTCTTTGAGTTTGATGGATCATTGCAGAGTAATAAGAATTGTTTGTGCTCGAAATTCTTGTCTCAACATGTCCACTTCCGTTTGAAGCTTCGTATTGGTGTCTCGAAGATGGGACATTTGGAGCTTAATCATGCTGGGTTCCGCTTTTAGTCCCTGAAAATCTTGCAGTAACAAATTAATATTGGCTGCAATGTATGATTCAACTGCTTTTGTAGGTGTGTAGGGTTCGTGGGAGGAAGGGTAGATAGTGATATCAAAAGAGGGGGAAGCTTTGATTGTAAAGGGGGCGTTGAGATGTGAGGGGAGGGGCGCAGCATCAGCCATGGCATCAGCGGCTGCAACAGCAGCTGCTGGTTCTTACTTCTCGCACACAGTTCCTGACAGCCAACTTATTTGTATAAGAAGAACCTCTCTTCATGTTAAGCACCAATGCCATCTTACTTACAAAAGCAAGAAGGGCTCACGGCGACCCATTTACCCACCCATTTCCCCATCCCTTACCATAATCTTTAATTTTTGAGTAGTTCACAATACCACAGACTTAGACTGAAAAAGAAGCAGCACAAGCAATGACAATAGCACATAAACTTTTGAATCTAGACTTTTACAGCATAGGGTTTAGAATAGCATTGAGCTATGTTCTTAATCTAACTGATTGCAACATGGTTGCAAGTGGGACAGCAAGATAATCTAACAAACATAAGTTCCAACCCCCATGAACCTTCAATATATCCACCCTGAGAATGCTTACACTTGTAAATATTTGGCAGCAAACAGCATACTTTAGTATGTAAAAACCCATCAGACAAGCTAAATCTTGTCCAAAAAATGCTTCACTGTGAACCTATATAGAAAAACTGACAGAACATAACATGTGAGAAATCAATGTTGAAAGGATCACAGCGTCTTGTTATCACAGCAATGTTTGCCAAGACTTAATATGGACGGACACTTGCCTCAAGGTTATATTTGGTCCGGAGTCTTTTCCTGTAGCCACATGCATAACAGGAAACACATGAAGCCAGCAGTCCAAACCCAGTACCCTCTGTTAAACTGCAACAAATGCCGGTGATAACACCCCACAGCAAAAAATGTATAACACAAGGACCAAACCAAGATTGCCCATCCAACATCTCCACATTCTTCCCAAACAGTACGCAAGGACAGCAGCAACCTAGACAGCCTGGAAATTTGTAACAAAGACCTCAGGAAACAAAGATGTAAGTAAATGAAAAGTGAAAACATGGATATTCTAACAAGATGGACTATCTATTCGGGATACAATATGAATCCTGTTCTACAGCTAAACTAAATACGTAGTTAATTATGTCTGCAGTGACCAGTAAAACAGATAATATTCCAGTATGGCATTTTTTATATTTAAGTACGTACTAGGAATCTAGCAATTTCTTGATTATGTAAAGGAAGCACCAAATCTTTGAGCAGCACCAAGTACCTCAGATAAAATTGGACCTTGAAAGAGGTCTATCATACAGACATCACATTTGGAGAAAGAAATCGATGATTGAAACTTGAAAGTGTGACGTTCCTTTTATGTTGCAAGTTACCAGTTGTGTTCATCGTTCAAATTGATTTGACTTCTATTTACTTATGATTTGCCTTGATAGATTGATCAGTCACTTGAACAAATGTAATATTTTGTCACAAGAATGTGAGGAACAGCTCCTGCTGGTGTCTAGGTAGCCATAAGGGTCTGATCTAGATCGAGTTCCTTAGTTCATGTTTAGTTTCTCTTCTTAATGAAAGTTTCTTTTTCTAACTTGGCATTTCTAGGATTTGTGAATCTTCACTATCTATTGGAATGTGTGCTAACCCTGATTTCTTACAAGTGATGAAGTTTTATGATTGTATTACATACAAAATCCTTTAGTGTCATCTAACAAGTCCTAGATATATATGATTGTGAATGATCAAAATTTCAAACATTTGGTATCATTGCACTTATAGATTCTATCTTGTGTAGAAATCATGTAAGTATCGTCATGTGCTTACGGTATGTGTATGAACCCTAAGATTGGGGATGTGCGATTGTGTTATTATATGTTTCCAATGTCTAGCTTCAGGGGCAATTTCCATTTCCTTCGCAATCAAAGATGCTAAGGGGGTAAAATCATCAAATAAAAAGAAGAACTGGATTGGAGTAAATAGAATGTCTAGGTAATTTTCCCGAGAGGGTAGCTTGTTGTAACTGATTTTTTATAAGGTTTGGAAATCTAAATAGAATGGGGATGAACAAACTTTAAAAGTTAGTCCAGAAGGGCCTCTAAGGCTATGAAAACCCTAATGTTAGTTCGTACATATGTACATCAACAAAGTTTATAGTGCCATTCCCTTTTCAGTTTACCAGCTTGGAACAAACTCTTTATGAATATAGTGTGGCTCCCTTTTGACTTTACCAGCTTGGAACAAACTCTTTATGAATCTAAGGTTCCGCATCAATATTGTACCACTTTCAAAAGTTGGTGATTTGAGGTCAATGGATAGAGAAAATGTCATCTCCAATGTTTCTACTCGTATTACAATCTAGTTCGCTTGAAGTCAAATATGTCCATACCAACAATTGCACACTTCACTAAATTTGCTAAAAAGTCAGAAAAGGAAAAATTGCCAAAATTCATAACAAGTAGGTCTAACATGTCAACCAGTGGACAAGATAGAAAAGACATATATATTTGGATAATAAGGGAGCAAACAGAGAGTTACAGCTTGGAACATCGTCAAAACATGCACAAATGCCAGAAGTCCAACGCTCTTGCTGATATATCTGTTGCGATGGTGGTCGTTGAGAAGAATTGACTTCCTCCGTAGGCTGCTTAGGAATGAATTCAAGAGAACTTTCATCCTCAGGATCGAACTGTGGAGCTGGCACATATCCTGGTGGTATATACCCCCTTGTTCCCTTCATGGGTTTGTCTATGTACCAGCCTACATTCACATGAAAAAATCTCGTGAGTGAAACATGCTGAGAGATGACCAATACATACAAAGACCTAAAACATTCAAACGAGCATACTTGACAAAAAAAGATTTGCAATAGCTAAAAAGCATACTTTAGCACAATAAAAATGTTAGCTTCCAAAAATTATACTAGGACATAGAACTAAGGTTAGTTCAAGAGTACGTACAAAACTAAAATGTTAAAGTGGGGTCCATTAAAAAAACTAAGCAATGTCCCCACACACTATCGTGATTACCCGCACTAGTTTGCTTTTGTGGTGATGTGGCATTGTGTTGTTTCCTAGTTCCTAATTCTCAATCGTAGTTTTCCATTTCTTGGGGGGGGGGTTTGTGTTTCCAAGGTGGGAAATGTTTCCCAAAACTATGAACTACCACCATGTCATGTCTATCTAATTCACCAAGCAAAAAAACGAATGTGATATACAAAGAAAAAATCTTACGAGTTGTAAATAAAGGAATGAACATGAACATAAAACACCCACCATTTTCTAAGATGATATTATCTAACAAAAGTAGCTTTTATAAACTAGGGCTATTTCAATTTCTAGTAAAACCATGTAAACAATTTACAAAAAGCTCCCCAGGTCATACTCCTAGGCTTCTTGCAATCCCTAGCTAGGATCAAGCTCAATATAACTACTAGGTGTTCTTTCCATTATGCAAACTAAATATGTCTAATGCTAAAAGGTAGATTGATAGATTACATTTGTGATCAAGCAAGTACTCCACTCCATCAAAATAAGTTATACCGTAGTTTGGTTTGATATAGCAACATTCTTTAGGTATTCAAGTGACTTGACTAACATTTTAGAGCCTTTCATGACTAATCATGTAGCTTCAATTTGCAACAATTAAGTTCTTGTCTTATAAAGAGATGCATTTCTTATTGTTGAGGTGACATCTTAACGGTAATCTACCATGTGTTAGCCTTAAGCAACTCAATTTGGGAGATGATAAGGTGCTCAAAACTTTCAGCTCACTTTGAGGTACTAATGTTTTTTCATACTATGCAAGGTTTTTCTAGGAGAATATTATATAAATCTCTCTCTCTCTCTCTCTCTCTCTCTCTCTGGAGCGATGGTCTGGAGCGCTGATCTGAAGCGGATCTAAAGCGCTGCTCAGAGCGGGACCTGGGAGCAGGACCTGGGCGTTGATCTGAGCTGGACCTGGGTGCAAAACTGTAGCGATGGTCTGAGCAGAATCCAGCTAAGCAGGTTTGACCAACGGCCAGATGCATCGAATCTGAGTTGGTCTGAGATCTGCTCACTGCTGTTCCACCATCTGCTGCTGTTTCCGCCCTCCTCCATCACTGCTATGGCACCTAAGAAGAAAGGGGGTGCCCCTACGGCCCCCCCCCTTATTGATCACATCTTCCCCTCCATCGCTGGCAGCAATGGAGAGGAAGTCCCTTACATCATCAGCGATGGAGGGGCTGCGGCCGTCTTCACCTCCAGCGATGGAGGCACTTCCTGCTTCGTTGGTAGCCATGGAGAGTTCCCCCATCACTGATGCAATAGAAGGGTCCTCCTATAACTTTGCCGAAAATATCCATGAGGCTGCCTAAACAGCTGCAACTACTACAATTGACTACACTCCTTCCAAACCTATTGAATTTGCCTATGACCTCAGTTTTATCCGGCAAGAAATCCTCGGACTTAAGAAACAACTACATTTTTTTGAAATTGAAAATGGCAAGCTGGTTAGGGATCTCTTTGGTGTCAAAGGGCGAGTGGAGCAGCTTGAGTAAACAACATACGGTACCTCACTATACACCATACACACCGACTTGCCCATCTCCATCTCCCCCGTCCATGTGAGTTCACCTTCTTCACCTTTGACATGGACCTACAGGCCATTAAGAGAATGAAGACTCGTCGTACCAGAAACATAGAGGACCTTGAGTCAGAATTGTTGATCCATGTTGCAGATACACTTTCACCTATCCTAGCCACTCTGCTCAATTGAGTTGTTGTCTCTGGTTTTCCCCAATCTTGGTGCACATAGCATCCACCCCATTCACAAAAATGGTGACCCCATGAATCCTAATAACTATCGTACTATCATGATTGGGCACGTCATTGCAAAACTTTATGGCACTATCCTTCAGTCAGTTCTGAGGCTGAGACCAGGAGGCTACATGCTTTGGGCCAGGTAGGCTTCCGAGCTCACCATTCTACCACATACCATGTCTTCGCTCTTCGAGCTATCATTGAGGAGGCTAGACATAGAAGACAAAGGAAGCCTTTGATTCTATTCCACATTCTCTTCTCATTCAAGCGACTACATGATCTTGGTTTTTCCCTTGATACAGTCTTAGCAATGATGGCACTTTATGACCGAGTTCTTGGCTGATTTCGAAGTGATAGGCATCTCAGAGCATATATGGAGCACCATTGGTGAAGCATGGTTGCTCCCTCTCACCCACACTGTATGCATTATATATTGATGAGCTTGAGAGAGTCATTGAGCAGCGTGGTGGTACAGGTTGCAAACTTGGAGATATTCTGATTGCCATCCTCCTATATGCAGATGATGTGGCTCTAGTCTCCTCGACTAGAGAGGGCATATAGAGACAGTTGGATAGTCTTCATGCTTTCTACACCAGATGGGGTTTGGGGGTTAACACTACAAAGACCATTATGGTCATCAATACATTCAGGGCCTTCATGGAGCGATAGGAGCTTCTCTTTGACGGACATCCATTGGAGGTCGTACCATCATACACTTATCTTGGGGATCTTTTCATTGGTCCTATATTTGGTATGAGACACAAAACTACACTAGACTTGATTGTTTGATACCTTTGTTTCTCCCCAAACGTTATGTGTCACAGAGGCATGGTGTCCAAGATTCACCCAAGCTGACTGGGCCAGTATCTCACACCTGCAAATCCGTATGCTATCACGTATGATATCGGGCTAAGCCCTCCGTCCCACACCAAATTATTCTAGCGGAGTATGTAGTCCCCCCACTATAGCTTGATGCCATTTTTCATCTTATCACATATATACAATGCCTCAGATTGCTTCCCACGGATACACAAAGATAGACACAGGCGGCACTCACCTCATCTCAACACCTTCATAGCCTGGTTTTTACAGGCATCACGTTTACTTGACTCTCCATCATGGACCTCCCATCGGGCACCCACGACTATATCAAACATTTTCTCTATAGACCATATCTTGGTCGATCATGGCAGGGCTAGTCAGGGTTCAAACCTGACTATTATCGAACAGTGGGGCCCCCAATCCTACCATGCTATTTACTTAGGATTATCCCATGGTTTGAAATTCACACTGGGTCAGCTTCGAGTCTCATCACATCAGCTTGAGATTGAGACTAGACGATTTCAAGGTACCCTACTAGAGGAGAGGATTTGCCAAATATGTTCTATGTTTGAGGTGCACTCTGAGCTAGTCTACTATCAGTTGAGGGAGGTACCACTACCTTTTTCGAGATGCTCCAATCACATTGCGGTCCATTATGGCAAATGAGGACCACATTGCGTTGCACTCATGGTCAGAGAGATGTTTTTACTAAGACAGGATCTATGTCAGCCACTGACTCACCCTGACACACAGCTCCGAGTTTTGGCCAATAAAAATCCCTTCGTACCAAATCCAATGTACGATGTATGCCGGGATGTCCTGCGCGTGGTGAGTCATGACATTCATAAAGAATTTTATTCTTAACAACATCCACATCAGGCACACAAACCTTCCCTTTCCTGAACAAAAGTCCATTACGGATAGAGAAGTCATCAGTACCCTTTATATCCTTCCCCCCAGACTGATCACTGAAGATTTACAAGACCTAGCTATGGAGTATCTTAACTCAAATGCTAGATCAACTATGAAAGCTTGAGAAACTTGGCTATAGAAAATATCACACACAAGGAGAATTGCATGAGCATCTCACAAACTCAAAAGTCTCAAGAAGAAATGAATTGCTAGAGAGAGAGAGAAGGGCGTGGGTCCTCCAAATCCCTTGTGAGGCAAGCACCTCCTTTACATGCATGGAAAGTCTAGGTGTCAACCATAGGAGTGAGCTACTTGGCCAAGTGGGCCACTTGCACTAATTTACATAACTTACAAAAGGGGGTTTCATGCATTTAATTAAAACATGCCCCATGAGTTATGTACAACTTAACTAATGCTTAGCCAAAAGGGGTAAAATAGGCATTACTCTTCAACACCCCCCCTTAATGGCAATTTTATTCAAACTGACACCCAACAAAGTTCTGAACTTTTCAAACTTATCTTTACTAAGTGGTTTAGTAAAAATATCAGCTATCTGGTCGTTGGTGTCACAATAAACTAGCTCGATCTCCCCACTGTGCACTTTCTCACGTATAAAATGCTGGTCCACCTCTATGTGTTTCGTCTATGCATGATAGACTGGATTCCTCGCAAGCTGAATGCAACTTTGGTTATCACAATGTAACAATGTAGGTCTTACTTGAGCAATCTGCATGTCCTCAAGTAGACGATGTAACCAAATGGCTTCACAGGCGGACCTCGTAGTCGCCCTGTACTCAGCTTCGGTAGATGATAGAGAAATAGTAGGCTGCTTCTTATTGCACCATGATATAGCCCCTGAACCTAGGCTGAAACAATAGCCTGTCGTCGATCTCCGATCGTCTCTATCACCTGCCCAATCAGAATCTGAATAACCCTCCAGCTGAAGGTTCCCGTCATCTGTGTATCCAATCCCATAAGTCAATGTCCCTCTCACATATCGTAGGATCCGCTTGGCTGCCTTCCAATGTGCTTCGGTAGGCTTACTCATGAATTGGCTTGCAATTCCAACCGCATAAGCAATATCTGGCCTGGTGGTAGTAAGGTAAATCAGGCTGCCCACTAACTAACGATAGAGCGTCTCATCTGCAAATGCTGGACCATCACCTTTTGATGGCTTGTTGCTTGCATCCATGGGTATGCTGATTGGTTTGCTTTCTTGCATGTTAAACCTCTTCAATAATTTCTGTGCATACTTTGCCTGTGAGATAAAAAGACAACGCTTCCCTTTCCAAACTTCAACTCCTAGGCAATAGTGTAGCAAACCCAAATCTTTCATCTCAAACTCACTAGAAAGATTCTTCTTAACACAAGCAATAAGCTTCTTATTGCTTCCGTGATGAGTAGATCATCCACGTAGAGCACAACAACCACAAAGTCTTCTCCTTTCCTGAAGACATAAAGATTGCAATCAGACTTACTCTTCTCAAACCCTTGCCTTGCAAAGTACTCATCAATTCGGCTATACCAAGCCCTTAGCGCCTGTTTGAGCCCATACAAGGCTTTCCTGAGCCTGCAAACCAAACTCTCCTTGCCTGTTATTTCAAATCCCTGCGGTTGTTCCATATAAATCTCCTCCTGTAGGTGCCCATTAAGAAAGGCACTCTTGACATCCATTTGATGGACATCCCAATCAAAATATGAGGCTATAGCCAAAACGGTCCTGATAGATGTCATCTTAGCAACAGGTGAGAATGTCTCATCATAGTCTAGCCCCTCTTGCTGAGCATAGCCTTTCACCACCAACCTTGCCTTGTACTTGTCCACTGTTCCATTGGCATGAAACTTGGTCTTATAGACCCACTTGCAACCTATTGGTTGCTTCCCTTCTGGCAATGAAGTGAGCTCCCATGTGTCATTCTTGACAATGGAGTCGTACTCCTCCTGCATGGCATGTTTCCATACCTTTTCTCTCACGGCTTTGTGAAAGAACTGTGGCTCATCTGCATTCAGAATAGTGGACATAAGAGCAAAGTTAGTCTCTTGTCTCTCATGAGACCTAAGAGATCTTCTGACACCCTGTTCACTGCTCTCTCCTTCTTCCATCATTTGACCTTCTTTGATTGTTTCCCAATACCACCTAGGTAGCTTCTTCCTAGCAGTAGGTGATGTGGATGGTGACCACGTATCCCATGGTACTGTCTTAGTCTTCCGCCCCAACTTCGGCTTCTGGTACTTGGCCAAAAAGAGATTTCCTGTTGTTGCTCCTGCACTTGAGGCTTACAGGACTCTAGACTAGGATCCTCATCCGTGGAATCAATCAAGGGTATGAACTCAGTAGTTCCTTCCTTCTCCGGCTCCTGTATCTTGGGTGCATGCTCTTCATCAAAGATGACATCTCGACTTAGGATCTTCTTCCTGTTTTCGAGATCATATAGCACATAAGCTTTCTCACCTTCACTATACCCAAGAAAGACACACTTTACGGATTTTGCATCAAGTTTCTTCTGCAAGTCCTTTGGTATATGTGCATATGCTGTACACCCCAAATACTCGAAGGCTGCCCACTTTGGGCTTGTTGCCACTATATGCTTCTTCTGGCGTGATTCCTTCAACTGCTTTGGTTGGACTTCTATTCAATAGAAAAACAGCAGTTGCTACCGCTTCCGCCCAAAAGGAATTTGGCAACCCCTTTGCCTTGAGCATGCTCCTCGCACACTCAACTATAGATTTGTTTTTTCCGCTCAGCCACGCCATTCTGTTGCAGTGTATGTGGAGCAGTAAACTGTCTCTTTATCCCACATGCTTTACAAAGATCTTTGAACTCATCAGAAATATACTCACCACCCTTATCTGACCTGAGAGTCTTTAACCTCTTCCCTGTGTGGTTTTCCACCATAGCTTTCCACTGTTTGAAGTATTTGAACGCTTCAGATTTCAACTTCAAAAAATAGACCCATACCTTCCGTGAAAAATCATCTACGAAGGTCATGAGATAGTATGCCCCCCCTGCTGATTTGACCTGCATGGGACCGCATAAATCTGAATGCACAAGTTCAAGAATACCCTTGGCCCTGGTAGCTTTCTCCTTTGGAAACTTTTTCCTCTGTTGCTTCCCTAATGCACAAGCCTCACATACATCTGAAGAAGACTTAATGCTAGGAAGATCTATTACCATTTTGTGCCTGTTCAAAACTTGCAAACTTTTATAACTCAAATGACCATATCTCTCGTGCCAAAGCTTGTCCCGATTAGTATCCCTTGCAGACAAGGCCTCTTGGCTAGGAATGGTTGTGAAAAGCTTGTAAAGACCTCCTTCTTGCATTCCCTTGGCTACCACCTTGAAGTTCTGATCTTTATCTTTTACCAAACATGTAGAATCATCAAACTCTACCACCATGTTCTGTTTGGTAATGGCACCAACAGATAGCAAGTTCTTAGCCAACCGTGGTACATGCAACACACTTTTAATTTCCTTCACCTCACCTGATGACAGCTGTACTACAACTGTGCCTTTGCCCCTCACCATACGTGTAGAATTATCTCCAAGGCAAACATGCTGACTATCTTCTGTCTCCTCATAGGTGCTGAACCAATCTCTATGAGGTGTCATGTGCTTTGAGGCTCCAGAATCAATGTACCATCCACCAAATGTGGATTCAGATGATAGGGCTGCGGTGAATAGCTCAAGCACACCAGATTGTTCCTCCTCTGCAACTTTGTCAACAAAGTGACCCTGCTGGTTCTTTCCCTTCTTCTGATCACTTTGCTTCTTCCTGCATTCAAAGGCAAAATGCCCATACTTACCACAATAGTTGCAGTTGCCCTTCCTCTTGGGTGTAGATGAGGAATTGGTGCTTGACTCCTCTCCAACCTGTAACTTGGACACCTGCTGCTCCAAGCTTTGCTTTGAGTTCTTCTTTTTGCCTTTGCCTTTCTTCTGAAAGTTTTGCTTCTTCTTAGAAGCAAATGCAAGCTCTGGATTATCTTCCCTTTCAGAAAGATTCTTCCTTCTCATCTCCTCCTGTAAAAGAAGACCACATAACTCCCCAAAGGTTGGGAGTTTCTCCCTAGCAAAAAGGGACATCACATAGTCTTGATAGTTGAATGACAAGTTGTTCAAGACTATGGGAACAATACTCCTGTCACTTACTTTCTCTCCAACTGAAGCAAGCTGATCCATTAGGTCCTTGACCTTTGTAATATGATCACCAATTGTTGCACCTGCTTCCATCTTGAGAGTATGTAACCTGTTTTGCAAATACACCAGCTTGGCTGAATCCACTGTTTCAAACATAGACTTCAGAATTGTCCAAGCATCAGCTGCATCCCTTGCATTGCAAATGTGAGGAATAATATTGTCCTTGACAGAAAGATTAATTATCCTATGAGCTTTCTGTCTCCTGTTCATGTAGTCCTTCAATTCAGGATCAGATGTTGGTACAGGTTCTGTACCTGTCATCACCTCCCAACAATTCTTGTCCATCAAGATATTAGCTATCTTGAACTTCCACACTCTGTAGTTTGTGCCATCTAGTTTGCTAGATTCACCCAGCAAACTCTCCCCAAGACTAGCCATGCTAAAATCTGTGCTTAAACAGAAGCTCAACCTGAAAAAGATCAGAAATGAAGAACTTCCAGCAACAAGGGTTTAACCCCAAACTAGGGTATGTAGCCACTTCAAGGCAACCCCTTCAGCTCCTGCTTTTGTCTTTGCCACTTGGTGTGGCCTCACAAGCACAAGCACTAGGCCCCACTGGAGCAGATACCAGAAGCCCCTACAGAAAGTGCGCCCTACTTTTGTGTAAGCTCCTCCAGAAAGACTCCCCAAAACTTAGCCAGATTCAGAAAGTTTGTGGATCATCTCACTCCCCTTGCCAATAGCTCTCCAACAGTGCAAGACTCCACCTGATCTGACACCTGTAGATCAAATGCTCCCTCTTTCAAGCTTGTAGACAATGAGAATCTTCTCAAGAATCTAAGCACTGAAGTTTCTCTCACTCACAGACTCACAGGCTAAACAACCTGCTCTGATACCATGAAGATTTACAAGACCTAGCTATGGAGTATCTTAACTCAAATGCTAGATCAACTATGAAAGCTTGAGAAAACTTGGCTATAGAAAATATCACACACAAGGAGAATTGCATGAGCATCACAAACTCAAAAGTCTCAAGAAGAAATGAATTGCTAGAGAGAGAGAGGAGGGCGTGGGTCCTCCAAATCCCTTGTGAGGCAAGCACCTCCTTTACATGCATGGAAAGTCTAGGTGTCAACCATAGGAGCAAGCTACTTGGCCAAGTGGGCCACTTGCACTAATTTACATAACTTACAAAAGGCGGTCTCATGCATTTAATTAAAACATGGCCCATGAGTTATGTACAACTTAACTAATGCTTAGCCAAAAGGGGTAAAATAGGCATTACTCTTCAACAATCACCATGATCATCAGTCCTGCTTGATGAAACTGCAAGAACCCTATTCCAGATTGGTCCAAAATGCAGGTCTTTTCATAAAGACCTCTCAGGGAGAGAAAAAAGTCCGTACTGATCTCAGTGAAGGAAAGTTCGTTCACTTCACCAATTCGACTAAGTGCATCAGCCACCTGATTAGATGAGCCCTTGATATACCACACTTCAAAGTCAAATTCTTGCATGAGTTCTGCCCATCTGGCCTTACGACCTCACAAATCATTCTGATTACAAAAATACTTTAAAGGTTGATGATCCGTATTAACCACGAATTTATTACCATACAGGTAATGCCTCCATGATTTCAAAGCATGGATCACAGCAAAAAGCTCTTTTTCCTTAGTGGTGTACCTGACCTGTGCATCGGTTAGCTTCTTACTTTCAAAGGCAACGGGCTGACCCTCCTGTAAGAGAATAGCTCCAATAGCCGTATCACTCGCGTCAGTGTTAATGATGAATGGCAAATCTGGATCCGCTATTCTCAAAATTGGAGCTGAGGCGATTAGAAGCTTGAGTTTGCAAAAACTCTCATCTAATTTCTCATTCCATCTAATAGGCGGATTTGGCCTAACTTTGCGGCTTTTCACTCCTTTCAACATATTGTTGAGAGGTGCAGCAATCTCCGAGTACTCCTCTGCAAATCTACGGAAAAACACAGTGAAACCTAAGAATGACTTAAGTCACGCACCGTTTTAGGAATTGGCCATTCCACTGCCATCTTCACCTTTTCCTCGTCAATCTTGATCCCAAAGGAGGTGATCTTATGACCTAGGCAAAGAAGTTCTTAAAGAATTCACACTTTGATTCTTTCGCATAAAGCTTCTCTTGTCTTAAAAGACGTAAGACAGTACGGAGATGCTTAGCATGCTCTTTGAGTGTTCTGCTATAGATCAGAATATCGTCCAGAAACACTACTACGAACTTCCCCAAGTATGGACGAAACAAAATCGTTCATCATTTGCTGGAAAGTAGCCGGAGCATTTGCAAACCAAAGGGCAATACAAGAAATTCGCAGTGGCCAAACTTGGTCTTAAAACCGGTTTTAGATACATCTTCCGGATGTATGCTGATCTGATGGTATCCCGTATGTAGATCAATTTTCGTGAAGTATTTAGCTCCATTTAATCGATCTATGAGATCGTCCATCCTGGGCGTATTTATTTTCAACTGTAAGCTTGTTCAGACCCTTGTAATCTACACATAGCCGGAAACTCCCATCTTTCTTACTCTTAAGAAGGACAGGTGCTCCCCATGGAGATTTACTTGGTCTTATGTGTCCCATCCTAAGATACTCCTCGATCTGCCTAGCCACTTCCTCCTCTTCCTTCTGACTAAACCCCATTTGGTTGTCTGAAGATAGGACGGCTATCAGGCAAAAGATCTATCTTATGATCCACCGACCGAGCGGGTGGTAGTCCATAAGGTAGCTGCTTTGGAAAAACTTCACTACAATCTCGCTTTAAATCTTGCAAAAGTTGTTGTTCCTGATGCAAATTTTCGGAGTTAAAGCATGAAAACACATTCGTATCCCCAACATCACAATGCATACGAGATTTCCAAAGCAAGTGAAAGAGTTCATACTCAGAATCATGAAGTTTCTCAATTAATTCAGCCGAGGAAATCATCGGCGATGGAAGTACATCAGTCTCTCCAGAAATAGAGACAATCTGATCAAACTTATCTTTAAATACCATAGAATGATTTTTAAAATCTATCTCTAAAGAGTCTGATTTGCCAAAAAACCATTCATAGCCCAAAATTACATCAGTCCGGTCCAAATTCATGATATGGAAATCCAACGGCTCAACATAGTCCTGCATCCGAAGCTCTAAGTTCGAGACTTTGACATCCCAAATCTCAGTGTCCGACCCTGAGGCAAGACGGACCACGTAACGGTGATCACTGGCCATGGTGGGCACTTGGAGCTTCTGCACAAGTCGAGCATTCAAAAAATTGTGAGTACTACCTGAATCAAATAGCACATTCACGTCTTTCCCTAAAATATTGCCTCTCACACGAAACACTTCGTTAGGCTTGAAAGAGAGTGCACTAAAGTTACAAGTACAGTCACAATTATTTAACAACTTGACTTCCAATTTACCTGCCGGTAAATCCACAGTCATGAAACTTGGCGACTTTGCTTTCCGTTCGTTTGGCATGGTGCCCGGGTTTATTGCAGAGGAAACACAGATTCTGTTTGAGCGCCGCCAACCGTGCTTTGTCTTTCACCACTAATTTCTTCTTATTCTTCTTCTTTGACTGTTGGTACCCTTCTGCTTCCAGCTCATCAAAAAACTGCTTCTTACGCTTGTAAGATTTTTCTTGCTTGGGTTTCGAGGCCGTTTGGCCGTGCACGCTAGGCTTTCGCCACACGTGATAGCATCCTCTAGTGAGTTAAGGATATTACGTTTGCATTCATTTTGATAGTCAGCAGGCAGTCCAGCAATAAATTGCCACTGTGCTAACTTACGATCAAACAGCGGCACCTTGGCCAAAGAGTCCAAGAACTCTTGGACATAACCGTCCAGTTCTCGGCTGCCCATTTTTGCAGTTGATAAACTGAATATACAGCTCGGAATCGTCTATCGTGACAAAAGCTTTCCGAAATTCCGTCAGGAATCCAGCCCAAGTCACCAGTTTCGTGGAAAGTTCCCTCCACCAAGAAGAGGCTTTGCCTTCCAGAAACAATAGAACCGATGATATTTGTTTATCTTCTGGGACGTTTATCCAGTCTTCAACAACTTCCGGGCGTTTAAACTTTTTATCGCCGGAAAATATTTCCGGTTGGTAGTTCAAGTTGTTAGAGTTAATTGCTTGCAGTTGATTGAATAGATTTTGCATTTGTTTTTTCCGTTGTTTATTGCTTTGATGAAGTTCTAAAACTGCTTGCCTATGGTTTGCAACAGTTTTTCTGAGTCTAGGGTGTCATCACTGCCGGGTGAGGCCGGCTGAATCTCCGTATTTCCCCCATCACTTCCTGGTGATGCCGGGTGAATTTCGGTAGCACCCCCTCCAAAATTTCATCAGTATCCATTTGCTTGCCAACTGAAAATTAAAACAACTTCGTTCAGTTTATGCATTCATTGCGGGTATAATAATTGCTAAATTAAGCAATGTCTACAAAAAACTAATTTTTTAGACCATACGTGCTTTCATTACAAATTATACCAATGAATCGGCAAATGGGTTCAAAGCAATAAAAAACCGGAATTAACCGTTAATGCAACGAAAATCCATTAACGACTGTTAAACTCAAATAATTAACTACAAAAAATTAACTTACAGTTCATTAGAACTGAAAAAACACCTTTCGTCAAGAAATTTTGGCTAAAAAAACTCAAAAATGAAAAAATTAGCCGAAACCCCCCCTTCAACCAATCTTACCCACACTTGCATGGCCCACTTAAGTTTTAAACTTAAGTGCCAATGCCACGCTACCCCCCCCCCTTTTCCATACGCCTCCTTCTCACGATTCCTTCACGACGGGCCCTCCATTTGGCCACGATATCGTGCCCCTCTCGGGCCTCATCACCCGTTCCAGAGGATCAGCCAGAGAGAGAGAGAGAGAGAGAGAGAGAGAGAGAGAGAGAGAGAGAGCGCTTCTGAAGGCGCAATCAGGTGGAATGAAGAGGCGCCCTCCATCATCAAACAGAGGTCTGTCTGGGAGTAGACAACAGGGCGTCCAGGAGGAAGGAAACAGGCGGATTTCAGCATGATTTCAGAGTTTTTTGCACAGTTCTTTAACCTTTTCAAAGTAGGAAGCACAAAGCCCAAAGTATCTGCTGTTTTTTGCAGATCACTTTGCTTTGTCAGCGATTTACAGTTTGCTTTTGCTTTTATTTACAAGTTTCCAGCATAAGCTGACTTTCAAAGCAAAATTTGCAGGGTTTTGCCATCACTGTGCTTGGAAAACAACAGTTATGCTGCCAAAATTTTCCAGAAAACCTAGTTTGGCAGGCTATTACAATTACTTAACAAATTGTCATCAGATCTAAACCTAACCATCCTCCAAAATGGTTTTACAGGCTCCTGACACTGCAAACAACTGTTAGTTTGCTGGAAAATGAAGCATAACCCTGTGATTCACAGTAAGCAGCCTTGCAAATCCTGTCAAACATCAACACCACTCAACAACCAACAGATTAGAGTATTTTTGCTTCTATTTCAGCCTATTCCCACCGTTTTAAAACCAAACCGGCTTCCAAACAGGCAATAGACAGCATTCAAAATACAATAACCGTTTTTTGAGAAGAAACAAGAAACTGTAGGAAAAAATCCAGCCAACCAATAAGTAACTTGTTGCTTTAACAAAAATGCTAACCACAGAGTAATCGGCAACAACGGAATTGACACGGAATTTCTTCCAAGAAAACAATTTGAAATGCACAAAAACGAACCTATTGTGAGCCTGGTAGTGCACTTACCACACAATCGATTGCAATTCGAAAATTATTTCCACGGGAAGAAAATTCCACAATTCCATCGTTTGTTGCTTACTTCCGTCGGATTCTCGAGGAAACGTCGAGATTTCCACTCAGCACTTTCGATGGTAAATCCTGCTTAGACCGGCTCTGATACCAATATAAAGTCCTCACACAGGATTCTAGTCTAAGCATACTATGCAAAGCCAACACACACGGAACCGGTGGAGGTTAAACCAACCCAACCAAACCTAGATCGTACGGATCTAGTCCCCAAGCTATGGATCAATCAGAGTCATGGAAAGAGGAGTCACCACCAGCAGCATGTAGCTACTCATCACAAATCAAGCATACACTAGTGAGAGCCCAGCAGGTATACTTATACCCTCCAAGGCCCATGCACCACTAGTAGTGCACTGTGACACCTCACTGGACACCTCTGCAGCCTATCTGGGCCACGTCATCTAGTTCCCTAATGACTCACTGATAGACCCATACCAACTCCACCACCATGTGTTTAGGCTTACAACCATTAATTATGACCATGTATACATAAGGCCCTCCATTCCCAATATAAAGTCACAACAGGATTCTAGTCTAAGCATACCCACGCAAAGCAACACACCACGGGAACCGGTGGAGGTTAAACCAACCCAACCAAACCTAGATCGCACGGATCTAGCCCCCAAGCTATGGATCAATCAGAGTCATGAAAGAGAGTCACACCAGCCAGCATGTAGCTACTCATCACAAATCAAGCATACACTAGTGAGAGCCCAGCAGGTATACTTATACCCTCAAGGCCCATGCACCACTAGTAGTGCACTGTGACACCTCACTGGACACCTCTGCAGCCTATCTGGGCCACGTCATCCAGTTCCCTAATGACTCACTGATAGACCCATACCAACTCCACACCATGTGTGTAGGCCTACAACCATTAATTATGACCATGTACACATAAGGGCCCCCAATTCCTTATAGTCACAATTAACTTACAGGTTGTTGGTCTACCGGTCCCTAGTGTGGGACACGCTACCCGAGGACCAGTCATGGGGCATGACACTATCTTTGGATTCGCTTCATTGGTCAGAGCCTTGGATTGGACAGGGATATTTCTATATCCATTTGTTACTTGACATCTACTTTTGTTGATTGTATGTGGATCTTTCTTCAAATATCCTCCGTTATTCATAGTGTGGTCATATTATATTGACTGGTGATTTTAATGCCTAAACAGCCTCTCGTCAGCCAATTCAGGACATTGAAGACCCACTTCACATACATGGCCCTTGATGATGCGGATATAGGTATTACCATGATTCTGCTTATGCTGCAGGTCCAATCACGACTTATGGTGAGTACCTACTTCATTTGGGAGCAACTCATGAGTTAGCCATTTCTAATGGCCTCTCCTGTTGGCCTAACTCTGGTGCCTTCCCGTGCCACCCTCATAGACTATAGTGGTCGTCAAAGTGTGGTGGATTACCTCATGGGATCCCCCTCTCTTATCTCTCTCATCTCTAACTTTCACATCTCTTCCACTACACTATCTGACCACTCACGCCTATCTTTTCTGCCTTGGACATATTGCACGATCTAGTATACATCCTACTCCTGTTACTACTCCTAAGCATGCACCCATATATCGTTTTGATCTCATCGTCATTCCTCTAATACCAGGAATCTCTCACAGCCTTCAATTCTCATTCACATAAAATCCATGTTCCTAAACAAACCTTGGTATGACTCAGACTATCTTTTCCTTCATCAACAAGGCATCCAGTGTCAATCACCCTATCTCCTCCATGATATCCTGCACACAATACCGAAGGGTCCTTCGTAATAAAAAGCGTACTTATAATTAAAGGAAAAAGGCTTATTAATGTTCTCATCCAGTTCCTCTACAAGTACTTTTTGACGTGCCTTTATCCCTTCGCTCTCCACCCCCCTCATTGATTGATCTCCATATCTGGACCGAGTATGCCCACACCTTTATATACCTTACCAACTGACACCCCCATTGTTATCCCTCCTCGTCCCTCTAAGTTTTCGTTCTTCACTGCTGACATGGTTCTCGTAGCCATTAAGAAGTTAAAAACCCCTGTCACGCCCGTGACATTGATAACCTAGAATCTGAACTCCTCCTCCATGCTTCTTGACACCACTTGCACCTATATTGTCCACTCTCGTTAACCAAGCCGTTATTCCTGGTTTTCCTTCTCTTGGCGCACTAATATCATCCACCCCATCCATAAGAGTGGAGATCCCATGAAACCTGATACCTACCATACTATCATGATCAGACATATTGCTAAGCTTTATGGCACCATTCTACAGTCGGCAGTGAGTACAGAGGCAGAGACTCGAAGACTTCAAGGCTTTGGGACAGGCTGGTTTCGGACATAC